>CM053610.1:59856831-59875013 GCA_028646535.1 Procyon lotor
GGCTTTCCACATCAAATGTATTTATTTGACTTCTAGGCCATCCAGTACAATTTATATTTCCATCATGAATATACTGTCTTTCTGACTGACTTCCATCCTTTGTTTCCAGTCTTTCTTAATTTACTAGTATAGTCTCTCTTTCTCTGATTACAACCAGAAACTCTAGACAACATACAAAAAGCAATTACCTGAGGGTTCTCAAAATAAATAACAGAAAGATTAGGGCAGGAAATCAAAACATGGGGAATGACCAATAGAAGAGCAATAAACAAAATGAATGGAAATAGCACCATATAGTAAAAAGACCTGTCTGGTGTTGAGATGCCATTATTAACAAGTTGTATAACCTTGGACAAGTCATTTAAATACTTTGATCTTGGGTTCTTCCTCTGTAACATGGGCATAATGCCTCATCTATAAAATGGTGATGATGACACCTCTCTGCATGGAAAGGTTGTTGATGAAGTTCAGGTTAGAACACATTTTGCAAAAGCATTTTATAAACTATGCATTAAAATACAAATCCTAGACACCATCTAATCTAGTGACTTCCCAAATATTTCAACTGCACAACCAATGAAGAAAAAGTCTTTGAGTACAGAACCCCAATGTGTAAATACTTAATTACATATGAATAATACATATATACTATTAAGTTAACATTATTTGTACTATAAAACACATAAAATTAAAATAAGATAAAATAAGAAATATTTTTAAAATGTTGATTAGAGATATAAAATCTTTTTTACTTTTACTAAAAATATGAATAATATTTTAACAAGAGTGAGGTGATTGACTACACTTTATAAATTTAAATCTTAGTGACTTGGCAATTCCAAGATTTGGCTCTAGGTCCAGTTTATTTCGATATTTGGTTATAAGGGCTGATGTAACTAAAAAATATAAAAGTATGAGGTACAAATAGGAGGAATACATTGTAGCTTAGTTGAACTAATCAAGATACTATCCGATCCCATCTACCAATTTCACAAAACTTTTTATCAAAATTTATCCAATAAATTTCTATTTTTTCTGTTATCAGTTTATAAGCTAATTAGAAAGTTTTGCTTCTCTATTTATTAAATGCATTCAAAACCCAAGGAAACGGTTTCCAAGTATTTTAAATGTGTCAATATGATAGTTTTTCTAGGTGACACACGTTGTTTTTGGCAAGAAAATCACTTAACAATAAAAGTATTTCCCAGTATCTGTTTTCAGAATCATCTCCCCAAGCAAAGCCTTCTTTCAGAAAGTGGTTTCTTTCTCACTCAGTTAAAATACATCTTTACTTTAAATCAACAGAATTTTTAGAAAATATGCACTAGGTTTCATACTACTGATACCTATTTATCACCAAGAAAAAGAAGGTTAAGAAAAATTAGAACAGTGGCATTTTAGCAAAAAAAAAAAAAAAAAAGTACATAATCCATCTTTAAGTTCAAGGACTCTTAAATATTTTGTCATTGGAGAATGAGCAAACAATTATTGTGGTCATTCCCATCACACTATAAAGTACTACAAAGACTCTAATATATTTCAGAAGTCATGTTTTTAGGAAGTTATCCACCACGGTATTACTTTGTGCTATTCCGGTTTCAACTCCTTTCCTGTATTAGCCTATTAATGATGTAATAAACTCATTTCATGAATGATGTTATCTCCATTTCCTAACATCTACAGAAAAGTAAGCTGCCCCATCAATAGCCATTCTTACACAGAGTTTCCAAAAAACATTTTTCTAACCCGTATGAATACGTAAGTACAAAGCATCGAGCCATGTATGTTCAGTTGGGGTGGGGAGGGGGGAGACAAAAACTCAATTCTTACAACTACATCCCTAGTAGAGAAAAGACAAAATGAAAGGGAACTTAATCATTGCTAAGTAATTTCATCTTTCTCTTTCTCACCTTCAGAATGCCTCTCTGGAGCCTGGAATATTTGCAAACTACTAAAATCATGTACCCTAAGCAGTTTCCTGTGGTTATCAAATTTAAAAATGAATCATGGGTCTTAGAATCTCCTAGAGAAATTCATTCTTCGTTACCCTACCCTGTTTAGGGTGTTATATAACACAGTAATCTGAGACAAGAAGAAAAAATTAGACTCAGTATTACAAAGCAAATTTTAACTGCCTCTATAACTTCTCCACAAAGTTTTCAGGAACCCCCATCTACCATAACAAACTCACCTACAACTAGAACTCTGTAGAGAGAAATCTCTCCACCTCTGTCAAAGAAGCCTGATCCTCGCTGGCAAATTACTTTCTTGACCAATTTCTCACATAGAATTTTCTCATTCTTCCACCCCGTCACAAGTACCACAAAATCTAGGAGGGAAATGTAGCATTCTCATGGTTCTCTAAATTCCAGCATACACTATCACCTGTCCTTCCAGACTCTGTTCTCCCTTACTGCCAACACACTATCTTTTAATATCATGGAGACCTCAGGTCCCCAGACTCTTCCTACCGCTGGTCTGTCAGGTCCCTTCCTTTCTCATGTCCTTGCCTATTCAGACTGAATTCTGGGAGGCCCATCACTTATGTTTTTTTATCACCCTCAGTTCTTCTCCATCTGCTCTGAAGATCCCCAGGGCCAATCTAATCTGAGGTGCAATTTCTGCACCTCAACACAGAGAAAGCGAAGTGATGCTGGGAAAAAATGATCCCATAGCCATATGAGCTAGTACCACTTGCAACAACCTCTACCAGGTCTGTAGGGTGCATGGGACCTCCTTCCCTAACCCCTCATTCATTTCCCACAACCACCATTCTCAATCATCCCGTTCCGACCCAACTGTCACTTCAGTCTCCTCAGCACCATTTCCTTCCTACTTCAAAGTAAATCAGGAGGACTTCAGGGCCCTCTCTCTCCCCACAGGCCTAGTTCTCCAACTATAAACTTATCTCCAACCACACCATCTTCACTGCTCTTCTTCTCTCAAAGAAATGGGCCTATTTAAGGCTAATTCCATCTCCCTCTGGCTTATCTGAAACCTTATTACATAAATAACCATTTTTATCTAACTAAATCTTTAATGTTGTTGTTGTTTTTACAAACTGAGACCCCTTAATCTATAAAACACATTAAGCCTTTGCCATGACCCTGCATCATTCCCTTAGCAACACTGCACTGAAGAACTATGCTCGCTTTATTTCTTCATAAATTCTGTCAGTGTCTAACACAGAGCTGACATGTAATTAAAAAATCCACTCACTAAGTAACTAATGGATATAAGCAGCGAGATTTGTAGATGTCCACCTATAGAAATACTTACATGATAGCTTCTCTTCAGTGAAGACTTCTGCCTATGGTCCATATATGTAACTAATTAAAATTACAGATTTGAACAATTAAAAATTCTCAAATGAACAAGCTATCAGGAGCTAAAGCTTCTATTCTAATTGACTTTCGACTTCAAAATAGATATTTTGGGTCTAGGAAATAATTTTTTGTTTTAATTGGGATACAGCTGTCCCCAGGATCCGCCTGCACATATCCAACACAGTACAAATGTAGGGGCAGTAAGATGGTCTTTCAAATAATATTGTTGACATGATACCTGGAATACTCTTTAAAAATTCTGTTTTAGGGGTGCCTGGGTGGCTCAGTCAGTTAAGCATCTGCCTTCAGCTCAGATCATGATCCCAGGATCCTGAGATCGAGCCGTGCATCGGCCTCCTTGATCGGCAGAGAGCCTGCTTCTCCTTCTACCTATGCTCTATCTCTCTGTCAAATAAATAAATAAATAAATAAATAAATAAATAAATAAATAAATAAATAAATAAAATCTTTAAAAAGGGGGCGTCTGGGTGGCTCAGTCATTAAGCGTCTGCCTTCGGCTCGGGTCATGATCCCAGGGTCCTGGGATCGACCCCGCATCGGGCTCTCTGGGCGGCAGAGAGCTTCTCCCACTACCATTCCCTCTGATTGTGTTCCCTCTCTTGCTGTGTTTCTGTCTTAAAAAAAAAAAAAAAAAAAATCTTTAAAAAAAATCATTAAAAATTCTGTTTTAATTGCTCCAGGGCAATTTCTCCTCTCTTAGCTTACCAACAGACTACTGAGAACATCAGAACAGTTCTAATGGCAAAACGTCCCAGCAACTATGGCTACAACCTCTTAGTACCTAGTTCAGCAAGAATTTCCCCACCACACACACACACACACACAGCCATGTGGATTAGTAAGAAATGCTATGTGATGCTACACTTGAATTAGTAAGAGGCTGTGTAAAACTAAAATTATAAATGGACAGATGGAATCTTGTTAAAATTTTAAGTTAACTATAAATTTCCCATTAAAAAAACAAAACTAGGGGTGCCTGGGTGGCTCAGTCGTTGAGCATCTGCCTTCGGTTCAGGTCATGATCCTAGAGTCCTAGGATCGAGCCCCGCATCGGGCTCCCTGCTCTGCGGGAAGCCTGCTTCTCCCGCTACCATTCCCTCTGCTTGTGTTCCCTCTCTCACTGTGTTTCTCTCTGTCAAATAAATAAAATCTTAAAAAAAAAAAAAAAAAAAAACTAAGTCTGGCTCTTAAATCTAACAATAAGGGCGATTTTTAGGACATTGTTAATCAAGGCATGATTCTGCTGGAGTTATAAAGGCCAACAATATGGCTGGGATCTTGGAGGTCAAGTTTCCTACTCTATAAATAGAAGATCACATGTTTAATTTTTCAAGATGAGAAGCAATTACTGTTGGGGTTCTTAGTGATAATGCCTCAAACCAGAGGAAATGCTTCTAGAGTTAAAAACCACTGTCAACAGTGCTATGGGCATGGTCCCTACATGATACACGATTTTTCCTGTAGTTTTAAAAGGACAACTCTTTACTCCACATATTTTCCTGATCCCTACCAAATTTAGAGACCTTTCAATTTACTGAACGTTTTATCTGAAAACTGCAAGTTGGGGTTTTGCAAATCAGTATTTAAAATAAGAAGCAGGTGGGTTTTAGTTGAGCAATTCCATCACACAGCATTTGTATAAATACTCATTACCAAATACACTACTACATTATTTGTAGCTTTTATTGACCTTTCCTTGGACATGACCATAGCACTACCATGAGAGTCAAAGTAGCAGAAGAGTTAAAACTCTCCATTAGCCTGAAATAAGGTTGTGGCACACCTCCCATCTTTTTAACACGTAACTTAATGATATAAAAGACACATCTTAAGGGGAACCTGGCTGGTTCAGTTAGTAAAGCATGGCTGGCATTCTTGATCTCAGGGTCAGGAGTTTGAGCTCCACGTTGATGTAGAGATTAGTCAAAGTAAATAAATCAATAAACTTTGAAAAAAGATATATCTTGAAAGATGTATCTTCAAGAAATGAGATTCACCTTTTGCACAAGATATATGCTCTTGCTATAGATAACAGAAAAATGTTCTTTTAAAAGTTGGATACATTTTATTACCTTAAACTAGAAATGGCTTGAGTAGACAACTGGAATGCTAATTATTACCCAAAAGGTATACTTCAAATGTACACAATGTTATATATGTCAATTATATTTCAATAAAGCTGGGGAAAAAACATTCCCAGAAAGAATTATAGATCAGCTATTGCTAAACTTAAATTCTATTTCTGGTATTTACTCCTCAATTTTTTAAATGCAAATGTAACAATAAAACCTGCAGTTTATCATGAAGAGTACTCGAGCATTGCTCCAAACTACGAGTACTGATCAAAGTTTCAGAGGAAACTCTAGTTGTGGATACTTGCTCAGCCCACCATATTTAGCAAGGAGTCCTCATAATGTCCTTTGGGTTTCACAAATAGAACACTTAACCTATCACAAATCAACCTGTATGTTCCATTTTTGTTAGAACACTTAACCTATCACAAATCAACCTGTATGTTCCATTTTTGTTTTGCTTCTACTTTGAAGCTCGACCATCTCTTAAAAATGTGTTCTCAATTCAACCTGCAACATAAAATAGCTGTACTCTGAGTCTAAAATGTACAATGTACATGTAAATGTACATTAAAATTAATTAAATTAAAATGTAAAATGTGATTCATTGTTAACTACTATTATTACTACTACTGAGTTGAGGGGGGCCTGGCTGGTTCATTTGCAAGAGCCTGTGACTCCTGATTTTGGGGTCATGAGTTTGAGCCCCCTGTGGGGTACAGAGATTACTTAAATAAAATTTTATAAAGAGATTGAGTTGCAAGATACAATATTTAGAGAGAACTGCTGAAGTAAATAGAGGTCATCCACTCCTCCACACATTACAAATCCAGCCCCGGTCAAATCTGACCAAAAGATACCTTAACAAATACCTAGATGAAACGGTACTGATAATCCCTTAAGAACTACTTTTACTACTAAACAATAAAAGAACTACTTTTACTGAATTATAGTTTGGTAAGACAGCAAGAGCCCACAATGAAGACTGGTAAAATAAAGTCCCAGGAAACCATGGCTGCCAAGATATGGTCTATAAAACTTTCAAGAACATTACATCTGAGCAATATGTTTGTTTTACATAATGATCTCTGTAACCTAGTGTCAATGACCTGAGAGGCCAGTCAAAGCCAAACTTCTAACCTGTCCACGGACAAGTTTCAGATCACCATGCTACATGCTCTCCCTGACTCCATTTTAGGTCCATCCCCAACATTACTTTTCATTTCTCTTCTGCTTTCACTTTTAACTTCTGCTTTACTGTTTTGTGATAATCTACATGTATAAACTACTTGAAACCCTTTTTAGAACAAAGCAGAAGAACACTGAAATGAACGGATCAAGAGAATTTCCTGGGGCCCTTTTAGATTCTTTGTAGAATCCAGATTCATATAATACTCTGGATAGAATTGTACATATTTGATCATTAAAGGGGGGATGAACTAATAAGCCAAGTGCTTTTATCCCTAAGAATCTAATTACTTAGATTTTACCTTGGACAGCTGGTCAGGAATTGGCTAATATTTTTTATTAAGAAGTCTACTACTACATGGTTACAGTGATGTTTCTAAGAGGTGTATATATAAGGCACATGATTTAAAAAATTGTCATTAAAGCTGTGAACAGTCAGTAAATTTTACCTGGTATACATTTCCTTTCTGCGGAGAGAAAAAAAAAAAACTTTTTGAGGACAAATCTGACTTCATGATTAAAAGATGAGCAGCAAGGGACTAGTTGTCTTTTTTATTTATAAACTACTAGAGCAAGTTGCTATTTTCTTATGGAGGAAAGAGATAAGGAAAGGAGAATTTTGACCAAGTACATGGCATCTCCAAGACTTGAAAAGGGCCTTAAAAAGGAAAAAAAATGGAGAAAATCCTTTCCTTGAGATAGATACTAATGAGTTGAAATTATCTAGGTGCTCACTAATAGTTGTAGAGCTGCAAGAAGCATCTTTTCAAAAAACTTTAAAGAAATATATTGACAATGTAATTTCTACTACCATGATAAGTTACTGGAGAAAGTGGGTAAAAGCAAGACTCATATTTGAGAGGTAGTCAAGAGATGTTTTTCTGGGCTCACTCCCATTAGTGTTAGAACAGTGGCCATGTTTCTGCTCACCAGAAATCCTACAACTAAAGATCCAAATAAAGATAACCTATATACAGAAATGGAGTGTCAGGGTGCCTGGGTGGCTTGGTCGGTTAAGTGTCCAACTCTTGATCTCAGCTCAGTTCTTGATCTCAGGGTCATGAGTTCAAGCCCCGAGACAGGCTCCATTTTGGGCCTGGAGCCTACTTTAAAAAAAAGAAATGTAGTGTCCCAAAAACGGAAGCTGGGTATACTGAGAGAGTCTGGACATAAAGAAAGGAAGAAAAGCATAATACTATTGGAAATTTGGACAACTGAGTAGATGGGCATGTCTTTTCCTCAGCCTTACTAAAACCTGACATTAAATGGCTCCCCTTATCTGCACAAGAGGAACCATACAGGTATACCTTGAAAGACCAGTATAATGAGAAGGAAGAATGCAAGCTTTTCCTAGGTAGCGTGCAATAAGAACAGGGTTGAAAAGGCTTTCCATGAGAGGAATTAAAAGGCCTTCCTAAAACCAGACAACCCAAGAGACAAGGTAGATCAAAGTCTCTCAAGGCACTGCTGACCTGATCTGAGGCCATCTACTCCTTTGTCTTCCCTGCACACTCTAGGATGTTTAGCAGCATCCCTCCTCTCTACCCCTGAGATGACAAGAGCCCCCTTACCAGTTGTGACAACAAAAAGATGTTGGCAGGCCTTGCCAAATATCGGGGGAAAATCATCCCTATTGAGCAAGACTGCTACTGATGAAACACATAACAAAGAGCTGCCAAGAATAACTCACGACTCTGGGTCAACAGCTCCCAAACCATTCCACTTCTCAAACCAGGATACAGAAGGAACAGCAGGATTGGTAGGAAAAATGACAAGTTCAAATTTTGGGTATGTCCAAATCTAAGAGATACCAAGTAGAGATGTACAAAAAGCAGTTGGATACATGGGAATGGAACCAAGAAAAGAGGTCTTGGCTAGAGAAGTTGGTCAGAAAAGCCTTAGCCACATTAGTACCTCTGAGAAAGGCTTTTGCTCTTCAGCCAAAATAAAATCCTCTTAGAGATAATGATTATTACCCTACACAAGCTCTACCTAGTGCCTAATTAAACAAGAAGCCCTTGATGGATTTAGTCTACTGAAGGGTAATGTACTCACGCACAAGTTTTACCTTCATCTGGACAAACCTGCCATATGTTAAAGTCTTCAGAGTAAACTCTCACATATCTCTGCTAATTGACACACTGCAATAATTTTCCCATTTGGCATATGCTCCCTCATTTGACTTTTGTTCCCAAATCCACTGTCCCAAAGTCTATCTATTTTGAATAGATACTTGTTCTCTGCTGCTTCAGATACATAATTAGTAAAAGACGACGCAATTCTCAACATTAAGAATTAAATGCAAGTGAATTTTCCAACATTATCATTAAAGAAATTCTGTATGAAAAGACTCAGACTCCAAACAGATTACTTTTTCTTCAATAGAAACTCTCTAAGATTTTGAATACACCTCAGTTCAAGAGCATATTTTCCTGAATGTCTGTTTTTGATTGAGAAAATTTACTTAAATGTAATTTTCCAAGAAATTACAAGACACATTTCTACATATGCATAAGTTCACTTGTTAAAAACCTATTCAACGTGTTTTATGAAGAGCTACATCTCATGCAAAAAATAGCAGTGAAGAAACAATTTTCCTAACTTAAGACATATAATCTGTTTAACAAAATATAGTTAGTGTAAAATAAATCTGAATAAGTAAATAGGAATACTTTGCAATATATTATGTTTAGTTTAAACTGGTTTCCTTGTGTAAAATCTTCTACTGTGTGCTTTTTTATAACTAGCTTAAAAAAATTTAGTGAGAGGAAGTTGAGAATTTGTTTTAAAACAGTCATTTAAAGTATCAATCAATTCACAAAATTTTCAACAAGCTTACCTTCACGGTTATATCATATCAACACACTGGCATGCATTCAGTAAGAACAAGTATAAGTAAGGGATGGTGATATTTCCTTTTAGAGATGATAAATTATTAATTAAAGAGAGAACACAAATCCACACACACTACTAAGAGGAAATTAGGTTTAGCATTTTCCTGAGCACAAACTAAATATACAATAACAAAAATTTTAGGACTCACTTTTATTTATATAATTCTTACTAGAAATAAAAGGATACCACTAAATAAAAATATTGATAAATAACCATTCCTGAGGCTAAACTTACCAAATCAGATATGACTTTTGTTGAAGGAAACTATGACCCCCCCCCACCACTACCACAGTCCCCCATCCTTTCCCCATATAAAGAAAATGCAAATGATGCCCAATTTAATGTATGTTCTCCAATGGCTCTGGTCGCTTAAAATTATAACATAGCTAGAGGAGGAAGAGAAGAAAAAGTAGTGAGACGTGTTTAAAATTGTACTTCCTTACCAATATGTTGCTGCAAAGCCCAAGAGGAGTTTGAGGCACGAGTGGAGAGCATCTTCTCAACAGCTGGAGGAAGGCTCTTCCAATTGGTAAACTCCAAAGTGAAGATAAGGGTGTCATCACTGACTGAGTCAATCCTGTATCGGAAAGACGTTAACACACCATTAGACACAAATGGTTCATCCTGAAAACAAACACCACGTAACTATTCTTACAACATCACAGTATAGAAGGAAGAGTGAAAACTGAGGCATAGGAAATAATCGTGTAACTGGAGGCAAGTTCAGAGGATACGAATAACGATCTACAGGTTCCTATAAGAAAATGAATCAACTCTGTATAGTTGTCCAGTAGATGACCAGAGAGTCTCCATTTCTCAGCAGCAGAGGGAAGGAAAAGAGAGACAGCACCAGCACCATCAGTGGATCTGCCATTACCTCCTCCCGCTCGGACCATCTTGCAGAACCTAGACTGGTTCCCCTCACATACACACAATTTAACAGCCCTGAAAGGACAAAGCCCAAACACCAGAAGTGAACTCTAAACTGAATATATGGGAGAAACAGCCTTTTTCTGTCCAACTCCCGGGGACGTACAACTGTCCCCCTCTAGGAACCTCCCCCACTATAGATTCAGTTCTAAAAGATGTACCAGAATAAGTTTTGTCTTTAAGGACTGAAAGGCGTTCAAGACAAACAGTTTTCCCTCGATGTTTTCAAAATAATATCAAATTTTCCTGCCAATCCAGCCAGAGTAGCCTTCCCCAAAATTTTATAAGCACTTAAATCCTGCTGAACATTAGTCTAAGAAAAGTTCTGGTTTCTAATATGACCTCTACTACTTACAAACATGTTGCCTAAATTCTTTGAGCCCTGGATCTCGGTCTCTAAAATGAGAATAATACTTAGGCTGCCTATCGTAGGCTATCTCTGCCTATTTTTTCACTTTTGTGAAAATAATATGAAACAATATAGTAAACATACTTTTAAAACAAAAATGTTACATAAATATTTGCTATTACTAGAACTGGTCTGAAATTTTCAGTATTGCATTTTTGATACGACTTAAAACATTATATACATGAAATTTAGTCACAGCTTAAGGGGAACTTCAAATTCTAACAGGATTACTTATATTCAACTAGATACTCCCCTACTCTATCACATTGTTCAAATAAAAATAAAATGATTAGGGCCTCTGGTAATTACTTCAGAAATTCTTTCCAAGGTTGCTTTTGTGAAGACATTACTGAGCAATGACTAAGGGGGGGCGGGGGGGAATAGAAGGAAAAGAAAGAAATTGAGTAATACCCTCAACATATCACCACAAAGAGAACTTAAATCTCGTAATTCAGGGTCAAAGTGTCCTTGAAATAACTGATTAGAGAGTATGAAAATTATTTTAATTCTCTAATATGCAAGCATAAATAGGAAAGAACTTAAAGTGTAGCACAAACGCTTTAGGAAAATCTTCTACTTCTTGGGAAGCTGTCAGTGAAATCACAATTTATCAGGAAATATTGAGAATAAATAAAATGATAAAATATACTCAAGAGTAAACAATCCCCTTTCTAGTACCCTGCACCAAAGGTTATTTAATTCCAGCTCCTTATTTCTTTTTTTAATGGCCTTCATTTTTCTGCTAAGGTGTGCTTTAAGTCTGTGACCAAACACAAAGTCATGTTTATGCAGTTATCTAAACACACACATAAGAAATAAATCTGTTTATACAGCTTTAGTTAATATAATGGTGAGCGTATTCTACCAATGCTGATAATGCCACTAAAAATGTATTGTTACTGTACTACATTGACCATTACATTGTACAAAGCAGTTGTACAATCATAAACAAGTGACAGTTAATCAACTAAATGCACAGATGACATTTATTTTCTATTATTCACCTACTACATTTGGGCAAGAGTGGTGGAGTGTACCTAGTCTTGCATTTAAAGTTGAAAAAATATTTCAGTTCTGTAGATTATATTGTGACAGGCAATTATTCAGCCAGATACATTTTTAAGACTGTTTAAAGCAAGCAATACTAGGAAAGACATTTATAATTTACATGACAAAGATTAAGCAACAGACTTAACGTGTGATATAAATAAGATACAACCAAAATCCACTTTAACACCGTATTAGAATTTTTATGGGAGAATTTTTCTTGTAACAGCTCTTTGAATGTAAATTTGATCAAAGAAAGCAAAACATTTATCATATTCAGCATAAACACTAGCTTTATCCATTCAATAAAAGATCAGTGAACAAAAATTTGACCATGTTAAGCATTTTCATTGCTAAAGTGAAATTTTCCATTGTATTTTTCTAATGAATACAAAGTGACTAAAGTTACTCATTTGGAGTAAAATATATGTAAGTGGTATTCTCAGTTCAGATAGATGAAAGTTTTACAATTTACTTCAAAATAAATTGCAGCTTACTGGTTCTCAACGCTTTTCTGTTCTAACACACCCAATGAATACAGCACACAGAAATATGACAATAAATTTAAGGTACACATTCTTTTTTTTTTTTTTTTTCTTTTAGAGAGAGAGCTTCACCCCAGGAGGCAGGGAGCAGATGGCAGAGGGATGAGGAGAGAGAGAGAATCTGAAGCCAGCTCCACGCCCAGTCCAGAGTCCCCAGAGTCCAACATGGGGCTCAATCTCATTCCTGAGATCATGACCGGAGCTGAAATCAAGAGTCGGGCCCTTAGCCGACTAAGCCACCTAGGTACTCTATATAACACACAAGCTCTTAAATGGACTATTCACATGGGGAGAGGGAGAATCCTGTATCAAGACTGGGGAATGGAAGAGTATATTTTACAGAGCCTTCTGGGAGAATAAAGCTAAATAATTCCCTCTCCTTCCAGCAGTCTAGATGGTTGGCTGAGGAGGAGAGGAAAAGAGGCAATGTTTAATTTTTTTCCCTATATATGTTCTTCCTAATTTAGGAATAGGAAGGAGCAAGAAAAGTTGGCACATAACCCTCCTGGGTTAGGGAAGGGATCAAAAGAGCTGAAATTAAGTGATATTAAGTATAGGGTCCATGTGGACACACAGGACTAAGGCAGCAGAGCAGTGGTTAGAAAGACAGACTTGAGCCACACTACAAGACAGCCTAGGTTCAAACCTAAGCTCTAGCACTAACTAGCTTAGTGAGCTTGAGCAAGTATATTAAATACTCTGGGCCTCAACTTCTTTCTCCATAAAATAAGGTTAAGAGTATCCACTGTATTCTATATTAAATGAGTTAATACAGTAACAAACTTAGAATAGTGCCTACTAAGTGTTAGTTAAAGAAAAAATAAACCAGAAACCAAAAGGGAGTGTGAAGGCTAAAAGTAATGGACAAGTAATATGGAGTAGAATTAGTAGCTGGAGGAACACAAAGTATACTACTGAGAAGAGAGTGGGTGCCATGAGGACAAGCACCTACTTGGGTGACAGAGAAATGGCGACATACTGTCAGGGCTGTCCACAGCTATTCTACCTGCTGGCCTGGATTTATAGCAGCAGTTGGAGAATGACTCCTAGAAATGTGAGACGCAATTGCTGCTAGCTGTCAGGAGCCCCACACAACCATAAAATTCACTAAGCTAATAGCTAAGGGTCCTTAAATAACTTTGTCAATAGCTAGATAGAGAATTTCTTAGCAAGCGTTTCTATCTCAGTATGCATGCACGCGTATAGGGGGTTTAAGACAAATAAGCACATACAAATAACTTGTAAAGATCAGTGATTCCTCAATGAATTGTCAATAATCTTTATATTTCATTGAATTATCTAAAAAACACAATGGATTTCTATGAAATTTTATTGAAAAGATATAGAGAGAATTTTAACAATGAGTATCTGACAAATCTGACAAACAATAGTATCTGACTAATATCCAGTATCTACTGGAAATTAGTCAGCCAATAGGAAAGGAGTAAATACAATTAGGTACTCAACCTGTTTTAAAGCTATACACGAAAAAGTAAAATGGGAATCAGAATACATATCTCGACTTTTGTTTTTAATTCTATGTTTCTCAAACAACCTACCAGAAAGCAGTTTTTCCTCATAAATGACTTATCTGAAACAGTATCAAAAAGGATGATTAACCCTAAGCATAAAACCTCTACTTGGTAAAAATTCCTGAATTTCATATATTGGCAGATGTAATAAAAAGGTGAGATACTGCGATCCTGCCAAATACAGACCTGTCCATAATATGCAGATGGAGGAGCCACCAAGGGAAAGATGGAGTCCCAGAAGCGCAAACTAAACCTACAAGTACGGAACACTGATGTTGCCTGCATGACCCCAAAGAGGACGTCTTTTCTAATGAAAAACTCAAATACCAAGATATCAAAGCACTTTTCTGCTGAAACGCAAAATACAGTATTTGACTGAACATTTCAGTGAATGCTAGTTTCTGAAGCACAAAAACGAAGCCATCTTGATGTTTCATTGAAATTCTATAAAATACCCATGTCCTCCATTTTCCTGGAGACTTTCATTCTATTTTCTCATTTGACTTGAATTTTCAGGACAAAGGAATTCTTTCATTGCTACAATTACCTTCTCAGTTCTGTCTAGACACTTAAAACTTTTGCAAAAGCTGGAGACTGGCAGAAACAGTGTGCTCTTCTTGCCCAAGAAAAATCCTGACCCAATTTTCAGACATCATCAGTTACTTCAGAAATCAGTATTTATTAGGGGAGATCAAGTTCAAATAGACAAGATGCTACAGGACTAGAGTCTTCACTCTAGAAGACTAAGGGAAAATAGAAATCTCCAAAGCAGCTACAACCGTTTTGTCTCTGGAATTTGTAAGAACGAGAGACTTGGCCTAAGTAGAAAAATAGCCCTCTCCAAAGAATCCATCCTTCTCTACTCCCCTCCAGTCACCTCTTAGCTTTTATTAGGACTTTTATATTCAGTCTCACTATTAGCAGCCCTCAACTCCTTCACCCCAACCTAGCCATCATGTGCAAACACACACACACACACACACACACCCTTCTCCCCATATGGGAATCTTAAGAAATTGGGGGAAACTGAAGGTAGTACATTCATTCACTCAAAAAGGAAAAGTTTTACTATGGTAGGATTTCTTACCATGGCCAGCACAGTAGATTCACTGGGTCAAATCCAGCAAGCAGGAGAGATGGCAGCCATTCCTTATATTTTATCTCTGCTTTAATCGCATGAATTATAAATTCAGAAATATGGTTCCACGGTGCCAATGGACAACCCTTCTTCAAAAAGTAGCGAAATACTGAAAACTTCTCATACTGCAGGCAGTAGGCCAAATGAAGTTCATTTAGTTTGGCTCCATATTTCAAAAGAATATTCACAATTCCAAAATATCCACGGCTCCAAAAGAAAGATAGAAAGAAACAGAGAAGTTAGACTTTTATATTAAAAAATTCTTACAAATAGTTCATAGTACTTATAGCTGGAAAATGAATGGCAGACGGGACAGCGGAATGCTGTGACATGTGTCAGGGAGGAAGAACTTCCTCTGCCCTATGGTCCTTCTTGGTGGACTCAGACTCAAACTGACACAGACACATTAACAGGAGAAAATCAAGTTTAATAGAAGTAAGTATGGAGAATCCACAGACATGAAATTCCAAAGTTAAGGAAGCAACATGACACTTATATGAGCTAAGGAGCGGGACAGGGCCTGAGGATACAAAGGGGAGAGAGTTCATTAGGAGGAAGGTGAAATGAGGGGTTTGGAAAATCAAGGTTGTCCTATTATTCAGATTGAGATCCTTAGGTAAAGGAAAGTCTCTGATAATAGTTCTCTTTCTGTTGCTGATTCTCCCTTCCAATGTAAAGTCAGGCAGTTATGGGGGAAGCAAAGAGCTTTTCTTGCATCTGCTGGGTTTTTATTACTTTTAACTCAAAATAATCTTTATGCCAAAGTGATATATTTCAGGGCCTCTCATCCTGCACCCCTTTAACCGGTCTAGCGAATTAAGACTAGGGTACAGGGTAAAGGGAGTATTTTACCTTTTAATTTATACCTTCCTGCTTGGTTTTTAACTTTTGACTATGAACAGGTAGTGCCCTTAGAATTTAAAACATTCATCTTAAGTAGGTAATTTTTAAAATTTTCACTGACGAATAGAAATCTCTTCTCAAATGGTGGTATTTTTGTACAATTAAGTATCTTCAACAAAATACTTAGAAGCAAAGTTAATTAACAATGTCATCAGGCCCTAAAGACACAGGACTCATTCTAGGAATTTCCAAGATACCATTTCCTTTGGCAGGAGTCTTAGTCAATTTCCCTTTTTTTTTAAGTTTGGAACAGTAAAAACAAGAAAAGCTTCTTTATGAACAAAAATTTAATTTAGTTTTGTATTTTTAAATTAATCTTTATCAAATACTTTATAGAATAGAATTATATCATATTATATATATTAAATTGGTTAAGTTTACTTTTTTTTAATGTATCATCGAATACTGGTAAGCTGTGATTAAACTGACTGAAAATAAGTGTAACCCTTTTCTGAGAAAGCTAATTGGGCAAGATGTATCAAAAGAGATATCACAGCAAAGTTGTTAAGACGCAGAGTCTCTGGGGCCAGCCTGCTCAGCTACTTATTATCCATGGAACTCTGAACTAGTTACTTCACCTTTTTGGCACACAAAACTAGCACTATACAAATATTTGTGAAATAAAATTATATATAAAGTACATTACCATTAATTAAATTAAAATTAAAATAAAACATAATTAAATTAAAATAAAACCTAATAGGGAGTGCCTGGCTGACTCAGTCAGTGGAGCATGCAATTCTTGACCACAGGGTCATGAGTTCAAGCCCCATGTTGGGTGTGGAGCTTACTTTAAAAAATAAATAAGTAGAGTGGAATAAAATAAGTATAAATCTTGGGAATTTATCCAAGACAAAAATCAAAAAGAAATTGTATCCTATTTGTACAACATTAACAAGAGTATTATCTATGAGAGACTTTAAAAAGAAATTACCTGTTTAACAACAGACAAGTGGATAAGTACAAAATATGATAGTCATCAAAAATTGCCGTTATGATGGCCCTGTGACCATATCTTATAAAGTATTTATGCTATAAGTTTAACTGTATCAAAACTCAGTTAAAAAACTTATGTACACAACTGTGGAAGAAAATATGTAATAAAATCATTCTCCCAGGGTATTTGGATTGGCTCAGTCGGTTAAGCGCCTGCCTTCAGCTCAAGTCATGATCTCAGGGTCCTAGAATCAAGCTGTGCATCGGGCTCTCTGCTCATCAAGGAGTCTGCTTCACCCTCTCCTGCTGTGCTCTCTCTCTCTCCCTCCTTCTCACTGTTCTCACCCTCAAGTAAATAAAAACCTTAAAAAAAAATCATTCTCTCTTTGAAAGTGGTATTAATGCTATTTTAAACAACTATAAATCTAAAAAATATTTCATTAATCACAATATCATGGAATCTAAGTAAATAAAGGCATAAAAATTATAGATAAAATATAAAATGTTTAAGCCACTGTCATGTGAAACCAACTACTTCTGAGGATTTATGTATACAATTTGAAATCAAAGTTTTAAAGTAGTAAATTTTAATAAGCAGTAAATAGTAATAAATAGTGGTAAATAAGTAAACTATTACCAACCCATGTGTACTTTTTAAAATTTTATTTATTTGACAGAGAGAGAGAGATCACAAGTAGGCAGAGAGGGAGGCAGAGAGAGAGCAGGAAACAGGCTCCCTGTTGAGCAGAGAACCCGACTTGGGGCTCAATCCCAGGACCCTGAGATCATGACCTGAGTGGAAGGCAGAGGCTTTAACCCACTGAGCCACCAGGCGCCCCTCCATGTGTATTTTTATAAATCTGTTATTTAATCTCATTAGTGCATTTCTTTAGTTAAAACTTTAAATAGTATATCTGCTTTACTTTTAGTTATTTACATAGCAATCAGAAAAGAAAAATCGAGGGGCATCTGGGTGGCAGAGTTGGTTGGGCATCTGAATCTTGGTTTCAGTTCTGGCACTGGTCTCAGGGTCCTGAGACTGAGCCCCTAATGGAGACCCAGTATTGAGCTCTGCACTCAATGTGAGTCTGTGAGGCTGCTTGGGACTCTCTCTCCCTCTCCCTCTGCCCCTCCCCATTGTGGTCTTTCTGTCTCTCAACTAAATAAATATATCTTTAAAAAAAAAAAGAAAAGAAAAATCAGTAATTCTAAAATTTTTTTTAAAAGATTTACTTATTTG
>CM053610.1:59875113-59915277 GCA_028646535.1 Procyon lotor
TATATATTCCTGATCAGGAGTCTATCATTCATTATTATTGTTCTTGAAAATAGCCCTGTACATATGTATTTTTTCCTCTGGTTCTTTTCAGACAAAAGAAAGCGGAGAGATTTGCTGCCAGCAGTCTTGCACTACGAAAATGCTAAAGGACATACTTCTGACTGATGGTTCTAAACTGTTATCACCAATTGATTTCAACCACTTCGACCTCATTTGACTAGGCTCTCATGATTTTGCCTGCAGTTATTACTTGCTAATTCCACTAAAGAACAGAGAAGTACACATGGACTGTTGAACGAGTTCCAATAAATATGCAGGTAAACTATGGGAAACTGCCTCACTAAAAATGTGATAGGTGATTCTCAAGAAGCCTGGCAATTTTCAAGGCATGAGTGTTTACATGTACAATTCAGGGACTGGTTGAATTCTTCCCTCAAGCGCTCTGAAGCCATCAATAGCCTAACCACAGATACTTTAGCTCTTAACGATTTTGTTCTTGAAACACACTTTTGCTCAGAATACAAAGGTAAATGAGAGCCCTAAATGCAAGCTATTAGAGTAAGTGCTACAGATGGATTCTCTAGCCATTTTCTGTTTAGAAAAAACTACAAAACTGTTAGTGGCTTTCTTATTAAAATTTTAATATAGCACCCAGACATGTGGCTCCTGCTAAGAAACTTTTAAGACCAAGGCCAAAAGATAAACCATTCATCTCTAAAATGTGAGAGGAACATACACACATAAAATTCCTTATAATAACGAACTTTAATGAGTATTTATTCTGTACCAGGCACGATGTTAAATGTGTTACATGGGAGATTTGCCTTAATTCCCACAAGCACCCTAGGAAGTAAGTTCTACTATTATTTCCATTCCCAGACACAAAAACTGTGAAGCTTAGTCACAGAACTGATAACTGGTAGAACTGGCATAATATCAAACCAAAATCTACCAGTGAATATGACACAGGAAATATATGAAATATTGCTCCTCTACTATGAAAACGGAATGCTTCATGAAATAGTCAAATGAAATTGAGGAATATTTTAAAGCCAGACCTATATTTCCCAAAGTATGTTCCAAGGAAGAGGAGACCCTGAAAATGATCCATATGACAAAGGCTCCACGATGAAAATATTTGAGAAATCCTATATGGTATACATTGAGGTCAGAAAAGAGAGAGCTATAGGATGAACTTACTTCTTTAAAGTATGCTAGGAAAAAAATAAAGTATGCTAGTTACATTTTCAAATTAAATGCCAAAATGTCTTCCTCAACCTCAATGTGTTCTGAGACACATCTCAGAAGTATCTTTTTCCTCTCCCCCCAGAAGTATCTTTTTTTTCCCCAGATTAATTTATTTGAGAGAGAACATGAGAGAGAGCGTGAGAACATTGGGAAGGGCAGAGGGAGAGGGAGAGGAAAAGAATCTAGGGCAAATGTGGATTCCCTGCAGAGTGCAAAGCCCGATATGGGGCTTGATCTCACAGCCTTGAGACCATGACCTGAACCAAGATCAAGAGTCAGACACGTAACCAACTGAGCCAACCAGGTACCCCCAAAAGAAATATCTTCAAAATTAAAGAAATGGATCTGTTAAAAAGAAAATCACGGGCCCTACATGGCATCACCTGGGTTAAGACCCGAAGTCAGTAACACAAGACTCAAAACCTCAAAAACTATAGTTTCAACTCCCTAAGGAATGTGACCTTTAACCAGTCAACATGGAACTTCCTGCTCAATATTAGAAAATTTACTGACGGACTCTTCCAACCCCTTAGGAGGGCAAACTTATCTAAACAATGCATTTCTTGATAGTAAGTTCCTGTCTCCTTTTTCTTAAGCTCTCTCTCTGCCTTTAAAAACATTTCTTTTGTCTAGTTCGGTGGTGATCCCCTCTACTTGCTAGAAGGAATGCTGCCAGATTCATAAATCATTTAATAAAGCCAATTAAGATCTTCAAATTTACTCAGTTGAATTTTGTAACAGGTCCAATTGTTAATCTAGAAATAATAAAGAGATTTTAAAATGCCCCAAAAGTCTTTAAACACAGGAACAAAAGTATATTTACAGTAAACATAAGTGCAACCTGTTTTCAAACTTTTCAAATTTGTGTAAATTCATTCCCTTCTTTAGGAATTCACAGACATCACCATAAGAAAAATTATTGGAAGCCTTTCATGCAGAAAACTTAGTGAACATTGCTTAACCCTGTGTTTCCTAAGCTTAAATAACTATAGAACCCTATGTGTCCTATGTTAATATCTATTAATGAACTATAGAATTACTATCCTACAAAGTACACTTTGGAAAACCCAGCTCTAAATGTCTTCCAATTATGAGCCTTGTGTTAGGACAAGAGTACACGCCTAAATGGCTTATGTGACCACCTAGTACCACGTTTATAGTCCCTTCTCTAACAAAACTACCACTTATATGGCACATAATAAACACAAATGAAGTGGATGATCATAAAACTTTGTCGGCTTGCCCTGAGCTTTTGGGAAAGCTATTAACAAAGTCTCAAATATATGTGTAAGCTCCAGAAACACAAGCAACTTGTGTTAATTGATATTGTTTTCTAAATAACAGGAAGATGGCAGGGAGAAGAAAAATAACCTTGAATTTTTTTATTATGTGCCAAAAATTATATAATACACACATTAAATGTAAGCATATGTGATTATGATGCTACCATCGCTTAGATTTAGTCCTTTGCGAAAGGCTTCCCCTTCAATTGAATTCCCCACAAAGCAGGCAATGGCAAAGATGTCTCAAAATTAAGTCTATTACCATGGGTCCCAGGCAAACAAATGAAAAGTCAAGTAGAAAGACTAGAAGAATGTACCTTCGTAAAACAGGTAGGTATTTTGATGTTTTAAGCTTTTTCCCTATAGGCTAACAAGTAATATCTTCCAGTGAGTTTTCCCACTGAAAAAACCTACCTTGCGAATTAAGAACACATTTGTCCAATTACAAGTTCTCATAAGGGAGAAAAAAAAAAAATAGCTGATAAGCCCTTTTAAAGCCACCAAACCAGATTTCAATTGTGGTCTACAGGGTCACTTTACAGAGCCAAATTTCCAAGAGTAGCAAAAACCAAACTTGTTAGCTCATGTCTGTGACCAAGGACCACTGTACAGTACACTGCTGCTTCTCTGAGTTTTCAGCAGTATGATTTTTTTTTTTTTTTAGGATTTTATTTATTCATTTGACAGAGAGAGAGATCACAAGCAGGCAGAGAGGCAGGCAGAGAGGGAGAGGGGGAAGCAGACTCCCTGCCGAGCAGAGAGCCCGATGCGGGGCTTGATCTCAGGACCCTGAGATCATGACCTGAGCCGAAGGCAGAGGCTTAACCCACTGAGCCACTCAGGCGCCCCAGTATGATTATTTTTTAGCATGCTTTTTTTGTTGTTGTTTTTTGGCTTTATCCTGTATCAGTTTACTGAGCTTCCTAAATCCATAAATGTGTATTTTTTTATCCAATACTAAGAAGCTTGGGCTAACATAATTTTCCTGCAACAAATTCTTTCTCTTCTCCGTCTAGACTCTAATGACATCAATGTCAACCTGATATTATCCCTCAGGACCCTGAGGCTCTATCCTTTTTAATTTCCCCCAGTTTTTTCTCTCTGTTTTTCTCTTTGGATAATTTCTATTGGTTTATCACCAAGTTAATGGACTCCTTCCTCAGTCAGTTCCATTCTGCTATGTAGCCCATTTAGAAAAATTTTCATTTCAGATATTATATTTTCCAGTAGTAAAATCTCCACGTTTCCTCTTTTACAGTTTTTATTTCTCAGTTGAGAATTTCTACCTTTCCATTTATTTCGAGTGTGTTTACTTTAAATAGCACATTATAATAGCTGTTTTCAATTACTTGGTATTTCCAAAAGCTGAATTATCTCAAGTTTGACTCCTGTTTATTCTTTTCCCTTGAGAATTGGGCCTAGTTTCCGGGTTCCTCACACGTCAGGCAATTTTAGAGTATATCCTAGATATTGTGATGTTATCGTTGTGTCCTGTGTCCTATATTAATCCTTTGAAGAATACTGTTTTTTGCTTGACTGTTTTAGCAGGCATATAACCTAGTTTGTTCAGACTGCAACTTCTGTTTCACCTTCTACAGACTGTAGTTGCAATGCCAACTCAGTTCTCAAAGTCTCTGTTACGCTATTTTGGGTCTGGTGCAACCAAATGTGCCACTCAAAGATTACTCTGAGACTTGGGTGACAGTTTCAATCTTGGTTTCAGCAATGTGGGCCTGTCATCCAAAGTCTGGAGGGACTTTGGGACATACGCAGCTGCATATGAGGGAACCCTCCAGCTCTCTCTTCTCCAGAATTCCCCTCACACTCTCTGTCCCTTAAGGTTCAATTTACCTGATTCGTCAGGCAAAAAAACTTAATTTTAAGGTGTTTCAGGGTTACCAGGGCACTGTGTCATATGGTTTAATTCAAACTACACTTAAAGCTGATGAGACATGGCTTAGCTGCTCTTTCTCCAAAAGGTAAACTGAAGGCCAGAGAAGACTATCATCAAATCGGACAAATACATATTAAACTATCCAAAACCTTTATGTTCTAATATAATTTTTTTAAAAGTTCAATTCTGAACTAATAATAAAAAAAATGGAGTTAGAGACATATAAAGAAAGACAACTAAAACAACTAAAGTCATCCATGCTGCCCTACTGAAGAAAAACTAGTAGCGTTTAGAAAGACAAAACTTGAAGGGGTACACAACAAACTACTATGAAATCATGAAAGTAATGCATAGAGTAGATCCCAGATACTCAGATTCATCAAAGCCCCAAATATTCAAACCTCAATATATACCTGGAAGCTTGCATTCAGAATAAAATGAACTATTATTTTACACAGCAAATGTTAAAAAATGATAGACTGAAAAGCTTAGGAAAAAAATTTTTTTATAGATATTTTTCAATTGAATAGTAGAGGGCTGTCCATAATAGTGAATTTAAGAGAGCCAATGAAATTTGGGGCCTGCCTACAACCTCTTCTATGTCATTAAAAACAAAAGCGTCTATCTGCACTGCACAGCTTATTCCATTAATGGATGGATCCTACATATTACTCAGTGTGGTTTTTTTTGGCATGTGGCCTTATTCTTACTATCTATTTCAAAACCTTAGGAGTCTTTTATAGACAAGTACTGGCCAGAAGCTAACAAAACAGCAGTAATTCTTCATTTATTCTACTTCACAGGATCACAGAGGATTAGCAGAACAAATATTTTAAGACTTTTCAATTACCCTGACTCATATAAAGAAATACCACATACTAAACACATTAAAAGTACAATAATACTTACAAAACTAAAGTTTCATTTTTAGGCTAATAACAAGTCTTATAAATTTCAAATGGTAAAAAAACTGAAACACAATCAATGCCGTACTTGATAAAGTCATTTTAAATTCTTTTTTCATCCCCAAGCTTTACGAAAGTATAATTGACAAACATTTTAAGTTATTTAAACATACAACATAGTAATTCTATAAATATACACACTGTGAAAGGATTCCCCCCCAAAGAATTAACACAACCGTCACGTCACATATTTACCATTTGGTTTTCTTAGTGAGCGAATTTAAGTTCTACTCTCTTAGTAAATTTCAATTATACAACACGGTGTTATCAACTATAGTCATCATGTTATATATTAGATTCTCAGGCCTTATACATCATATAACTGAATGTTTTAATTTTTGAATTCTTTTCAAAACCAAGAATTAGCAGAGAAATCTTGCATTTACTTTATTTTTTTAATATTTTCCTTTTAAGTAGTCTCTACACCCAATGTGAGGCTTCAACCCACAACCATGACATCAAGTCATATGCTCCACCAAATGAACCAGCCAGGCACTCTACTCTGCATTTATTTTAATACACTGGAAGTATTCTCTAAAGTTGCTATAATGAAAATATAATCCAGATCCAAAATGAGAAGAAAAAAAAAAATCTGACATTATCACTTCATTTTCACCGTTCTTTGATGGAACACGGTACATCATAGAGGGTTATTTGTTAGGTCAACAATTTGGCATATGAGATATTAAGTTTCATCATAAAAAAATCACTTGGAAATACATCACCATATAGCAAAAAAGAATAAAAATACAGCAAATATACATACTCCTTTTGTAAAGCCATACACATGGGAGAACTGAATCCAAAGACGAGGCACATCTGGGCATCTGGGCTGTAGCCATGATGGAGTAACATTTCTAGGCACTCTTCATGCCCTCCAAATACTGCTGAGTAAACAGGACTCACTTTGTCTGGCCCAGTGTCACAATCCCGGTTGGTAAGTGGTATTAACAAGTCCAAGATTCTGTAACCACACAAATTCAGGAGTATTTAATGTTTTTACACGTACATGAGTGCAGACAACATTTCTACAGCACACACTTTAAGAGTCACCCACTGATTGATTTAAAGTCTTTCCGTCTTCTACCTACATTAAATTACTATAGGCTGTATACTCCAAAACGTTACCCTTACTATTGTTGCCTTATACAAAGGTCCTTACATATATCTAAAAAAGAATTAAATAATTTTACCATAAGTAAATAGGGAACAGGTTATCCTTATATTTTCACTATCTTGCCACCACCATCATTCTACTCCTCCCAATTCAAATTTTGCTAGCTATTTTAGGATCTAGTAATTTAAAACTTCATTACACCAGATATATATATATACCAGATGTTACCATATATATATATATATATATATATATATATATACACCAGACATAAACTTAGAAAATAGATAATTTCCCTTCTTTTTTTTTTTTTTTAAAGATTTTATTTATTTATTTGAGAGAGAGAGAGAGATCACAAGTAGGCAGAGAGGCAGGCAGAAAGAGAGGGGGAAGTAGGCTCCCCGCTGAGCAGAGAGCCCGATGCAGGGCTCGATCCCAGGACCCTGAGATCATGACCTGAGCCGAAGGCAGAGGCTTTAACCCACTGAGCCACCCAGGCGCCCCAACTTCCCTTCTTTTTAAATAAACTTCCTTTTTTTAAATAAACTAAAGTCTTATTTTTCTAATCAATAAGAATTTAAGTAGGTGAGTCCCATGAAATGAACAGTATTTTCATGAGAAAGAAATAAGAATTTCTTTTCTTTTCCTTCTTCTTTTCTTTTGTCTTTTATTTGAGAGAGAGCACGAGCAAGTGAGGGAACAAGAGCGGGAAGGGATTGGGCAAAAGCAGGGGGAGGTAGAGAGGGAGATAGATAGGGAGATGCAGACACCCCACTGAGTAGGGAGCCCAATGTGGAGCTCAATCCCAGGGCCCTGAGATCACGACCTGAGCCAAAGGCAGATGCTTAGCTGCTGAGTACCCAAGTACCCCAAGAAACAAGAATTTCTGCTAAAATAGTCTATTCTCTGAAAAGAATATGAGCTCTTTAAACACTAAGGTAAATTTATAAAGAAACTGGTAGCTAAGTAGAAGAACTTCTAAAACCTAGGTTCTTAGATTCTTTGTAAACTTACCCCCAAAATTCAGCTGGAAAGAACTAGTCTACTCTTCTAAAATCAAAAATAAAACTGTAGGGATAAGGTCAGCCATGAAATCTCTTGTTTCTGGGAAAAGAAAGGTAAGGCTACTCCAAAGCTACTTTCCTTTTGTAAGGTAGGCTTAAGATATTAACATCTAAGTAGAATTTACACTCACAGGAGGGGTTATATTTAAAGTAGTCTATGGAGGAAATTGTAATGACAAACGGAATTCCCAAAATTGAGGGCAAATCCCAAGTGGGTTTTGGTATCAGTTTAAATCTCCCAGTATAATTGTATCTAACACTTATGTTTAAATAAACAATCAAGAATTTTAAGGAAAAATACCAAATCTTAACACCTGAGTATTCTGTTAAAATAAATAACCTGTTTAATTTCCCTTAATAAATGTGTTTAACTTTTTAAAATGGGTTGGAAAAATTAGACAAGGCACAAAAATACTTACAAGTACCTTTGAGGAAATAGTAAAATACCATGCCACCTAGTGGCATAATAACCAAATTACAGAAGTTGTTTTCCTACTATGTAATCACACTAAAGTAATGACAATTTCACTACTACTTTTTAAATAATAGTAACAACTATAAAACTATAACTTTAGAATTATGACTCTAAAGACTTTAAACATATATTTTTTAAAAGTATTCATTTCCAATTTATGTTAAAATGGGCTAACTATATTCTCATAGGTATAACCAGGTTATCAGCTTCTAAGATTCCTGGAACCCCCAATTTCAAGGAGTTCTAATTTCTTTTAGTCTTCCTCTCTCCAGAAAACAGCAAAAATTCCATAAGAAATTTTGGCTAAGTAAGAAGAGTAACAGAAGCAGGGAAAAGTACCAAGCTGGACTTGAGATTATAAAGAGAAGTCTAGTCATAGTCAAAGTATTCAAGATGGGAAGAAATACCCAGCCCACCAAAAAGACTCCCAAAGGGGGTCACAAACTCAAAAGCTTTCTGGGGTCAGGAAAGTATCATAAATAAGTTGAATAAAGTCATCAGATTGCCAACTAAGGACAACTGGGATAAAACCAGAGCAGAGCAGAAGAGCATGGTCACAGCTTGAGAAATCAAAGGAAAGACTTAAACACCCTGACAACGCCCCAGAATTCTGTCTCTAGCCACTCTGCTCACACTAAAAGAAAGTGCAAGACTAAGAGGACCTCAGTATGGCACAGAGGATAGATATGGAGGTGGATCTAGCTATATAGTAGGTTGGCAGAGAAAGGAATACCAAGGATTCTGCCTAGAAATAAAAGGTCTGGCCCAGAAGATTTATTCCTTATTAGCTTTTGATTATGAGACCATTTTTATTTTCTATTTTAATACTTACTTTGTATGGCCCATTTCTGCAGCTGCATGAATAGGTAACTGCCAATTGTCCACATTACAGTAAAGATCAGGATCCGCCCCATTGGACAGCAAAAGCTCCACACATTCTATGTGACCCTCTTGAGCAGCAATGAACAAGGGAGTAGCTTTGTCCAATGCTTTACAATTGACATTTGCACCTAATACAAAATACAACATTTAATAGACAATCCTAATTTATGGGGGGGGGCGGGTGGGGGGTGGGGGGTGATGATTAACATAAATTTCAAAACAGCTGTCTTAAAAGGGTTTTAAAGTACAATAGTTTTTCCAATCTCAGTGGATATTGTTGTATAAACATACTGATTTTCCACATTTGTTGGTAATCATTTAAATTGTTTTTGCTTTTATGTTAACAAGAAAAGTGATTAGTACTTTAGAATTCATTTTTAAGCTACAACAAAAATCTTATTCAATGAAGGATTCATTTCATTCCAAACTCTCCTCCAGCAAGTACTCTGTGGGCCCAATAAGTAATCACTGAAAAACAAAAAATGCAAACCAACGAATATGGAATGATTATTACAGAAAAAGATAAGAAAAACCTAAATTTTAAGAATTTATAGATGCCATTAATCAATTCAGGCTGAGCTTTATGAAAAAAAAAAATCCTGTAGATATGATAGAGCTTGGAGCTATGCCTTAAAACTAATTTTGACTAGGGATGCCTGGGTGGCTCGCCCCTATAAGTGTCTGCCTTCAGCTCAGGTCATGATCCCAGGGCACTGGGATAGAGTTGCTTCTTGCTCATTGGGGAGCCTGTTCTCCTTCTGCCTGCTGCTCCCCCTGCTTGTGTTCCCGCGCCCTCTCCCTCTCTCTCTGACAATAAAATTTTTTTAAAAAATTTTTATAACCCCTGGGGCACCTGAGTGGCTCAGTGGGTTAAGCCTCTGCCTTCAACTCAGGTCATGATCTCAGGGCCTGGGATCAAGCCCCACATAGGGCTCTCTGCTCAGTAGGGAGCCTGCTTCCTCCTCTCTCTCTCTGCCTGCCACTCTGCCTACTTGTGATCTCTCTCCTCTCTGTCAAATAAATAAATAAAATCTTTAAAAAAAAAAAAATTTATAACCCCTAATGTTGACTATACTCTTCATGAAGTCCCTTTTATTCGTGAACACTGCATGATAAAAACCTTATAATGAAAGGAAAAATGTCTATTTAAATGGGTTTCTGAGCTGATTTTTCAAGAACAAAAAGTAATCATTTAAATGCCAGTGCATTAAGATGTAAAAAAGCTTAAAGTGACCTCACTTTTTGTGAAGGTTTTAAAAATAGTGAATTTCCTCAATTTTTCTCACTGACAAATAGCGTGTTAAGTATGCTAAGTATGGTGTTATTACATGACTGTGAGAATTTTTAAATTTCTGAAATATGTCTCAGAGGAAACGTTTTCTTCATTACAGGGGAAAAACTACCTTTTTGAAAGGATGTTCCATAAATGCACCTGGAATAAACCACAGCCCTGACTTAACTAATAACTATGCAAAACATAAATACTAAGTTAAAGGTGCATGGAACTTCAGAAATTCCAATTGGATACTCAACACATCCAGATAGTAGAATGTTTTTGATTTATACAAAGTGTATGCTTCATCTACCATCAGCCTCAGAAAGAAGGGAACACTAATCACTGAGAAACGATTAAGTTGAGAAAGAAATCTAACTTTCCTTTTTAAGCAGTATTTCATTTTGATTGACAATTTCAAAGTATCAAAAAGAATAAGGAATCAGGCCCTATAAAATTACAGGTAGGAAAGTCAGAAAAATGACAGATAATTCACTGAAAGGAAAATCATTTAGCTACATTATAAACATATCTACATAACTTTTCAATTTGCTGTTCATATGAACAGAGTTATTCTGAGTTATAATAACTGTTATATGAACAGTTATTCAGAAAGATGGGGGGAAAGGAACAAAGCAAAACAAAACAGGTGCCTAGCATTCTGGGAGATGTGTTAGGCATCGAGAAAGTCATTAAAGTGCAGTTTAACCCATTTTATTATTATTATTATTTTTTAAGATTTTATTTATTTATTTGACAAAGAGATAGATAGAGCACAGATAGGCAGAGCGGCCGGCAGAGGGAGAGGAAGAAGCAGGCTCCCCACCAAGCAGGGAGCTCCACGCAGGGCTGGATCCCAGGACCCTGGGACCATGACCGGAGCCAAAGGCAGACGCTTAACCAACTGAGCCACCAAGGCGCTCCATAACCCATTTTATTCTAAATATTAGTTACACACTAATAATTGGAACTTACAGGACTAGAAGCCATATAATGAATTAGGACAGCATCAGGAAGGTACAACATAAAAGAATAGTCACATAATATAATAAATAAATAAAAGAAGAGAAGTCACATGAGAAGGCCTATTCCAAGTCCTGATTCTGCCAGTAAGTATTTTCCACATCTTTGGCAAAGCACTTAAACACTCAGGGCCTGGGATTCTTAATCTAAAAAAATACATGTTTAAATAAGTGATTTTGAAGATTTCCTCTCAACCCTAAGATTTAGAGACTCAATATTGGTAACAGATATCTTAATTTGGCACTTAATATTTTCTTTGCACCGTACTTCAATTTGAGCATTTGAAGGTTTGTAAGGAGAAAGCAAAAATAAGAGAATATATGCTTTGCTGTCTAAATAAACTTTGCTTTATATATTTGGAAGTAGCTTTTTTTAAGTAAGCTCCAAACCCGCAACACAGTGCTTGAATTCATGACCCTGATCAAGACCTGAGCTGAGATGAAAAGTTAGACACTTAACCAATTGAGCCACCCAAGTGCCCCTTGGAGGTAATTTATTAAAAACCTAAGCATTATAGACATACATAAAAAGCCCAGGTATTAAAAATTTTTTTTTGGCCTGGTGGCAAATCTGATATAGTTCCCTTTAGTTCTGAACTACCCATGCTTCATCAGGTTAGTACTGTGAGTCCATACACAGTGTTTGGAGGAATCTAAAAGCCCTTACATAACAAACATTTCTGATCATAGAAATGTCATACAGCATACGAATGCCACCTTAACACCATCTCTTCCAGCAATGCTGAATGTGTAATGATTGTCAGGGAGAAACCCGTAGCAGGTTTATGTTGCTATTAACATAATAAAGGGTAAACATGCTTTCAAATAAACCAATTTAAATAATCACACAATTTATCAAAACGTATATAACTCAAACGGTTAATATACAAAAAAGCTATTGAATAAATTAATCAAGCTTATATAATCTTGTGCCCTAGAAAGTTGGAACTACTCAGGTCCCCATAAGCGAGAATAGACCCATCATTCAACTTGCCAATAAACCTGCTTTAGTGATAGATCATTACGTTCCTCCTCAGATAAATTAGTAGCTGTGCATCACATTATGTTAGTAATAGACAGTTAGTAACCAAGCTTATAAATCAACTTCTACGTATTCTTATTTACCACTAACATAAAAGCATAAATTTCACAACCTGATTTATATCTGGTCAAGACTTTACTTCATAAGAAGATATACAGTTAAAATTCAAGATCTTAACAGTACAAAGGCTAATGGATTAATCTTACCTGATGAAATAAGTATGCTCAAGCTTTCTAGCTTGCCATACTGAGCAGCCAAAAATAAAGGTGTGATTTCAAAATCATCTTGGCATTCCTTGTTTGCTCCTTTTTTAAGAAGGAATTTTATGATCTCAGTATTTTCCTAAAGCACAGATCCACATTTTAAATAGGAGAAAACAAAGAAAATAGACGTTATCTCTATTCTTATTGCTGTGTTTTGGGGTTTTTTAATCCTCACTAAAGGAAAACTTTTTTTTAAAGTGTACTATTCAATGAGAAGGAAGTATTAAACAATCAGATTATTCTATATCTTCAGCTAGCCCATTAAACATAATAAACAGATGAAAAGATCTCTAAGAATCATAATCCTTTTAAAGCCTACAAAACTAGTTTGCTAGCCCAAACACTAGAGTTACCAGTTTCTAAATGCACTGCTCTAAATAAAATAAGCCATTGCTCCTTATCAATTTATATCCCAAATATTCTGATGGCCTCCTAACTATGCTATCAACATATGAAAAACTTAGATAATCCCTGAAGCCCAAAGCTGCTGGAACTACCAGAGCAGTTGGCTTATTCAGAATGATCATTAGCATTTAGACTGCCTTTTCTGTACTGCACTAACCATCATAAATCACAGGCAAGTAGGAAGCAAAAACTGTATAGAACTGTCATTTTAAAAGGGTAAAACACATAATTTACATGGAAATTAAATAAATTCAGAGGTTACCTGAAAACTAGCCTGGTGCAAAGCGTTCCATCCACACATAGAATGGGATCCATTAATATTTGCTCCATGTCGAAGCAACAGCCTTAACACATCTATATGTCCATTTTCAACAGCTGCAATACAGCAGTCAAAACAATTATTGTCAGTACAAAGGCATGTTTGTAGGACTGGACACTTTGGTGATGTTCTCATCACTTATTCACCCTGGAACTCACAATGCTCTGATCATTCCTATCAAGAAATCAAAACACATACTCCCTATGCAATCCCAAAACATTTATCACAATTGTCTTAGCCCAGACCTATTAACATATACTATCCTTTCTGTGAACAAACAAAATTATATTCAGACCTATTTAAAAGATACAGAGGAAATGGAAATAAGAGGCAAACATTTACTCTCTCTGCCAATGAAGACAATGTTTCTGTTCTGTTAAAAATGCAACTGGGAGAGAGATAGGGGTGAAAGCATCAGAAGAAAGGGCACCAGGCTGAAGAAACAGTCTGGAAAGGATTGAAAGGCTTGCTATCATTATCATCCAACCACAAAGGGCAATAGTCACTGACAACCCAAAAAAGCAACACTACGAGTTTTGCATTATAGCTATTTGTTGCCATCAGAGATAACAATCATTGTTAAGATGACGTTTTTGTATCAATCAATGAAAATATAGAAAACTTTGCTTATTTGAAAAGGAGACTCCACATAACCTTAAGAGTATTCTTAAAGAAGTGCATATTGCGTAACTACAGTAACTGAAACTAATGGCCCCCAAGATGCTGCTAACCTAGATCCTTTAAAAGACGAGTTCGCATGCCCATAAATACCTAAAAATTCTTTACCCTTTATACTAATTTCACCAAATTATTCTTTCTTTTACATATCTAATTTAACATGAGCTGAAGACAGGTGTCACCTAATATCAGGTAAATACAACTTGTAAATCCTACTTTGTGAGGAAGAACATAGGTATGATGTTACTAAGTTGATACAACACACAAGTGAGACTAAACTTCCCAGAATGTTATCTACCACAAAACTGTGTGTTTAAGGTGGCACTGGTTCTGGAGGAGTTGGCAAAAAAAAAAAAAAGAACACCAGAAGAGAGGTATACAGTACTTACTGAAATAAGTACACAAATACACCATTAGCAAATCAGGTACACTATGAATGATGTTGGTGTGAGGCTACACAAGAAGTAATGACTTCTTGCAATAATGAGTTTGGGGAAATACCAATATCTATAAGAAAGAGGACAGATGTATATAAGAAGGTCTGGCTTCATGTGTTTGGTAATGAGAAAGAAGATCTAAAAAACAAGTAGGATTTATTTTATTTTATTTTATTTTATTTATTTATTTTATATATTTATTCCTTATACTATAGTTACAGGTAGGAAGTGAAAATCAACAACTCTCAGTCAAAAATTAGAAAGGCACTAGACTTTTAAATGAAGGGCCACACATGAAAAATGCTAACATACATAAAACAATAGAAAAGATAAAATATTTAAAAGTAGAAAACAAGAAACGATAAACGTACTGTTACTGAAGATAAATAACATGTCACTGATATTCTATTAATTTTGTATATTGAATTTATACCAAAGCACAGTTCCCCCCATAGACTGTCAGAAGTTCTATGGTCAAGAATTCTCTTATTCAGGGAGGTTTCAGAAATCTGGTGATTCAGAAACCACCACGGATGAGATAGCACTGCTGTAATAGAAGTTTCACATATCTTATTGCTAAGTTAATGTTCAAGGGCATTTTACCGAGGAAAACACAACAGCTTTTCAAGCTATTTTTTCTATAATTAATCTAAAGTCAATCTAATTTTGGGTGGAGGTCATAAGAAAAATGGAAGAAAATCTGTTTCATATCCAATTCATACATCATTATCAGTGATTGCAGGCAAAAACCATTCTATAGCCAGACCTGAGTTGAAGATTATCAGGTTCTTGGCAGTGATATATGAAGCAGGGTAAAGATGTTTGTTTTTCATGAGTTAGGCTGACCTTAAAAAAATGAAAGCCAAAAAAATTTGTTTGGATTATTAAATACACTATAGAAGACAGAAAAATTGCTTTTAACATCATAAATGTATTAAGATATATGATATCTGCATTTCTTGAAAACATTTCCCAAGAGCAAAAGAGTGAAATGAATACATGAGCAGATAAACAGCATTTTTATAGCTCTAATTATTTCAATATAAAGCAAATTTAAATTAAGAAACCGTGGTTCAGAAAAGTATACTTAGAGCTTACATCTACTACCAAAGCCTCTCCTTTGGAAAAGGCAGATTCATTTATTTTTCTTTATATAACAAGTGACCAAATTGAGGAGGCGGGGTGCCTATGATATCAATGTGTGTTATGCTTCAATACAAGTTTATTTGAGAAAAAAGAACCAGACTTAAACTTCCTATTTGCTGGTCTCTTACTCCACTAAGAAAGTATGCTCCGGGGCGCCTGGGTGGCTCAGTGGGTTAAACGTCTCAGGTCATGATCCCAGGGTCCTGGGATCAAGCCCCACATCGGGCTCTCCACTCAGCGGGAAGCCTGCTTCCTCCTCTCTCTCTCTGCCTGCGTCTCTGCCTACTTGTGATCTGTCCCTGTGCCAAATAAATAAAATCTTAAAAAAAAAAAAAAAACCACTTACATTATAAAAAGAAAAAGAAAAGAAAGTATGCCCCTTGCCTTGTTCTGCTTGTATGCCTAGTGCCAAATGCAGACAGAAGACAGGCAATAAATAATCGTTGCGAGGATGAGTGGGAGAAAAAAATGTCTAAAAGGACATAGGATTTTCAATTTTAAGAACACATCCCCTTTCCAAACTAAATAGGCTTCAGAGTTAGACTTCTGGGTAGGACAACATAACTGGAACTACACTAGCTTTCCCACCATCAACTATTGTACCAGTGAACAAATACGTAAGGCAACTTTTTCTGGCATTAAACAATAGGTGAAACACTGTGATTCCTGAGAGAAGGAAAACACGTGAGGTAAGCCCCGTGACCACCTCAGCACTCTGCCTGGCAACATTTCGTAATTAAGGTGCTCTGAGCTTAAGTCCAAGCAGGGTAAGGGTAAGGTTGAGGAAAATGTACTCCAAGAAAGGAAACAGCCCAAGCAGAGAACAGCAGTCGACTGAGCTAAGGAAGCAGAAATTAGACTTTAAGCTGCTGACATCTGGGTTGCAAGCCCCAAAGAAAAGACATCTGTGCAGAGAGGTCATGGTGTGGAACTTCTCTAAGAGCCCTTGGCTGTGGTCTGTGTGGCACATGCCAAAGGCAAGATGAAGCTTACTGGAGAACTGCTAAAGGATTAAGAATGGAATAAAGGGGCACCTGGGTGGCTCGGTCTTCAGGTTAAAGCATCTGCCCTCAGCTCAGGTCATGATCCCAGGGTCACGGGATTGAGCCCTGTCCAGGATCCTGCTTCTCCCTCTTCCTCGCCTGTGCTCTCTCTCTCAAATAAGTAAATAAAATCTTAAAAAAAAAAAAAAAAAAGAATGGAAGAGAGATACCTAGAGGTCAAACAGTGCTGAGGACAATGGAAATCCTAGGGTCAGTCACAGAGGTGAAACAATAAAATACCTAATTAACACTTTGGGCATCCAGCTAAGACACTGAAAAGGCTGAGCCTTGGGTGTAAAACCCATAGCTGAGAATAACACCTACTCTAGATCTGCTCTAACAAGGCCTAAAATAAGCCCTGCAAGATGCAGAATGGGGCAGAGGTTGGGAAGTGAGAGTCCTGCTAAATTGGATGCACCGGGAAACACATTAAGCTCTCCACAGATACAGTCTAATGAAGTGTAAGACCAAACCTAAACAAGCTGGAGGTAATATGTCAGTAAATGAATTATCAGAAAAAAGAAAAAATATATCAACATTTCTCATATGAAGGTAACAGAATCCAAATCTTTATAACATACTACCCACCAAGTCCAGTATACAAGTCAGAAAGCAATCAGCAGAAACTGATCCCAAGATGGCCGGGATGTTGGTTTTTTTTTTTTTTAAAGATTTTATTTATTTGACAGAGAGAAACACAGTGAGAGAGGGAACACAAGCAGAGGGAATGGTAGCGGGAGAAGCATGCTTCCTGCCGAGCAAGGAGCCCGATGCGGGGCTCGATCCTAGGACCCCGGGATCACCACCTGAGCCAAAGGCAGACGCTTAACGACTGAGCCACCCAGGGGCCCCGGCCGGGATGTTGTTTTTAACCGACGAACTAAAAGAACTAGTATAAATAGGCTTTAAAAATTTAAGGGAAATATGGTCAAAAACTTTACTTTCAACATATATGGTATACAGATAGATATACACAGAGAATATCAGCAGAAAAGCGAGGTCATTAAGGAAAAAAAAATTCTAGAATTGAAAAAAAGAAATGGATGGGCTTAAAAGAAGATGAGATATAGGAGAAGAGTCAGTGAACTTGAATCAACATAAATCATCCAATCTAAAGAGCGGAAAGGGTAGGGCACCTTGCTGGCTCAGTCAGAATAGTATGCAATTCTGGATCTTTGGGTGCTCAGTTTGAGCCTCACGATGAGTGTAGAGATTACTTAAAGAAATAAAACTTCAAAAAAAAAAAAAAATAAAGAACTGAGAGGAAAAAAAGACTGCAGGAATATTAACTACGCATCAGGAACCTGTGGGTCAAAATCATAGTCCAATATACATGTTATTAAAAGTCCCAAAGGAGAAGAGAGTAAGAATGGGACACAGAAGAATATATTTCAAGAAATAATGGCTGTGATATTCCAAACTTTGATTTTTTTTTTTAAAGATTTTATTTATTTATTTGACAGAGATAGAGATCACACGTACGCAGAGAGCCAGGCAGAGAGAGAGGGGGAAAGTAGGCTCCTTGCTGAGCACAGCCTGATGTGGGGCTCGATCCCACGACCCTGAGATCATGGCCTGAGCCAAAGGCAGAGGGTTTAACCCACTGAGCCAACCAGGTGCCCCCAAACTTTGATTTTAAAAACAAAAAGAAAACGCATTGACTTACAGATCCCAGAAAATCAGCAAACTACAGTGCTTTAAAAGAAGTCACTACCCTTCTTACGATTTCACATTATATGTAAATTAAGGATGATTATATGAACATACCTGACAGTTCCATGGAAGAATTTCCAAGATTATAAAAGGGGCAAAAAAAAAAAAAAAAGCCACTGAAATCAACTTAACAGCTTATTAGCAGTTTAAACTTTTCTCAGGGCTCCTATTTGCACTTAAAACCTACCATTTCACCATATCCGTCAGGATTCTACAATAATTAATTAATCCAGTCATTCAACAGTACCAAGGACTGCACCAAGCGCAAGGGTTATAGCAGTCAACTCAAGAGACAAGGTATTTATTTGCCTTCATGTAACTTCCCTTCTAGTCAGAGAAATAGATAATCAACATGATAAACTTAAGTTCTCATGAAAATGCTGTGAAAGAAATTAAAAGTAAAATAATAAACAAGTGTGCTACTTTATATAAGTATAAATTATACAAGTGTGCTACTTTAGAAAAGGGGATAGATATCATCTCTGAAACAAAGACAGCTGAAGAGAGAAATGAAAGATAAAAAGCAGTAAGTCACACAAAGAGATGGAGGAGGAGTACTCGAAACAGAAGAAACAGGAGCACAAAGACTCTGAAAAGCCAAGAGCTGGGTATGTTTGAGGAACACCAAGATGGCCCCTGTGACTGAAATGTAAAGTTAGGGAGAGGAAATAAGGCCAGAGAGGTCTCAGGAAGAAGTCAAATTTTATAGGGCATGGTCAGGTTTTAATTAATTGGCTGACTGATTTGTTTGTTCATTTATTTATATTCTAAGGAAACAATTTTCAGCTAGAACTACCCAAAGGAAAACTGCTCTCTTCAGACTTACCTTGTGAGCCTCTCCCTTTCACTTTCCTGTGTTCTACCCATATTCCTTTTGCCTTATTTCAAGGGTTCTTTCCATGCTTTTAGAATGCAACAACTAAGAAAAATTTTCACTGACCAGCCCAACTAAAGCAGGCCCCCCTATTATTTTCTATCATACCATACATAATACCCCATTCCTCTCTATCACTTATTAATCGATTACAATTATAATTTACATGTATACTTGCTTGTTATAAACTCCCCACCAGATTATAAACCTCACCACTACTATATATTCTTAGCATTTATCAAAATGCCTGACATATAAAAGCCACTAAGTAAATATAAGCTAGATGACAGAAGACAGAAGAGGCTTTATAATGACTGGTCACTTTAAATATAAACACACCATCACGAATACTAAAAGAATAGAAATGAGCAGAGGCAGAAAAAAACCACTTGAGATTAATCCTAAGCAGGATTCTCAAATTGACTAATCAGATCTTTGCTGTTACACAGAAATGATAAACCTGCACATGATCAATGTTAAAACAGAAACAATAAAATTCAAGTAATGAAATCTAGAGAAGTATTTACTTGGAACTTATAAATTAAATCAGATATCCACATAATGAGTTATTTTATTGCTATAATCAAAATTTAAACAATAACCTATAAACACATAAAAAGATCAACATCATTAGTTGTGAGGGAAATGCAAATCAGAACCATGAGATGCTATTTCACACCCATTAGGATGGCTATAACAAAAGGATGGACAAGTATTGACAAGGATATGGAGAAACTGAAACCATCACCCATTGCTGGTAGGAATATAAAATGGACAGCCACTTGATAAGTCCAGTAGTTCTTCAAAAAACATAAACATAGGGTTATCATATAACCCAACTATTCCACTCCTAGAAATTTCCACAAAACAAACCAGAAAACATATCCACACAAAAAATTTTTTTTAAAGATTTTATTTATTTATTTGACAGAAAGAGAGATCACAAGTAGGCAGAGAGGCAGGCAGAAAGAGACACGGAAGCAGGCTCCCCACTGAGCAGAGAGCCTGATGCGGGGCTCGATCCCAGGACCCTGGGATCATGACCTGAGCTGAAGGCAGAGGCTTTAACCCACTGAGCCACCCAAGCACCCCTCCACACAAAAACTTTTACGCAAATGATTTTGGCAGGATTACTCATAATAGTCAAGAAGTAGAAACAACCAGAATGTTCATCAGTTGAAGAATGGATAAACAAAAGGTGGTACATCCACACCACTGAGTATTATTCAGCCATGAAAAGGAATAAAGTAGTGATACATGCTACAACATGAACATTGAAAACTTTATGCTAAATGAAAAAAGTCAGACATAAAAGGCCACCTATTCTGTGATTACAGGAAATGTCGAGAAGAAGCAATTCCATAGACACAAAGGAGTTTCATAGTTGTCAGGGGTGAGGGGGAAGGAGTGGGGACTGATAGCTACCACACCCAGGGGCCCCTATAACTGATGGTCTCTTTACATTTTGTACTATTTTTTGGCCAATCTCTCCTCTTTCAAGTCAGAAGTATTTCTATCAACATATTTCTTTTAAAACTCCGTGGGTTTTCTATGAATCTTCTTAGGGTTCTCTTTAATAGACAAAAATCATACTCATAAAGCTCTTTGAGATAAGCCCTTCTCTGCCCTAAGCTTCTTAGAGCCCCACTGTTTGAGTGTGCCTATAAATCACACCCTAAAATCTTTAGAGAACCTTTCATCTGCCTGAATACTATGAGGCACCACCTTTATCACACACAGATTTTAACAAAATACTTTACAATCATACAGGAGACTTCACTTGGATACCATGTTTTCCTGGTAGTGCCCTGGATTTGGTATCAGCTTGTGAATCTTAATTTAAGTCTTCTTAGGTTAAGCATTTTGGTGGAGGCTGAAGAACTTTCAAAACCATCAAGTCCAGGCTCTTTTGTGTTTTAAAGACTTCCTTTTAGTTTCCTCTCTTCCCTCACTTTTTTTCTCAAAGTGTTTTCTGGCTTACTCCATTGGAAAATCATTACCTTGAATGTAGTTACCAGAACTCTTTGGCTCATCAGTATTAATTAAAATATCAACCATGGGAAAGGGGGACACAGATTGGACTTGGTAAGAGTGGTAAGAGGTGTTAGATTAACTGATTAGCAGTTTTTAAAGGAAAAATTAACTTACATCCAAACTTTTCGCCACACAACATAAATAAAAAATAAAAATAAATTTTAAAAAACCGAATTGCGGGCAACCCCTTTGCATCCCCTTCCTCCTTGGAAGCTTTGTACTATCATTCCCTCAATAAACCCTGCTTTGCTGCTCACCACTCTGTCTGGTCTACCTCTTCATTCTTCAAAGTGGCATGACCAAGAACCACAGGCACCAATAAGAAAAAGCCTGCAACAATGCAACAAAGCAACTGCCAGAAATATTTACTGTTTCTCTGGCTGAAACCTGACAAGATATTTGAAAGGATTTAATAACTTCATGATTTGAAGTTTGACCAAATTGGGGCACCTGGGTGGCTCAGCCGTTAAGCGTCTGCCTTCGGCTCAGGTCATGATGCCAGGGTCCTGGGATGAAGCCCAGCATCAGGCTCCCTGCTCACTGGGAAACCTGCTTCTCCCTCTCCCACTAGCCCTGCTTGTGATCCTTCACTTGCTATCTTTTTCTCTGTCAAATAAATAAATAAAACCTTTAAAAACAAAAACAGAATTGCACATTTATCAGATTTTACTAGAAACACATATAAACCTTAATGCCATAGATACAATCACAAAGTAAAAGATAAAGGGATTACAACAGATACATAAACAATAGAATTGAAAATGTAATAAGGAAATAGGTGCTCAGGGAAATAATAGTTTTCACCAAACATAAAAATGAGCTTAATAATATACAGAATTCATAAAAATTAGTAAGGAAAACATGAAGAATCTTATACATGAGTGACATGAATAAATTTATAAAGAAAGTACAAGAAATAAACAGATATGGGAAAACACAAATATGGTAATATTTCTTAAATTAGCAAATATGTTATGCACATGGTGTCCTTGTGATGATTTACCAACTCTTCAGTGAAAGTGTAATAAAATGCTTATTTTTTTTTAAGATTTTTTATTTTATTTATTTGAGAGAGAGAAAGTGAGAGCATGAGAGGAGCAAAGGTCAGAGAGAAGCAGACGCCGCGCAGAGCTGGGAGACCGATGTGGGACTCAATCCTGGGACTCCAGGATCATGACCTGGGCCTAAGGCAGTTGCTTAACCAACTGAGCTACCCAGGCACCCAAAATGCTTATTTTTAATTTAGTAGTCCTTTAAGTGAAAATTTGTTGTGTGGAAAAATGTCATAGTAATTTTTTTTTCAAATATGAAGTGACTAAGAATAAAACAAAAAGTCTAAATGTCTAAAGTTATGATATAATACCTTCAGTAGACTAAAGTAATATTTAAAAAAATAACTGTTAAGACAGTATTGAAATGTAAAAAAAATGCTTACAGCAGGTTAAGTGAAAAAAATATAAATTGGATATATGTCTGATGTATTATATAAAATGTAAAGTGCCTCTTTAAATTATAAAATGTCTACATGAATTTCTGTATAAACTACATAAAATACCTACCTATAAGGAATTATAAGGAATTCTTAGAGATACAAATGTGTAAGATAAGGGACAATTTTTTTCTTCTTAAAATCCCCTATTGTTTATACAATAAATAAAAAGAAAAAATGAAATTTGTGCTATCTATGCTATTAATACAGACACCTCCTTTTCAGCATATATTTACTAGTCTGTCTCATTATTAACAATTTTTCCAACTGGATATAATTTTCTTAAACACCTTAATTTTCTTTTATTTTTTTCAGTGTTCCAAGATTCATTGTCCAACTAGATAATTGTATTTCAAAAATTTGTACGGTAGTATTTTGGAGATTGGCTTATTCCAAAGTCTGCAAATTTCTCATCACAAGACGATACTTCTTGCTGTTGTGACTCAAGGTCACAGTCTTCAAGTTCACTTTAATATCTTCCTTTAAACAGAATTTCAGCCCAAAGAACAATTCAAAATTACGTTTAAGTACCATAAGACAGAAACTTCTATATAATACCTGTGTGAGGACTCAATTTTTTTTTTTTTAAAGATTTTATTTATTTGACAGAGGGAGAGAGATCACAAGTAGGAAGAGAGGCAGGCAGAGAGACGGGGAAGCAGGCTCCCCGCTGAGCAAAGAGCCCGATGCGGGGCTCGATCCCAGGACCCTGAGATCATGACCTGAGACGAAGGCAGAGGCTTTTTAACCCTCTGAGCCACCCAGGCGCCCCAGGACTCAATTTTTTTTACAGCATTTCCCTATAATAAGATTTCAGATCCTGTGTTACAACCTAGAGTTGTATAGAAGCATATAGAGAAGACGATGTATATACATATATATATATATATATGAATGACAGTCCGGGAAATTCGAACAACCAATTGGATATTTGATGATACTGATGAATTACTATTATCTTTAAGAGCAATAATAGCATTGTGATAGTTTTTTAAAGAAACATATTTATCTTTCACAGATACATACACAAATGTTTATGTGTTAAATTATATGATGAATGGGATTTTCCCTCAATGTAATTGAGTGGAGACAGTCAATAGAGCTATAAATGAAACAAGATTTGCCCTAAGTTGAAAACTATTGAAGTTCAGCGTCAGGTACATGACAATATACTTCCTTTGTCTTTATATTTAAGACTGCCACAAATTTTTAAGAGAATTTCAAATGAGAATTCCAAAAACATTTTGCATATTTGAAGTATTCCTAATGTGCATAAATGTGAATTTTTAAAACATATCAGAATAAAAATTTGACTGAACACTCTTACTTAATAATATAATTTAAAGTTATATTATATTTTACATATTAATTAAAATCCTTTAAAACCTAAAGAAAAAGAGAGGGAGATGAGACAAGAAAGTAGATGAATCTACAGCAGAATAATAACAGTAATTAGGACCGAACTCACCTTCATAATACTTTGTGCCTCTTACAGCACTTATTATAGTATGTCTTGAATTGTTATTTTAATGACCCCAACTAGATGGTAAGCCCTTGATAGCAGGAACTAAGCCTAACAAAGAAGATAGAACCCTGATAATCACCTAATCAAGCGAGGACAATAAGGAAAATTCTGCTGCAACTTCTACCATCTCAGCAAAGCTAACTGGCAAAGCTGGTGATTCTCTGCTCCCTCCCTCTCTACACCCTGGGGGACCCCTGTTGTAATGCCTGTTAGAGTGTAGGAGATAAAGCTTTCAAAGACAGAAGAGCCGTACTGCTCAGTTAAGGATGCATACAAAAGCCACTAGCCACAAATAGCTGTTTACATTTAAATTAATTAAAATTATCAATCAAAACCACAATATCACCTTGCACCTGTCAGAATGGCTAAAATCAAAAACACAAAAGAAACAACAAAGTTGACGAGGACGTGGAGAAAAAGGAACCCCTGTGCACTGTTGGTGGAAATACAAACTAGTGCAGCCACAGTGGAAAACAATATGGAGGTTCCTCAAAAAAATCAAACATAGACTTACCATATATTTCAGTAACAACACTACTGGGTCTTTACCCAAAGAATATGAAAACAATAATTCAAAAATATACATGCACACCTATGTTTATTACAGCATTATTTACAATAGCCAAATTATGAAAGCAACCTAAATGTCCATCAATACATGAATGCATAAAGATGTGGCATATACATACATATAATGGAGTATTATTCAGCCATAAAAAAGAATGAAATCCTGCCATTTGCAACAACATGGATAAATCCAGAGAGCATAATGCTAAGCAAAATAAGTCAGTAGGGAGGAAAGACAAATGCCATATGATATCACTCATACGTGGAATTTAAGAAACAAAACAAATGAACAAAAGAAAAAAAGAAAGACAAACCAAGAAACAGACTCTCAACCATAGCGAACAAACTAATGGTTACCAGAGGGGAGATGGGTGGGGGAATGGCTGAAACAGGTGACAGGGATTAAGAGTATACTTATCAAGATGACCACTGAGTCATGCATAGAACTGTTGAATATTGTACATGTGACACTAATATAACACTGTATGTGAACTATACAGGATTTAAAATAAAATTTAAATATTTAAATTAATTAAAATTAACTTGATTTATTAAAATTTGAATACCTCAATCATTAAAATTTGAATACCTCAATCAAACTAGCCACATTTGAAGTGCTCAAGACCCATACATAACTAGTAATTATCATACTGGACAGTATACAGATAGGACATTTCCAAGTTCTATGGGACAGCATTGGTCTAGAGTTTAGAATTTAACTGAATTGGAGTTTAATCTAGAATACTAGGCACATCTGTCTGAGATATAAGCATGCCTGGCAATGGGAACAGGGGACCAAGCCACCAGTTGTGGCTCCTATGGCTTGGAGTTTCAACAGTGGTTTCAACTGGAGTTTCAACTGTGGTTTCAACAGAGAAAAAGAAAGCAGAATCATAATGATCTAGTATTACTCCAGCATTCAACAGAGACCAGAGCTCAAGGATAAAGAGTAAGGATGAATGAAACACCCCACTTTGGAAAGAAAAGCTCCAAATGTCTGGGGCACACACAGAAATGGGAGAAAGGCTTTCCTCCCTTCAATCCAAACAAGTATCAGCATTGTCTAAGACTCCAGCTGAGACACTAGAAAAGAAAAACCAGAAGCTTTGAAGGAGGGGACACTACCTCTCTCACAAGAGGTTATATTATAGTGCTGGAGAAGCCTATAAGAGCAAAAGTCTAAGAAAACAAGGATGACAATTTCAATAATTTCTAGAGAGACAGTTTATATGGCTGAAGAAACAAATTTCTCCATTTCCTAAGTTAAAGGGTAAAAGAAGTAATCTGGGAAAGCATCCTGAGTAACACAAATATTGTTGAAAAAGAAGAAATCAAGGAACTGAAAAAAGGTCTTTAACTCATATAAAACTTCTAACCAAACTCAAAATTTAGTTGAGGCAGGAGCATACTAAGTGCAGTCTGAAGCCCCAGATAAGGACTTCATGAAGGCATGAACTCAACATAGGATTCTCACTTGGGACAAATACGGCAAACCAACACATACACGCAAGTAATAAATCTAATTAGGAATAGTAAATAATGATCATCATATAATGCAAGATTCTTTAAAGAATATATTTTTAAAAGAGGAACTTTTTAAAATGTAATTATCCTACTGAATGTTCTTTTGGGAAAACGCCTAACGTGACTATGTATTTTAGGGAGCTACTGTAGACAAGTTCTATACCAAATGAAAATTGCTGTGAGCGGAGTTTTACATCTATAAGCTAGAAATATACTCTTTCATTTTAAAGCTCCAATTTTGACAGTAATCACAGTCATTGAGGCTGAAGTGGACAGTTCAACCACAAGTTGTCCATTTCCTCTTCTTACAGCAGCACGATGGCAATTTCTGAGAATGTCAGAGATCACCTATGTGTTCTATTAGATTTGATTTATATATGAATTTTTGACTGTATCTATGCTTTTTAAGTTCTACATGTACTCCATTATGCACTTCATTTTTTCTATATATTTCAACAACAAAATAATATTTTTGTTGTATACCTAATATGTATAAAACTTTTTGTATACATTTAAAACATTCATAAGCCATTTATCTACTGCAGTATTTCTCTGGTCCTGTGGTTACACTGACATCTGGTGGCCCTAGGAAAGAAACTAGACTGCAATGACAAGGGATTTCTCTTTTTCTCACTCTCTTTTTTTTTTTTTTGGCTAATTTATTCCATATGACTTCAGAGCTTATGTTTTTCCAAGGCTTTATCTATAGATAACAAAGATAACAAAATTACTAAAATACTATACTAACTCCAGTGACAGCAAACATTAATTACAATCAGTGACATTCTTAAAATAATTCACTTTGGTAACATGACAGAAAAGGATGTCAATTATTTCAAGAATATCACTAGCTAAGTAGGACTGCCCATAGTTATTTATCTCAAAATAAAGTTTATAATCAGAATGGTTATAAAGAATTTTCTGTCAAGGATAAAGGCATCATTTCAAACCATTTTCTCTGTATATTTGGATAGAATTCCATACTGTCTCTTGGCCATGAATGTTTAGTTTGAAATAGAGTATTGTACTGATATTTAGAAATGTTTTGAAATATTTAGAAACAATTCTAAACATTCAGAAACGTTTCTAAATATTTAGAAAAATTTAGGACAAGTGTAACTTCATTAACAATAATGAAGTTACACTTTTTTTTTTTTTTTAAGATTTTATTTAGTTGACAGAGAGAAACAGAGAGAGAGGGAACACAAGCAGAGGGAATGGTAGCAGGAGAAGCAGGCTTCCCACTGAGCAGGGAGCCTGACACAGGGCTCAATCCCAGGACCCTGGGATCATGACCTGAGCCGAAGGCAGACGCTTAACAACTGAGCCACCCAGGCGCCCCATTCCACTTCTTTTTTATCTAGTACCTCATGTCTACCCAATGACTAACAAGCTTAAAGATGTATACTGATGGGAAAAACCATGGCCTCATGGGCAAAATCCATTATGTTAGGAATATTAACAAAAAAGTTGTGATCAATACCCAGTCTAATTCTACATGTTGCCACTGACATGTTTCATGGTTTCTGATAAAAAGAATTTTTTTTTTTTAAATGGGTTGGGGGGGTGCGAGGGGCAGAGGGAGAGAGAGAATCCCAAGCAGGCTCCCCACCCAACGAGCAGCCTGACCCGAGGCTTGATCCCACAACCTAAAGATCACAACCTGAGCCAAAATCAAGAGTCAGACACCTAACCAACTGAGCCACCCAGGCACCCCTAAAAAGACAGAATTCCGATGGCCAGTTAGACATTGGAGACCATATCTAAAAAAAGACATCTTTCAATCACAACAAAGTCTTAGACAAAACCCTGAAATTTTACCATCTTATTACATATCGATTATTTTTCCATTATCTCTCCTCAGCAACAGAATCAAGCCCAACATCTGATTCAGATAGCATACCTAAATTTGTATCTTCTAGAGCTGTATGTAACACTGAATTCTACCATCTTCTATAATTATCCAATTTGCATTTTTGAAACCTTCATATAACAGTATTCTCCTTATAGGAAAACTACCTCTGTAAGTATGATCTCCATGTTACAGCTTAGAGAAATAAATCATTACACTGAAGAGTCCCTATCAGAGAAAAAGTATACAGCTAACTGTCCTTCATCCCAAGGCCTCCTATTTATACAGAAGCAACACTTCTATTACTTCTATTTCAGCATACCAACCAATGAAGATCATATACAATTAATCGGCCAATGGTAATAATAATTATGAAGAGACAACTGCATTAACTATGTATGCAATGATCCAGTTTGACAACCACACATCCATAATGTACAGCAGTGATACCCAATATTGTTGTTCATAAACTGGCTGTCAATCTGCAAACTGTCCCCAGTCCCCACCAAAGTAGGAAGATTTGACCAGAATGTAAATCAATTATGTCCCTAAGCACACTGTTTAGTTCCACTGACATTTTTCTTAAAATGAGATTTCTCTAATAAAAGGAAGCAGTGCACTGATTTACATTCTGGCTCAAACACCTTGTGTCAGCAAACTGACATTTTCTGTAGTACTGCTGCATGGTATCTAAAGAGAACAGAGACAGCACTATATGGGTGGGGTGAGGGTTGAGGGGGCACCCATCTAGGTGTATACTAGAATATTACATTATTGCAAAATACTGAAATCAAGAATTTTTGTTCTACTTTAAAAATTATTATGGACTTTCCATTTTATTACTGGGGCATAAAGTAAGCATTTCCCCTTACTCTTCTTAGAAAGTATCCAAAAGCAATTAATCCAAAATCAGCAAAGAAAATTAGAAATAAAAACACACTCTCCATTTTTTAGCCAAATTAAGATCCAGCTAAAACTCCAGATCAAAAATAGGTATAAGAGTCTTCTAAAGAAAAGAGGTCAATCCTGGGTACTTAAGGGAGGAAGGGGAGAGACGGCTCAGCTGCACATCTCAGAAAGAGCTAGCAAAGTAAGTAAACTCCTCAAAGGTGAGAGGCTTGCTCTGAGTTGCAAAACATAAATTCCCTGCAGAGGGACAGTATTCACAGGCTATCAACAGAACATCTTGGACCCAGCTGAAATCTGAAAGTCAGACAAACAGGGTCTAACAAGGAATCACACAAAGAAACTGTATTTGCAATAGGAGTCTGTCTTCACTTCCATAGAAGTACATTACATAAATTACACACATTACAAAACCCCACAGCTGCTGCCTATCCCTTAACCTCCAGGTTTATATTTATAGCCTCCAGCAACAGCCTGGGTGGTAAACTGGGCCACCAGGACAGATACTACAACATACATGGGAATATAGCATCCCTTACAGGGAGAGGAAAACATATTTCAATACTTAAAAGTTTTAGCAAAGAACAGTTTTGGAAAAGAAATCAAAAGATCAAGAAGGAAGCTACACCAGATGGGCAGTGCCCCTTTCTCACTTTAAGTTCAGCTAGCTGGCCCAGCCATTCTGCTCATCAAGACATGATCATCTATAGTTTGTTGCAAATCTTGAGGTGTCGAGATTTGTTTCAATAAACGAATCTCTTCCATTATAGATTGAAACACAGATCACTATGGTTATTTAAAAGAACTAATATACAGGTAAGCAAAGCAGACTGCTGAAGTCTGTCATATTATTTACAGGGCAAGCAGATGCGAGTGTGCGGATCACCTAACCGAAGAGTCATAGGTCTTCTTTACTAAATGCCACCATATATTTACCAGGCACTTATCTGGGTTTGGAGGTTACAACAGTGAACAAGAGAAATAAAATGCCTGCTCTCATGGAGCATTCTTTCTAGTGGAGAAGACAGTCAATTAACAAAAAAGGAAATAAATACAATACAGTCAGTGAGAAGAGCTATGAAGACATGAAAATGGGAGAAGAGAGGGCAGAAGACACTTCTCTCTGGATGGACACATTAAGCTACAAAGCTAATGTTTTTTGTTTTTCTCCATTGAGAAATACAGTACAGAGTACTTGCCAAACACAGCCTGATCAGGAACCCTTTTGTTAATGAACACCTATTAATTGTATTAATAGCTCATCAAATCAATTCAAGAAGTACTCTTCTAACCAATGTGCAGACAACAGCAGGGTCAAGACTTAAATATACCTCTTCTCATCCTAAATATAGTGTTTTTATATTTTCTTCATCTATAAAAGCAGAAATAATAGTACATATGTCAGAATCATCATGAAAATTATGACATAGCTAATTCATGTAAAACACCTGACACAGGGTTTGGTATACACTCTGCTCAATAAATGTTGTAGCTACTATTAATACAGTTACTATGCACATGTCTAGGGGACTAATATTGCCTTCTCTTAATATCTTGAACACTTTATCTCTTTTATAGGACTTAATTATGTTCATTCCTCTATATGGTAGATTTCTTACAGATAGCAACCCAAACAGAAACTGTACATGGCTAGGCCACAAAGAAAGCTTACTATGTAGTTGTGTACACAATACCAAAGTGGGTTAAATACGCATGTAAAAAAAACCCAAAAAACAAAAACAAAACCTTAGATAAAAAAGCAATCTCTCCTCAAGGAAACATGAACCATACTATACCAAGGCTTCCATTAAACATCTTCATAATTATACACTTTGCCTATTCAAAATACTTTTATAAATTAACATCACCAGTAATGGGTCATATTCTTCCTAATAAGATGTATTAAGATACCATTTCATTTCTTTGATATTCCTGCCAGAAATGCATAACCAGAATTTTATCAAGAAAAAAAATCAGACAAACGCAAACTGAAAAACATTCTACAAAATAAATGACCTGAACCCTTCAAAAATATTAAAACAAAACAAAAAAAAATGTTAAAATCATAAAAGATGAAGAGTGAAAATCTGCTTCTAATTACAAGAGGCTAAAGAGATAACTAAATTTAACAAATGAACGTTGCCTGGATCCCGAACTGACAAATTTTATTACTATTATAAAGGACATTAATGGAACAACTGGCAAAATTGAATAAGAACTGTAGATTAAATAACAAACCTGTATCTAAGTTAACGTCTTGATTTTGGACATCATATGGCAGTCATTTAAGACAATTTCATTACTTTTAGGAAACTCATACTGCAGTATTTATAGGTAAAGAAGCATTATGTCTACAATTTAATCTCAAAGACTTCAGAAAAAATATATAGATAAATACAGAGAAAGAAATAAAACCATGGAATGAACACAAGAAAAAAAAAAGATCTAAGGGAAAAGTATATGAGTCCTTTGTACTGTGAGAACATTTCCAGAAGTCTGAAATTATTTCGAAATCAAATGTCTAAATACAGAAGTAATGGGTGACCAAAAGGAAAGATGGCAAATAATCACATGAAAAGATGTTCAACATCATTAGCAATAGTACAAACTAAAACCACAATGTCACTAAAAGCAAAAAGGAAAAATGTGTCAATACTAACTGTTGGTGAGCATGCAGGGCAACTGGATGCCATCCGTATAGTTACTTTTTAAGAAACTTCTGAATTGTTTTCCAAATATAAACATATACTTACCACATGACCCAACAATCCTAGGTATTAATCCAAGAGAAATTAAACTTATCTTCAAACAAATCCTGCACGCAAATGTTTGTAACAATTTAATCATAATCACCAAATACTGAAAACAACTTAAATATGTGGATAAACTGTAGTACATTTATATAATAGAATTTCACTTAGCAACCAAAAGGAATGAATTCTTGATAACACAACATGTATGAATCCCTAAGGCATTATGCTAAACGAAAGAAGTCAGTCTCAAAGGTTACATGTTGTATTATTCCACATACGTTTATGATATTCTGCAAAAAAGCAAAATACAGGGAGGAAAATAGATCAGAGGTTGTTAGGAGTAAAGTTTCGCAGAAGGTTTATTAAAAATAGGCAGCATGATGGAATTGGAGGGGTGGGAGGTGATGGGACTGTTCTGCGACTTGACTATTACTGTCATTACACAATTTTATGCACACGTCAAAACTCATAGAACTATACACTAAAAAGAATGACTTTTACAATATATAAATTTTAAATACACATTATGCTCAAAAGAAAGAAAGTACTTTCATAGGCACCTCATTTTATTCTCAGTCCAATAAAAACCATGTAGGTACTCTACTCTCATTTTATAAGCGAGGAAACTAAACTACAGCAAATAAATGTACACACAAATGACATATGGTAGGACCAAAATTATAATCCAGATACACTGATTCTATACAAACGTTTTATTCTCTTAATTTTTTCATGTTCTACTAAATTTTATGGGCCACAATGTCCCTAAAAACAAACAGGATCAAAGAGAGGGAGGAAAGAAAAAAAAAAAACAGGTAGTGGAAATGTGCCCTTTAGAATTTGACCTTTAGTCCTTAAAGAATTAAAAATAGTCCATAATTAAAGAAGTCTCAATAGTGATCTATACAGGCAACAAATTAACTGGCATTAAAGAATTAGCTGGTGATTTCTTCCATAAAACCTCAATTTCCTAATGCAAAGAAAAAGCAAAAGCAAATAAAACTTTCACAGGTAACCTTATAACTATTGCTACAATTTAAGCTATCCAGTTTTCAGACAATATTGAGAAAATTGTTCTGAAACAATTTTCAGAATTGGTGATGGTGACACCATCACCAATGGTGACTACATTTCAGAACAGATTTTACAATTTTAAAGGTTTAAAAATATTTCCAGATGCTATCACCCAAAGGTGAAAAACAAATAGGGATACCTTTTAAGTTTCAGAATCAAAGAAGTGGCAATATAATGTTTGCAAAGGAAAATACTGTAAGTACAACAGCTTGAGGGGAAATTAAGTTTAGTTCCTTAAACAAAAATAAATAAACAAATAATTACATCTATACCAAAAATAGCATACTTCACCTAAAAACAGTGGTGTGCTGTCCTCTAAAGTAGTTATATTAGGATCTGACCCAGCTTCTAAAAGAATCTGGACACTCTTCAAATGTCCTTGACTTGCAGCAAGATGTAATGGACAGAAGCCCTCAAAAGTCCTTATCTTCATGTAGTATTCAGGTGAATCTATGTAAAAATAAAAAAAAAAAAAGTCAACTGGAAGATACTGCTGCTATTCCTTGTGATTAAAAAGCAAAGATGCCAAGAATTTAATGCAATATTAAAATACAATTACGAATGGGAGTTCTGAGTTAAAAACTCTCTAGAAAATAAAAAAAAAAAAAAAATGTTCTACAGGGGCCATGGCATGAAAAGCTCTCTGATATTCTCAACATATAAATTCCGCCCACAAACTCATTTTCTATTCTCTAACTTTTGATGGATAGGGGAAGGGGAGTGGCAAGAGTTGAAAGGTAACACAAAAGCAAAATCTTAAGAAGATGTAGCACCAAATATTTGCTTAAGCAAGATTTACTGAAATATTGCTAAATTTATTTATTTTTATTTTTAAGTTTCTATGAGAGAAATGGTCTCATCTCAAGCATTACTTCCTTGTACTCAACTAATAACATGAAGGTCATTCATATCACAAAAACAGTGTTTCCAGATTAGCCAGAAACTGACCTTTATTCAGATATCCACAAAACTATAAGGTTCGGACAAAAACAAAGAACACACAGATATATATATAGAAACACAGCTCCAAATGGGAAATCTCTCAACATTATAAAGATGCTCATTCTTCCCAAAATAATTAATAAACTTATTACAATTCTAATGAAAATGCCAAAAGAGCTGGCAGTTGTTTGGTTTTCTACTTAGTAAAGTGACTGAAGTTGATAGGGGTAGGGGAGGGCAGGTCACAATAACAAAGAAGTTAGAAAAATAAAGTGCTGAGAGGAGACTAGACTTACCCTATACACTAAACCGGATCTTAAAGTCAGAATAAGCAAAACAAAATGGCATTGACACAAGGGAAGAGCAGGGTGCCCATGAGGGAGAGGAGGAGGAAGAGCCAGCAGAAGCAAAAAGAGACGGAGAGATGATGGCTGAAAGGCAGCCAACCTAGGCAAATATGTCAGATGCTGAAGAAGTTTCTTTTGGAAAAGAAGGATGTTTTCTTCCACTGAGAAAGCAGAAAAAGAGATAAGGCTTAATCCCAGCCACTTAAAAATCTCAGGATAGAATGGGGACTGTGACAAAAGCATCTAACTGGATTACAAATGGATGGCACAGTAGAAAATGGTTTCATCATGACTAGAAACTGTAAGGCTAGGGACGCCTGGGTGGCTCAGTCGTTTAAGTGTCTGCCTTCGGCTCAGGTCTTGATCCCAGCGTCCTGGGATCGAGCCCCGCATCGAGCCCCGCATTGGGCTCCCTGCTCTGCGGGAAGCCTGCTTCTCCTGCTACCATTCCCTCTGCTTGTGTTCCCTCTCTCGCTGTGTTACTCTCTGTCAAATAAATAAAATCTTAAAAAAAATTAGAAACTGTAAGGCTAAAGACAAAAAGAATTGTACATACACAGTGTGGTCCAGTTGGTAAAGTTGTTTTTCATAGGGAAAAAGATTAACAATTCTGAAACCACAATCTATGTACAGTAAAATCAAATAAGCACATGAATGTATGGTAGACAGAGTTGATCTCACTTTTGGAAAGGGAGGTTACAGAGAAGTAAAGGAAAAAAGCTAGAATGAACCATATGGTACTGGATTAGAATCCAGATGTCAGTATGAACTTGTATTTAGCTTTAATACAAATACAGATGGATAGATACATACTTATAAGTCTGTGTATACATGTGGGTCATAATATATTTCCTAGCTTCATCTGCTAAAGGAGCTTAAAAGTAAAACCATGCCAGTAGCCATAAGCATACTCAGTGCCCAGATCTCAATTTTGGCTACCATTCTCAAATAAAAGGAACCAGGGTGCTTAAGAAAATGGCTGATTCCAGGGCTCGAACAAAGAATATACAAAATGAGCCTGGTGCAATCTTCCAAGTTCAGCAAGTAAAAAAAGTGCTCAAAAAATACAACATGGGGGCGGGGGGGAGGTGCCTGGGTGGCTCAGTCGGCTAAGCATCTGCCTTCGGCTCAGGTCATGATCCAAAGGTCCAGGGTACAACCTCCACTTTGGGCTCCCTGCTCAGCGAGGAGCCTGCTTCTCCCTCTCCCTCCGCTCCTCCCCCTGCTCATGCTCTGTCTCTCTCAAATAAATAAAATCTTTAAAAAGCAAAAATAAAAACATGGGGGCACATCAAAGAAACACAAGAGCCAATCTGAAAGGACACTCAATGACAAAAGCTAGAATAATCTGAGCAACAAAATAAACAAAATCGTATTCAATAATAACCCAATGCATAAAATTAAAGTCCTGGCAGATATAAGTGATTGAATAAATGGAAGAGAAGAGATATTCTAAACACCAGAAAAAATTCCATATAATTTATGTAGATATTCCCCCTCAAGGAAGGGAGCTTAATGGCCACCTATGAAGGGCCACCCTTAGTGATTTGTACACACACCCATCTTAGGAAAGGGAAATAAAAACACCTGTGCAAGAGCTTTGAAATAAAGAAGGGGCACTTCTCACTCAGGAGGAAAAATAGTGAAGTCAGTTAACTACTAAATTGAGATCTTAAAAGATTTTACCTATAGAAAAAGTAGATACATTTAAATAGCTAACTCTAAAACCACTGGACCAGGAAAAATAGTTTGGCAAACACAGTAGATTTGGAGTTAGAAGATTTGGGCTGCAGTCCTGGCTCCACCAATTCTCTTGTGGATTACTCTTTGGGTAAATTACTCAAACTCTCTGAAGTACAGGTTCCTTAACACTAAAAGATAAAACAGCTGCCCTAAACCCTCAATGGGGTTCAAAAGAATTACAATACTTATGTACTGTCACAGTTGTTAGAAATTTGGGAAAGTCTCCAAAACATTATTTTTTCCCCAAAACATCATTTTAAAGATTTATTTACTTGAGAGAGAGAGAGGGGGTGCAAGTGTGTACACATGGGAGAGGGGCAGAGGGAGAGCATCTCCAGAGGCCTCGACACTGAGCACGGAGCCCGATGCAGCGCTTGATCCCACAACCCTGAGATCAGGACCGTAGCCGAAACCAAAAGTCAGACGCTTAGCCATCTATGCCACCAAGGTGCCCCTCCAAAACTTCATTTTTTTTTTTTTTTTATTTGACACAGAGAAAGATCCCAAGTAGGCAGTGAGGTGGGCCAGGGGGGTGGGGGGGAAGCAGACTCCCCGCTGAGCAGAAAGCCCAATGCAGGGCTCGATCCCAGGACCCTGAGACCATGACCCGAGCAGAAGGCAGAGACTTTACCCACTGAGCCACCCAGGTGCCCCCAAAACTTCATTTTAAGAAAACTGTCAGGACCCAATATAAATTGATTTTGGAGATTCCAATAATAAACTGTCCTCCTTAACTGATATGTGGGGACCAAAGGGACCTTATCTATGTTGAACTAGACTATCAACCACCTCTCTTTGTCCTCCTTTCCTTAAAAGGATTCTTGGGGAAATGGCTCCTAATATTCAGTTTTTAATGCCTTAACCTCTACTAACTTCTCATTGGAAGGCAAAGGAGTTTCTACTTCTATTTTACTCATTTAAATTTTAAACGTAAAGGCATTAAAGACTTCATAATGGACAACCCCATAATGGGCACTTCAGTTCTTTTATAACAACTTGCAAGTTCTTCCATGGCTCCACTTTCAGGACTGGGGCCATGTCTGCTGGACCAAACCCAGCTATCTGATGCCTGTACAGCAGCGACAACAACTGACTTTATCATTCTGGCAAAGATACCACAACTTTCTGTTTCCTAACCCAAAGTATCCTTTTACTTAAAAATAGTAAACTTGCTTACTTGTTTAAGTGAAAGATAGTAGACTTTATTTTTCTGCAAAGCCCTTAGAAGGAAAGCAAAACCACATGGTTTTACGTAAAGGTTAAATATTTAAGTAGAGGTTAACGTAGGTTAAGTATTAAGATCGGAACTTCCAACACCTGGGCCATAATTTGATGATGACCAAACAAATTTAACATGTGCCAATCACAAAGAGTGATGACTGTCCATTTCAGGTAGCTTACGCCATCACATACTCTACACAATGTGCATCATCTCATTATGCTTTTTTTAGGAATTCCAAGAAAAGCTTGGCTCCAAAGAGAAAGGCTACAAGGAGAATAAAATGAACATAAAAGAAATGCAGAGATAAGAGAAAGTAAGACCCTGAATCCTGCTGACATCATTTCAATAGGAGCATCCAGCAATGTCTAAAGTGACCTACCACTCAGATTTAGTTACGTAAGCATTCTTTTCCCCCTTCTTTTTTTTGAAGTTTTTCTTTTTTAAATTTTTATTTAATTCCAGGTAGTTAACATACAGTGTAATATCAGTTTCAGGCACACAATTTAGTGATTCAATACTTATATACAACAATGGTGCTCATACACTTCTTTGTGCAAGCTAGTTTGAATTATTTTTCATTCCTTACTGAAAATTTCTGAGTAATTTTATTAATTAATATTATTTTAATATTAATGTTACTAACAATATTAATATTAGCAGTGTTTATCAATATTTTAACTTTGCATATTTCTTTTTTTTTAAGATTTTATTTATTTATTTATTTGAGAGAGAGAGAGGGGGAGAGGGAGAGAGAATCTGAAGCAGACTCTGCAATGAGCACAGAGCCCAACTCGGGGCTCGATCCCACAACTGCGAGATCAGGACCTGAGCCAAAACCAAGAGTCAGACGCTTGATCCACTGAGCCACCCAGACACCCCTGTATATTTTTTGCACCAGCAAAAAATGAGAAGTTTGAGAAGTTCACTTCTCAAACTCCATCCTATAGAAATACACATCCAGGGGCATCTGGGTGGCTCAGTCGTTAAGCGTCTGCCTTCGGCTCAGGTCATGATCTCAGGGTCCTGCAATGAGCCCCGCATCAGGCTCCCTGCTCAATGGGAGGCCTGCTTCTCCGTCTCCCCTTCCCCCTGTGTGTGTTCCCTCTCTTGCTGTGTCTCTCTCTGTCAAATAAATAAATAAAATCTTAAAAAAAAAAAAAAAAGACACATCCATGTGCACAAAGTTATAAGGATGTTAACTGAAGCACCACTCATAATAGCAAAATTTTAGGAAACAAGATGCCCATCAACAGGAGAATGATTAAATATATTACATCTGTACTAGGAAACACCATGCAACAGTTCTTTTACTCAGAATCAAATGGGGAGCTATTGCAGAGTTCTCAGCAGAAGAGAGAGACACTAGTATGATGTATTGTAAAAGGTTCTGATACACAAAGACTAGACTGTGGTAAGACAGGGAAGAAGCAAGAGCAGAAACAGATTCGTTAGGATGCTATTACAGCAATGCAAGCCAAAAGAGATATGTGGCTCAGACCAAGGTCTTAATGATTCTGAGGTAGTGAGAAGTGATGTGAATATATGTACGTATTCACACACACAGATACACACACACATATACACACATAAAGATTTGCTGATTGGGTGAGTGATATAAGAAAAATGAAGTAATTAAGGATGGCTCACAGCTTCCGGCCTGAGCTGGAATGAGGGAATGTTTTGTTTTGTTTTGTTTTTTGAAGATTTTATTTATTTATTTGAGAGAGAGAGAGAATAGGAGTGGTGGGGGCCGCGAGGGGGCGCAGAAGAAGAAGCAGACTCCCCGCTGAACCAAGAGCCTAATACAGGGCTAGATCCCAGGACCCTGGGATCATGACCTAGGCCAAAGCCAGACACTTAAAAGACTGAGCCACCCAAGCACCCCTGGAATGCTGGAATATTTCTAATCTTACAGATGAAGAAACAGAAGCACCAAGAGGTTATAAGACATGTCCAAGACCACACCAATAAAGTGGCAGAGTTAGCAGAATCCAGGTCCATCTGAACACAACTTTTTTTTTTTCCCCAAATTATTTTATTTTATTTTTCAGTGTTACAAGATTCATAGTTCATGTACCACACCCAGTACTCCATGCAAAACGTGCCCTCCTCAATACCCACCACCAGGCTCGCCCAACTCCCCACCCCTTCACCTCCAAAACCTCCAGTTTGTTGCTCAGAGTCCACAGTCTCTCATGGTTCATCTCCCGCTCCCATTACCCCAATTCACCCTTCCTTTCCTCTTCACATTGTGAACACAACTCTTAATCACTGCTACACTGTCATTTACCTAAGGATCTTCAGCATCTGTTATCATGCCTAGTATGACAGCATAATATTTTCCTAACATGAACTAATAAAAAGTACTATGAATTAGTTCATATATTTGCCAAATAAAAATATTTGTTGGTGGATATGCTACAGTTAATTACGAGATTTTAAATGACCTTTACTCAGTGAGTGGTTTAATACTGAATGGCATGATTAACTGCCACTAAAGATTATTATTGTCCTCCAAGATGAAAAGATGCATGAAATTTCAGTACCTACCACATAAACTTCCAGTACAGGAAAGAAGACAAGCAAAGGTGTTATTTATATTAATACTTCAAATAGAAAGTTAAAGTGAAAAAAATATACATGCATATTAAATTTCTAAGTAATCCAATTGAATGCTCTTCTCCAACGTGAATGAGAAGACCATGTATGATTCTTAGGCTGAATTCTGGATCTAAATTGGAGACAGTAAAGCACAACCTTTCTAAATATCTGAGATACTTCTATTCTTTTTGTGTAGGCCTGAACACTTTCATAACTTTGGTACACTAATAAAAGGTATGTTTTAGGGGCGCCTGGGTGGCTCAGCCGTTAAGCGTCTGCCTTCGGCCCAGGTCAGATCCCAGGGGCCTGGGATCGCGCCCCGCATCGGGCTCTCTGCTCTGCAAGAAGCCTGCTTCTCCCGCTACCATTCCCTCTGCTTGTGTTCCCTCTCTCACTGTGTTTCTCTCTGTCAAATAAATAAAATCTTTAAAAAAAAAAAAAA
>CM053610.1:59915377-59934200 GCA_028646535.1 Procyon lotor
AAGGTATGTTTTAAGAATCTCTGGCAGTTCACTAATATTAAATGAAATTCAAGAAGATAGAAATTATATAATAAAAGACACTCTTACGTATACCAGTAGAACTATAAAGGATAAGAGAATTATGAATTAAATAAAACATTGGTATCAAATATAAAGAATAACAGAAATATCAGACTTACTTAGGAAACTTTTAAGATTAACCTATAATACCAAATTAACTGGTACATATATAAAGATGCTACTGTCAGCAATGTGCAAAAGAGACCTTACTTCACTCCTCAAGACTAAAAACTCCTGTATTTCATCATTATTTTAAAATACAACCTCAGGGGCGCCTGGGTGGCTCAGTTGGGCGTCTGCCTTCGGCTCAGGTTGTGGTCCCAGGGTCCTGGGTTCAAGCCACACATCAGGCTCCCTCCTCAGCAGGGAGCCTGCTTCTGCCTCTCCCCCTGCTTGTGATCTCTCTCTCTTTCTCTCTCTCTCTCAAATAAAACCTTTTTAAAAAAATAAAATAAAATACATCCTCACAAGGACCTGAGATGCCCTTCAACAGACGAATGGATAAAGAAGATGCGGTCCCTATATACAACGGAATATTACGCAGCCATCAGAAAGGATGAATACCCACCATTCGCATCGACATGGCTGGAACTGGAGGAGATTGTGCTAAGTGAAGTAAGTCAAGCAGAGAAAGACAATATAATTGTCATATGGTTTCACTCATATGTGGAACATAAGGAACAGCACAGAGGACCATTGGGGAAGGCCAGGAAAACCGAACGTGAAGAGGAAAAAATAAGAGAGGGACACAAACCATGAGAGCTATGGACTCCAGGAAGCTGAGGGTTTCAGAAGGGAGGGGTTGGGAGGATGAGATAGCTAGGTGATGGGTATTAAGGAGGGCCCGGGTTGTGATGAGCACCGGGTCTTACATGCAACTAATGAATCACTGAACACTATATATCAAAAACTAATGATGTACTACATGGTGGCTAATGGAACATAACAAAAAATAAAATACATCTTCACATGTAGCTGTACGCTAGCTAGACCTTTTACAAAGTAAGTAGCTACCGTTCCTTATTAGTCAATGTTCCTGACCTTGAATCATCCAGGTAAGTTTAAATTGTAATCTTTTTTAAGAGGCAAGGGATCTAGGGACTCCTGGGTGGTTCAGTTGGTTAAGCATCTGCTTTTGGCTCAGGTCATGATCCCAGGGTCTTCGGGTCAAGTCTCACATTGGGCTACTAGCTCAGCGGTGAGCCTGCTTCTCCCTCTACCTGCTGCTCTCCCTGCTTACGCTCTCTCTCTGACAAATAAATAAATAAAAACTTTAAAAAATAAATTAATTCTATGGTCATTGTATAAGACTGATGATTCAGAGACCTATATCCCTGAAACAATACATCATGTTAATAAACAAATAAAATATAATTAATTTAATTAAAATAAAAGGAGGGGATCTGCATAAAGTATGGACTTTAGTTAATTTACAAAGGGGGAATGGGCCATAAGAACATATAAAACATTTTTTAAAATATTTTATTTATTTATTTGACAGAGAGAGAGATCACAAGTAGGCAGAGAAGCAGGCAGAGAGAGAGGAGGAAGCAGACTCCTGTTGAGCAGAGAGCCCTATGTGGGGCTTGATCCCAGGACCCTGAGATCATGACTTGAGCTGAAGGCAGAGGCTTTAACCCACTGAGCCACCCAGGCACCCCTATAAAACATTTTTAAAGTGACCAACAGACTACACAGTCTGCCTCATTCTAGTTTTTTCCTAATCAATAATCAGATCTGATAGAATTTTGGACCCTATTTCCAACTCAGAGAACAACTGAACTCATGGAAGACTGACACCAAAAATGTCACCACCTCCTAAAACAAGTCAAATAGCTGCTTCCTGGTCTCTACACACCTTACTTCCTAATCCTGGCATACAAACTCCAGGTGAATCAGATTTATCCAAAGTTTGCATTATAACGGTGTACTCTAATAAAAATTTATTTGACCATTTATATCAACAACTCACATATTTAACTATGTGTGGCTATCTTACCCTCCTAAAACATCAAACCTAAAAAAGAATAATCACTAAAAATGAAGATGATACTTAAAATTTCTAACAGAAAACAGAGATGACTTGAACAGCCAATTCAAACACGTTTAGTCAAAAAGCATGCCTAAGTGCTGGCCTCGGCAGCACATATACTAAAGAAAAAAAAAAGCATGCCTAAGTTTATTCTGCAGCTATAGGAGAATACTGTAACATAAACAATACCACTCTGGTGTGGGGAGAAATAACATTGGGAATGATCTTTTTGACTAGAAAAGAATATTTAAATTCATGCTCTTATTTATCACTAGTCTGGGAACTCAAGCTATAGAATTAACTTCAAATTCTGAAAACACATATCAAGTTTTTAAAATTTGAGGCATCAAGTCTATTTTTCTAATACCTCCTTTTTTTAAAAAAGATTTTATTCATTTGACAGAGAGAGAGCACAAGTAGGCAGAGAGGCAGACGGGGGAGCAGGGGGAGAAGCAGGCTCCCTGCTGAGCAGAGAGCCCGATGTGAGGCTCAATCCCAGGACCCTGAGAACATGACCTGAGCCAAAGGCAGAGGCTTTAACCCACTTAGTCACCCAGGCGCCCCTATTTTTCTAAACCTCTTAAAAGTCAACTACAACAGATTCTAGAACATGGGCCTAGCGGTAATAATGAACTTCTTGTATTATGATTGGGGGAATTTAGCCTTGCCATCCCTCATTCCTTAAAACAAAACAAATAAAAATTAATGCCAAAAAAAAAAAAAAAAGGATTATTTTCTTTTCCATCCATGCAGCCATGAGTTAGTAATTCCAATGAACTATGACACCAGAAGTCTAATTTTGAGTAACTATACCTGTGATGACAAGTACACAGGGAAAAATCAGAATTCCCATGATCGATGAAATCTAAATGTTACAACAGAGTGTTATATTCAACCTCAGTTAAATTACCTAGGTGCTAAAAATGTTTACTTTGATTAAATGTTGGAAGCATGCTATAGTGAAAAAAAGGTGGGCTTTAGAATCAGAGAGAATTGGGTTCTAGTTTATTATATAATCTTTGGACAAATCAACTTCTCTGAGCCTTGGTACATATTAAATAATGTATGTTAAGTACCTAGTACAAGGACTGTTAAAAAGCAGTGCTCACTCGCCATTCTCCCACTCACCCCCACCCACCATCTCCTGTCACAATCTCTCATTTAGTCTCTTTTACTGAGTCCTTTTCTCAGTAATGAGCTGACAAATGTATCACTGGCTCTCAGAAAGGGGGAAAAAACCCCAAATTTACAGCTTTGGTTTACAGTACTGTTTCATTCCTGCCATGTAAATATCCCCACTTGACTGATCTCAGATTAAAAGCATGAAGTCAACTGAATATAGAATTGGAAAGAGATGCACAAAAGCGCATGGCTACTCTCTGTCCCATTACCCTTTTATTCTCTCTACAAAACTTTTACATTTTGAAATTATCTTGTTTAAATGTTTAGGTATTGTCTGTCCCCCCTGATAGGAATTTAAGCACCATAAAGGCAGGGACCTTGCCCATCCTATTCTCTACTGTGACCTCAGATTAAAAAAAAAAATAATAAGTAATTGGAAAGATTCCTGAAATTAACAAAACTGAAAAGTATTAAAAAAAAAATAAAAAAGACTAATTCAACCAAAGCACTCACACCCTCAATTCCAGTAACATTGTTCCTTTTGTTTGGAAAAGGAGGAAGGAATAAACATGACTAGTAACAACCAATGGCTTAATTAAGAGCTCAGACAATAAAAATGGGCCAGGCACAGCAAGTTACATATCATGGACAACATTTAGAAATGTCCAGCTAAAACACTATACTTATATAACCCAAGGCAGGCAATCTTACCATTGTTAATAATTCATAGGCAGTTCTTTTATGGTCAAGAAAAGGAAAACAAACACTACCATTAATAACTCATATATTACCATTTTTTTGTTTTATTAAACCAGCTTGTAGGCCCAGCCTCCCATACCTTGAATTTACTTTACCTGCATGAATTAATATCCGCAAACATTCTACAGAGTTGTGATAAGCTGCTTCATGAATTGGCATCCAACCCCTGTTATCAGCAACATCAATGGGACGTCCCTTTTTGAGCAGTCTTCTCAAGGCTTTAACATTGCCTTCCCTGGCAGCAAGTCCAACCGTGGAGCATGTGGCAGAGTAAGCCTCTGTAAAATCCATTCTTTTGGCCAGTCTACAAAACAAGGCAGAAAGAAAACACTATAGACAATAAAACAACATGGCACTCCTAGAGATTAGCAGATTGAAGCAGACCTGTCCTGCATCTGTCACAAGACTGCTGAGGAAAAGCCTGAGGTGGAGAAAGTGACCTGTCATGACACAGCCTCTCCTAGAGTCTAAACCACAAAGTGTCTTTGGGGAATTGGGTTTCCTTGGAATACTCTTATTAAAGATATCAAGAGAGTTTTAAGTGTTCTATCGTTCCACTTCTGGAAATGTCTGAGCAGCTCCTTCCTGAAAGCTTCTGCACCTGTTCATAGCCACCAAAGTGCATTCACTGGAACTCTGCAGATGAAGGAGCTAAGCACCTCCAGTTAATCCCCAATGTGTACTCTATTACTTAGAGATGGCCATTTAACTAACAGTAATGCTTAGCCTCAGGAATTAATTTGCATTCCTCTCCAGGAAAAAGCTAAACCCAAAAAAGCTATAAAAGGAATGAACAAAGGAAAAAAACAAAGATAAGTAAAAACTGTAGTTTTTCTTCTGGTCCTTTCCAAAAGATGCTAACAGTAATGTTCTCTTTCCGTGATGAAACAGTCCCACTGATGGAATATACTGTATATACACAAACGAACAAGAGCATCATAAAAAGATGAGTCTACCTTTCCTATACCAGCCCAGAAAGTTCTTGACAGCATTAGTGCCTCTTCCTCATCATCTTCCTCTAAAGTTCATTCTATATTCCCCCAGTAAAGCTCTCAGTATATGATTCTCACAGAGACAGTTTGTTAATCACACTAGGAAGCTAAGGTTCAGGATTCTCAGAGGAAGAGTTACCTCCCAAGGGGCAAATCCCCACAGTAACACTCCTTAGTCCAGCCTTCCTTAGTTTTTCTAATGATTTTAGGAGGTGGTTCAAGAAATGCCAACATGTCTAGTCTAATACAGGTGAAAACTTTCTAGAGGCACATTCTAAATAATTTATCCAGAAAATGAAGTTTTAAAAGAAGTTAAGGGGCGCCTGGGTGGCTCAGTAGGTTGGGTGTCTGCCTTTGGCTCCAGTCATGAGGGCATGATCCCAGGAATCAGGGGTACTGCGATCCAGCCCCAAGTCAAGCTCCTTCCTCGGGTGGGGAGCCTACTTCTCCCTCTCCTTCTGCCATCGTCCCCCCCACTTGTATTTGCTCTCTTTCTATGTCAAATAAATAAATAAAATCTTTAAAAGATGAGGTTAAAAGAAACTGCACAACATTTCCTACAGGACATTTAAATTTATCCATGGTCACATTTAAATATAAAGCTGTAAATGCAGAAGTTGATTCTATAGTGCACCAAACAGCTAACAGTAGCTGTGGATTAGTCTGACTGGTTCAAATGGTCCCTTACTAGGAAAGTGAAGATATTTATTACACTACATTTAATTATGCAGTTCACGGTTATTTACCGTGCACCAACTTGCTCATCAGTAATGTGGTGGATATAAAGATGACACAGACTCAGAAATGATAAATACATGTTATTCAAAACAAAAAGAAGAAAACACTCAAGAGAAGTACAGATAAAGAGCCCTGAGTAGTCAAAGGGGAGAAACTACTTAAAATTGTGAGGGATGGGGCACCTGGGTGGCTCAGTGAGTTAAAGCCTCAGCTCGGGTCATGATCTCATGGTCCTAGCATCGAGCCCCACATCGGACTCTCTGCTCAGTGGGGAGCCAGCTTCTCCCTCTCTCTCTTTCTCTCTCTCTCTGCCTACCTGTGATTTCTCTCTCTATCAAATAAATAAAATCTTAAAAAAAAAAAATGTAAGGGATGTGAGCTGGGCCCTAAAGTACAGGAAGGACAATGATAAAAAGGGCAGAAGAGCATTCCTAGGCAGGAGAAACACAACAAACATTTACATAGTTCACAAGAGTGAATAAGGGCCAGTGAATAAGGAAACAATCAGTTCACTTTTGAAGGAGGATTAGCTAAACAAAGAACAAGAGGAAAAGGAGTTTACAGAAGTAGCTGAAGGCCAAACTGTGGAGAACCTTGAATGCTAGGCTACACTTTGTTGAAAGATGCTAATTTCTAGCTAAAGCCATTATATCCAAGTTTCACAAAAAAACAACACACCACACATTTATGGTAATTTATGGCATATTCATCTAATACAAGAAAAAATTCTTTCTATGTAGGAAAAACACAAACACGCACATAAGAATACCCCTCCAAAGACATTAAAAAAGAGCATTTGAGGAAAAATATGTATGAATCTCTTTCCAAATTTACTGGCTTTTCTCACGGTTACAAATAATGTTTGTTAATGGATATAGAGTAACAGGCAATAATCTGAAAAAAAAAAAAAAAAACATCAGAACTGGGTAATATCTTTGAGCTTCTTAAGGGAAGGAGAACCCAAAAGAAATGCACTATCACAGCAGAATCACTCCCCTCAACCCTTAATACCAACTAGTTAATATGCATAAACTGTATGCAAGATCTCCTTTTACAAAAACCTTCATAGGCTCTTGACTAAATGAGTACAAGGTCAAACAACCAAATGTGATGTACAAACATTTAATGGATCCTGGATGGTGAAAAAAGTATCAGAATATCAGCCACAAAAAGCAATTGTGAGACAATTAGGGAAATTTAAATATGTAATATATATTTGGTGATGCAGTTTTGTTAATTTTCTTAGATGTGATAATGGCATTGTGGTTATTAGGAGAAAGTCCTTATTATTTAGCAATGAAAAGTAACACATGCAACTTACTTCAAATGTTTTAGATTAAAAAGTATATAGAAAGAGAAAAATACAGTAACTGGAAAAATGTCAAATTACTGGATCCACAGTGGAGAGTATATGAGTGATGACTACATTATAAAAAATTCTTTCTGTATGTTTGAAATTTTTCGAGAAAGTTCAGAGTTGGTGGAAACCAACCACTCCAGGCAATGTGAAACTTAAACTTGGGTAATAAATTAAAAGACCTGGTATTCTTAAGTTAAGGGGGTTTTTTGTTGTTGTTTTTGTTTTGTTTTTGTTTTTGTAGCAGTTTCTAGCTGATTTCTTAAGAGTTCAAATAATACTCTTCAAATCTGGGTTTTCTAAAATTCTTTCAAGTAGCTAAAGACCATGAAATAGAAATAAATCCTCAAGAGAAAACAAGAATTTGCTAACGCTTCTCTTTTTACACACAGAAACACAGCTGTGCAGGTCCAAATGAGTTTCCTAAAAAAATATTTTGGAGCAGTAGTTCTAACCAGCAGATCTTAACATTTTTTAGAATCTTGACCTGTTGGAGAAACTCATGAAAGCTATAAAGCCTCTCCCCCAGAAGAATGCACACTGACCCCAAATTCTGTATTCAATTTCAGGTTCCACATATCGCTTCTAAAGCCTGTGTATGAGGCGAGAACCTTTGCTTACCCTTTGCTGACTGAGTTGCTGAAGATGATTAAGGTCGTTTAGCGGGTAAAATTTACATGAGTTGAAACAATAGCTCTTTCGCAGACGTAAAGTTCTGTGGTAAACTTTCTGCTTTATGTAAAAGCAGACATGTAGAAGATTTTTGGGTTTTTTGTTTTGTTTTGTTTCCGTTTTTTTAAGTGTAAAGCCAAATACGGGATTCACAGCTTGAGCTCCTCTGGCTGCTGTTAAATTGGCAGACACCCAGTTTTCAAAGAACAAAATGTCTTCCTACGTGCCAAGAGCGGTGCCCATATCTAGACGTATCCTGGTATCCAGACTATACCAGCAGCGCCTGCAGGCGCTAAGCTTCCCCTTGTACCCGCTCAAAAGAAGCGGACAGTTCCAAACTCAAGCCACAAATCCCAGGAAAGGATTGTGGGTTTTGTAGTCCTCTGCATACACGCACCATAAGGTTAGGGTTAGTTACAGAGACTACGAAAGAATCCATTGCCTAACATACGGAAGGTCGATCCTACTTGACACCCTAAGCAACGAAATAAAATAACGCTGACCGAGTCGGAAGACGATCCTCGAACTACATGTCCCAGTGTGCTCTGCGCCGCCCGAGCAGGCAGCGCAGGCACTGCGCCTGCGCCCGCCCAGCCAGTTACTTGCGTCGGGGAGGCTGCAATCCCCGCTGGTGCCGGCACTGTAGAGACCACTGCTGAGGGGTCGACTGTAGCCGCAGCGGAGGAGCCAGGGAAGGATGTGGATTTTTGGTTATGGGTCCCTGATCTGGAAGGTGGACTTCCCTTATCAGGACAAGATGGTCGGATACATCACAGGCTACAACAGGCGCTTCTGGCAGGGAAGCACCGACCATCGCGGGGTCCCCGGCAAGGTGAGGCGCCAACCAGTCCCCCCATCCTTACTGCCCTCGGAGCGTCGCTCCCCAACTCCTGGCTCAGCTTTGCTGGACCTACAGCCCAACGCTTCTGAGGGCTGAGTAAGTGGGTTAGGAATAAAGCTGTTATATCCGTCCCGTCTTCCTCGACCACTTGCCCCCTACCTCTCTCTCAAACCAAGGGCATTCCTTCTGAAGCCACTTGAGATGCGGGTGGTTAATTTCGGGAGGAAGCAAGAAACGGGCACAAGCACACAAGCTCGCACAAGGCTGACGTGCTGAGGGGGGGGTCCCCGTCTCTTGGCAACTTCTGCCCCCCCCCCCCCAAAAAAAGGCGGGAAAATCAATCTTCGTGGCACCACGGAGTTGAAATACCTAAATCAACTGGCACATTTAACTTTTTATCAGTTAAATTTGTTGGCATTTCGCATTCTGGCAGACTTTAAACTGGTTTCAGTTTAAATGAGCATGTTATTTCTGGAGTTTCTTTGTATCTTTCCAAAAGTTTTATGACATCTAAGGTCACAGAAGAACTAGTTTCCAAAATTATCTCCGGTTATTAAGGAGCTTGCTTTTGATCACTCGCTTTGGTTGTCAGGTACCAGCAAAGTTAAATTGAGTTCCTGGTTTGTAACTTGAGTAACACAGTAGCCATTACTGTATCCAAAATTATTTTAATGTTTCTCCTCTAAATTATGAATGTGAAATATAAGGTCTTTGATCCACTTTTCTGTCATACAAAAACATTCATCCCAAAATATGTGTACAGAGAACTAGTAGCAGCTTATGCAAGTCAGCCTTACATTAGCTGCAAAACCACCAATCCACAAGGAAAACAAGTTTTGGGTAACAATTTGGATACCATAAATACGTGTTTTAGTTAATCTCCTAACTTTTGGGAGTGTACAAAATTTTTTTATTGTTTATATGTTCTCTAAAGTACTCTTGAGAGTTATATGAGCTTGATTACCGTTTTTTAAAAAGAAATTAATATTGGCCCCAAAACACAATCTGGCTTTAAGGTAGGTAGATGACTTGAAAACAGTGGAGTAACTTAAGGCAAACCGCATTGATAAGCCAAAAGAAACTTAATGGCAAAAATTTCTTCAAGAATGTTATGAAATGGGCACCTGGCTGGCTCAATGGGTAAAGCATGCAAGTCTAGATTTCATAGTTGTAAACTTGAGCCCCACAATGGGTATAGAGATTACTTAAATTACTTAAAATCATTTTTTTTTTAAAAAAAGAATGTTATAAAACAGTATTTAAGACTTTAAAGAGTTAAGTAAAATGAAGCTTGTTAATAAAATAAAACTTCTAAGTGAAGGAAAATACCTTTTGAGTTGTCAGATATGAACACTTAAAACTTAAGAGAAAAGCCTTAACCCAGCCTCCAAATTTTAATGGCCAAGTGTTAAATGTTTACAAATATGCTTTTTTTGTTTTGTTTTCTTTTTAGAGAGAGAAAAAGCATCTGCACACAAATGTGGGAGGGGGTAGAGGGAGGGACATATCCTTATGCATGCAGGCTACATGTCCAGCACAGAGCCTGATGAGGGGGCTTGATCTCAACCACCCTGAGATCAGGACCTGAGCCGAAATCAAGAGTCCTATGCTTAACCCACTGAGCCACCCTAGAGCTCCATAAATACAGTTTTAATAGCATATTTTACTACTCTAGGTTTGTTTTTTTGGTTTTGTTTTGGTTTTTTTTTTTTTTTAAGATTTTTATTTATTTATTTGAGAGATAGAGCGAGAGTGAGAGCATGAGCAGGGGTTAGAGGGAAAGGGAGAAGCAGACTCCGTGTGGGGCTTGATCCCAAGACCCTGGGATCATGACCTGAGCAGAAGGCAGACACTGAGCCTTACTGCTCAGTGCCCTACTACTCTAGTTTCAATCAAACTCTATGATGCATTTGTTACATAGCACGTTGAGATATGTACACTGTCAGAACAGAACAATAAGAAGTTGTCAAGTGAATGCAACAGCTCATGATTCTTTAAAAGAATAAAGGAACTATAGAAGCTAGTATTTTTTTTTTTTTACTTAAATTTACCAAAATATAGGGCAGGCCAGTTAGGGGACAGGGAGACTGCAATGGCTAATAGTTATATACCTACTATTATTTAAAGGATCCACCATAGAAAATTAAAGGAAAGTCTAAGTAACAGATGTTTTCTAAGTATACTGTTCTGTTAAAAAAAATTAAAAAGCTGGAAATATTATTTTACTTAACATTTTTTATTAGTGGATCACCAGCTTTATATAAATCTTAACTGTTAAACAAGAATACAAAAGGCTACAGAGATATCCAGCAAATTAGAAGAATGACATCAATGTTTTATAGGACTATGTTTTTTATAGCAACATATGTTCTTAGTAAGTCAGTCATCATTACATATGAAATGTGATATTATTAAACAAATGTTAGGCTCATTTCCACACACTGCAATGTGACATTTGTGGGAAAAATACCAAACGTACTTAGTTTATTCAATTCTGCTTTCTTTTTAGCATATTAAACTTTAATTTCTTCCTAAGTTTTATTAAGCATCTCACTTATATATAACAAAACTGGTAGCATCTCACCAAATTAATGATTTATTTAAATGTGAACATTTTTTTTTTTACAGCTGAGAGAATATATTTCAATTTCAAAAAGAGGAAACATTTTAACACAAGATAATCATGAACATTTACTAAATCTCTGCTCTAAATCTAGATCAGAAAAATTACTACTCAACGCACCCATAATGCCCCATATTTCATGATATCCTCCAATCCTATTTAGCTTCAAAGACCCCTTCTTTAGTTTCAATCCCCCTGAAAAGCTTTCACGTGATTTACAAATGTACACTGTTTCTCAATAACATTTATTTTAGGGACAGAAAGTTTAAGTTTTAGAAAATATTTCCAAGGAGTGCCTGGGAGACTCTTGATTTCAGCTCAGGTCATGTCCTCAGGGTGGTAAGATCAGCACAGCCAGGAGTCTGCTTGAGATTCTCTCTCTCCCTCTGCCCCATCCCCACTCACACGCTTTCTTTCTAAAATAAATAAATCTTTAAAAAAGAAATTTCTTTTTTAAAGTAAATTTATTTTCAAGTAAATTTATCAGCAGTACCAAAAGTCTGTGTCTGTATCATCTATAAGCAATCACAGGGAGTCCATCTTTTTTTCCTCTTAAAATGATTCCTTATGTTTTCTATTTCAAATATGCCACCACCTAAAGTCCAGGACTTTTCTACCACTCCTCCCTCTTTCAACAATTACTAGTGAGTGCTTATATCTACAAATAGGAGACACCTATGCAAACAACACCTGACAAGTGCCACAGGGAAGTGATGAATAAAAGGAGAAATGAGAGTTTAGGAGAAGGAGCTGCTACAGTTGCCTGGGGAGTCAGCCAAGCCTTTATGGATGGAATGGCAGGAGGATATCCTAGAGATACAAAAGGAAGAGCATTCCACATTGAGTACTGGTATATACAAAGATATGAATGTTTGTAAAAGTTACAAATAAATCAGTACAGCTTGAGGGCAAAAGTGGTAAGAAATGAGGTTTGTAGTTGTTATGCTGAGGAATTTTTATTTTATCCTGTAGAATATAATAACCCTGAAAAATTCAAAGCATGGGAGTGAGTGCTTTCGATTTTTACGCTAGAAAGTCATTCCAGGGTCAACAAGAGAACAAACCAGTGGTAAACAAATAGAAGCAGACAATAAAGTCCCTAAGAAAGCCACTGAAGGACGCAGAGGAACCAGATACAGAAGAATCAAAAGACAGAGCTACCAAGAATTGATGACTGGGCTGGATAAAAGGAGAGACAAGGAAAAGGGGAATATAGAACTTATCACCTGGCCCAATAACATTTCTTACTCAAGAGTCTACTTCCATCCCACTCTAACTTGCATACTATACACTTTACCACTCAGATCTTCCAGACACTTCTTTTATCCTAGCAGTCATCCACTCCTCAAGTGGTACAGTAGCTCCTAATTTCCTATTTCTCCCAAATTTCATTGGCTTCTAATTTTCCACTGTCCCCTAACTTCACCTCCACTCCTTGGCTTTTCAAATCTGACTATCCTGTTTCTCCAGTTATCTTTCTGAATCATCTTCTCCATATGTTGGGGCCATCTGCTAAAGTCAGACTAAACTTAGCCTGTGTAGTCAGTCTTGCCTCTAGGTCCACTCTAGAGGGCCACACTTGTGAATTATGCCCTTTTGCCAGAATTTTGTCTTCATTTCTGAACACCCAGGACTCAGAATTCTTACTGCACTCATACCCTACATCTTAGCTCTAAGATGTAGATAATAGAGTGTTGTCTATTTCACATGTTAAGTTCATGTTTCAGAATTACAATATAAGCTCTTGAAAGCAAAAATCAAGGTTTTATTTTCTCTACAACATAGCTAGGGATTCAGTAAATAGCTCCTAATTCACTTTGAGGTTGAAAGTAATATGGTAATACCTACATCAATAGATGTATCATTGTAGCATTTTCTTAAATAGAAAACAAGTCAAATCTATATGCCCAACAACACAAAAATATTTAAATCATAGCTCACTGATGATACCGTATTATGCAATTATTAAAATGTATGAGGAGGCTAACAAGAAAATATAATTAAATAAGAAATATAATCCAAAATCCTATGTTTCCCATGATTACAGATTGTCTATACAAATAGACAAAGACTAGAGGAAAGAGCAATGAAGATGACACAAATATCTGAATGATTTATGATCACTGTGTACCAGAACAGTGGGCAAACAAACATGTTAAAACAAAAATGTTAAAATGCTTACAATTCAGCATTCTCAACTAATGATGCTAACATGTCAAAAGATACATAGCCTTTGGCATTAGGTAGAAAGTGTACTTAAAAAAAAAAAAAAAAAAAAAAAAATTCTCAGAGAGCTCCAGACCTACAGGATCAGAAATTCTGGGACTGTGGCTAAGCAATATATTTATCAACACTCCAGGTAATTTTGATCTACACTGAAGTTTGAGAACCACTCCCCTATTAGAGGAAAGCACTCTGGAAGAGCATGTTTGTTCCCTAATAAAACCACAGGAATCAGGTGCCTGGTGGCTCAGTCATTAAGCCTCTGCCTTCAGCTGAGGTTATGATCCCTGGGTAGGGTAGGAGCCCTGGGTAGGGATTCCTCCTCCGGCAGTGGGAGGCCTGCTTCTCCCTCTCCCATTCCCCCTGGTGGTGTTCCCTCTCTCGCTGTGTCTGTGTCAAATAAATAAATCTTAAAAACAAACAAACCGTAGGAATCTGGTCAGAACTTATAACTGCTTCTCCCCTTACCTTTTATTTTAGATAAGCCTTAGTCACAGATGTGTTTTTTAATATGTCAATTTTAAGTGAACATAATATACAAAAATCGAAGGGAATCTTTTAGAAAAGATAAGGTATATTTTTTTAGTTAAGCCACTTGAACATTTATCATAAAAAACAAGTGCTACGAAAGTGTTTAGTATGAACAAATGAAATTAAAATATTCCATGTCAACAATAAATTGCTAATGCTCGATTAGTTGAAAAACTGATTAAGAAAAAAAAATTTTTTTTTTTTTTACTTTTTTTAAAACAGCCTGGAAGAGTTGTGACTCTTGTTGAAGATCCTGGGGTATGGTATAATTATTCTTTTTTATATAGTCATTAATCATATAAAATGTTGAGATGTTTCTCAGTTTTAGTAATCAATGAAATTTTATCAACAGTCATCACAGTTTCAATACTAGGTCTAGAATTTCTCTCTGTATTTGTTGTTTCTTTTCAACCACTGGGAAAAGTTGGAATGCAGACTGCAAGGTAGACAACAAAATAAAACCAAATGGCATGTAGTCTCATTTTCTTTTTTTTTTTTATTTTCTTATTCAGTTTATTGATTAAGAATTAATGGAGCCAGCCCTCAGACAGACAGACTGCTACTAAGAATCAAATGGAACCCTTAAAACACCTTACATTTGTTAAGAGTCTACTATTCTCAGAAAAAATCCCTCCCAGTCAGGAATGATCATTTTCTTTGTGGCCTAATTTTACTAATAGCAAATAGGTTTTTAAAGAGATTTGGAGCACTAGAAAATATAATTACCTGATAGTCCTGTTTCTTAAATATTTTCAGTCATTTCATTGATGTCTAGATACAAACTTTTATATTTTGAAGTTAAGGATTTAACTTTGGAAAGAACTTTGATATACAAAAAATAAGCAGCTATCAACAGCAGATGAATAATGGTGAAATAGTGAAATGAAATGCTTTCATAATTTGCATTAAGAAAAGCATATATGTAAAAATGGCTTCAGGATGCCTGGCATCCTGGCATCCCCGTTGGTACAGCATTTGACTCTTGATCTCAAGGTCCTGAGTTCAAGCCCCATGTTGGGAATAGAGCCTACTTAATTAAAAAAAAAAAAAAAAAAAAGACTTCAAATTGGTAACTCTAACTCTTAATTAAAATTATATACAGCACTTCGTTTCTGTAGATGTTAAATTAACTCAAGAAGATACTTAGCAACGTGAAGTTTAGTTTTTAAAGTTAATAAAGGTTGTGAATAAACTAGAAAATCTATACTACAAACTGTAGATCCTGCTTATATCACAGATATTTTATTCACACACACACACACACACACACACACACACACACACACAAAACCTTTGCAGTCAAAATACATTTTTACTGATACTGTGTGAACAAACTAAACAATAAAGGAAATCATTTAAAATTCTTCATTCTGAATAATTTCCTTGTACACTAGGTTACTTATCATTGTTTAAGTTTTTAAAAATTATGTCTTTTAACTAGTGGAACTGAAATAAAAAATACCAGGTCTTCATTTGGTCATTAAAAATAGAGTTTTAAAGTTTTAAATCCATAAACATTTCACTAATTGTATAGGTCAGTAGTTTCCAAACTGCTTCATGGAGTGTACTTGTAGCCATTCTGAAGCCTACCTCAAGGGCCGTAAATGGATATAATGCTAGGTGCTGGTTGGGAAGGCTTTGATACCCCAACCTGCTTCAGCTAGAGCTCAGCATCACTTATCTTTTTTATGTATTAGGTGTTCCCTTGTTTGCAGAGGGTTCTGTGTTTTAAAAGCTCTGTAAGAAAGTAATCAACTCCTTAAGGCCACAGAAAATTCATTTTATTTGTTCATTTTTTTCACTGCAGACACTTTCAAATATCCTTTGTAAATTACTCCTTCAGAATACTAAATGGCTTCCTCTTGTTGAGCTTGTACCTCTAGGTGCACTTTAACTAATGCAAAACTACACTGGCTTCTAAGAATATATAAGACACTTTCTTAGAGCACAATGTATCTTCACCTATGTTAGCCCTATAAATACTAAATACTATATTTTTATTTCTCAACAGGGTTCTGTTTGGGGTGTTGCTTATAGACTGCCAGTAGGAAAGGAAGAAGAAGTAAAAGCATACCTTGACTTCAGAGAGAAAGGAGGCTACAGGACCACGACAGTCATTTTTTATCCAAAAGATCCCACAACAAAACCATTCACTGTGTTGCTATATATTGGAACATGTGATAATCCTAATTATCTTGGTCCTGCACCGCTAGAAGACATTGCTGAACAAATTTTTAATGCAGCTGGTCCAAGTGGAAGAAATACAGAATACCTTTTTGAACTTGCAAATTCAATTAGGAACCTTGTGCCAGAAGATGCAGATGAGCATCTGTTCTCTTTGGAAAAATTAGTAAAGGAACGTTTAGAAGGAAAACAGAACCTCAATTGCTTATAAAGACCTAATCAATCACTGACTTTTCCAAACAAGCAGAGCTTTTAGTCTTCAGAGAAAAACTATAGCTTCACACGCACTGGCAATATGATTTGGAAACCTGTTTACTTGAAGGTCTTATTTATTTTTAATGTTGTAGTCAAGATATGATCAAAATGTGTAGTTTAATTTCATGTATCCTGAAACACATAAATATTTAAAATACTGGGCTATACTTAAAGACAAAAATTCAAGTTTTAATAATATAATGGTTTCCTAACTATATGATATTGAACACTTGCTCATAAGAAGTGAGTTCTTTAGAAAAATACAGTGAAGGACTCAGTTCAGAGCTTATTTTTATCAAAGTAAAAATAATTCTGTTGTTTCATATCACAATACTATTTTGAAGTTGTTGAGAATTAAACCAAAGTCCAGTAAATATAATAAGGTAATACCTTCAATATATTCCTATACAATAATTGTGTAACCATGGTTTAAAATATCCAAGCTTAGAATAATGTGTAATTAGAAATATGTGGTAATTAGACAAGATTTCAGCCTTCATTGTGAATTTCCTTGTTCAGGTATTAAATAAGACCCTTACCAATGTAAGTCAAAAAGACTGGCATTTTTAATATAAAAGTTTCCTTGGAATTATAATGTACTCTACCTCTCCTTTTTTGAATAAATGCATTTTACTACACTAACAATGTAGTATGTCATTCAGTCACTTTTGATATTACCAATTAACAGAAACATACATATAATGAAAGTCTGGTGTTTGAAATGACCCTTAGAACTGTAGTTTTTTATAGAAGTGGCATTACCTGATCATTTGCTACACAGCTTTTTTTCCTTCTATCTTGTCAGCAAAACAAAGGTATCCACTTACTAGTGTTGATGAGGCTACTACTCAAATAGGAAAGTTATATGTGCATTATTAACTCATGTAGAATTGATCTTGATTTAATCAAGATAATTTCTGATTATTCCTTCTCTCTAAATAGGACAGTCTATAAAAGCTTTTAACATAAAAAGAATTTCAGTATCACATTAAATTTATTATGAAACTTAATACAAACTCTTCAAATCCCAGCATAACTAGTAATTAATACAGAAAATTTTCACATTAAACAAACTTGTCCTACACAGTAGGAAAAGTAGTCCTTTCCATGTTTTTCTTATTTATTAACACCTAACTTGGTAATTTACTTGCCTATATAACTATTTTAAATAATTTCCCAACATTTTCTGTATTAGCTTTCCAGAAGGCACTTCACTTGTCCCATAAAACAAAGGAGCTAGTATTCATTAATGAGTATCTCATAACAATATGCTAGGCAGTTTCCACATGAAAGCATTTTCTGGGTAACTCTTCTGAGCTTGTTTCCATAGTACCTTGCAGTTACACACATATGTTAAGTAGCAGAAATCCAGGTCTTTCTCACTCTAAGACACAAGATCTAAAATATATTTAAAAACCCACCTGAACTTCACCATCTTCACTATCTACCATCTTTTTTTCAGGAGGTAAACAAAATTAACTATTTTGTATAAGGAAATAGTATGTAGCTTGTTACATAAAGATGTTGAGTTAATTTTGATACGTGTATATTGATTCCTGCAAATTAATAAGCCAATCCAAGATTCACATTCTATAGCTCAGAATCATGTAGTTGAATTCAGAAATACAGCCTTTCATTTTACACACAAACCTAAGTCCAAAGGAGTTTGAGACTCCCTAAAGTGATTCTTCTACCATTTAATATATAATTGTTACAGAATATAAAGGGAAGGGGATAACTCTGGGATCCCCATTTACATACACCTTTCTAGGCTTTCAGTTACAATTAGACTAGAAAATATGTGACATTACATATGGTGTACCATAAACATTAAATTGGAAGCCATATTCTAAAGCCCAGAAACAGGGATATTTACATTCACTAGGATGGGGAGAAACATGACTAAAATGGAAAAGTTAAACAGTACTTTATTAGAGAAAAGCTAGGGTTTGAAGCCTCCCAGCTAGAAGGAATCATAACAGATACCAAGTTCCTAGAGCTTGTCAGCAAAACTCTCACTTTACAGTCCTTGGATCTCACTTTGAAAGCATCTTTTCTCATTCCTCCCTGATCACACACACAAAACTCAAAACTCATTTTTCAGAGTACAACTACTAGTTAAGTTTCAAGTTTTAGGAAGTCAAAAAAAGTATGAGTGTAAACACTACATTGAGAGAAGAAACTTAGTATAAATATTTAATGGATGAATATTTTTAAAGTAGGTCTTTACACTCCTGATGCAAGCCACTATTACGTTTCCCATTCCCATTCTGAGGAAAACATAGTCACTTTTTTTTTTAAAGATTTTATTTATTTGACAGCGAGAAACACAGCGAGAGAGGGAACACAAGCAGAGGGAATGGTAGCGGGAGAAGCAGGCTTCTTGCTGAGCAGGGAGCCCGATGTGGGGCTCGATCTCAGGACCCTGGGATCA
>CM053610.1:59934300-59946161 GCA_028646535.1 Procyon lotor
GAAACAGGTTTGTGATGTCAACTCCAAATATCTGAAAGGGACCCATTTCTTTAAGATGGGCTTCAAAAATTTAGCCATTGTCTATAGGATATGCATTTCATCTTAAAAAGGACTTTTTTCATTTTCTACTAATAAAGTACCTGAAATGTGTATTATTTTATATCTTGAAGGTGCTCATTTAATTTTAACATATGTAAGGCATTATGGAATACCTAATATAATAATAAATATTGCCTAGTTTTAGTTTACATTATATATTCAGAGTACATAGGTTTAGCATCTCTTTGAGATTCATAATGATTACAGTCATGCCTGTAATTTAAGAACCACATTTGGTCTATTAGAAATTTTTCAGACATTTTATTTATTTATTTATTTATTTTTTTTAAAAGATTTTATTTATTTGACAGAGAGAAACACAGTGAGAGAGGGAACACAAGCAGAGGGAATGGTAGCGGGAGAAGCAGGCTTCTTGCTGAGCAGAGAGCCCGATGCGGGGCTCGATCCCAGGACCCTGGGATCATGACCTGAGCCGAAGGCAGACGCTTAACGACTGAGCCACCCAGGCGCCCCTCAGACATTTTATAGTCAACATTTCGTTCCATTATATCAGATTTCTCTTTTGCGTGGATACATAGCTTTTAAATTGTAACTTTGGAACATTTGTGAATATCAATGCATCATACGCCTATAATTTACCATCCCTGATTCTTTCTAAGTCTGTCAAATGATGGATGCAGTTAAAATTCTCTCTCATCAGGGAGCCTGGGTGGCTCAGTGGGTTAAAGCCTCTGCCTTCAGCTAGGGTCATGATCTCATCTTCCTCCTTGCTCAGCAGGGAGCCTCCTTCCCCCCCCCCAACCCCCGCCTGCCTCTCTGCCTACTTAATGATCTCTCTCTCTGTCAAATAAAATCTTTAAAAAAAAATTCTCTCATCACATCATGTTAAAATCTACATATCAAATATTCCAATTATGCTTATCTTTTCTCACCAAAGATACTGTGACTATATTTTCTATGTATTTATTCAGCTCTCAACAATCTATTTTTATGCATTTCTAAAGCCACCCTAAGCATATATTAGAAACTCAAAGACTAGTGGGATGATTTTTTTTAATCCTGTGGCTACTTTTCAAAGAATTTTAACTTCTCAAAAGACAACTACTAAAATTATTCCTCTGTATGTCAAGATTATATGATGAAAATAAGCTTTATTGAATTTCAGAGTTTTTTCATTCTTCTTAAGATTCATTTTCCCGGGGCGCCTGGGTGGCTCAGTGGGTTAAAGCCTCTGCCTTCGCCTCGGGTCATGATTTAGGGTCCTGGGATCGAGCCCCGCATCGGGTTCTCTGCTCAGAGGGGAGTCTGCTTACCCTTCTCTCTCTGCCTGCCTCTTTGCCCGCTTCTAATCTCTCTCTATCAAATAAAAAAATAAAATCTTTAAAAAAAAAAAAAGATTCATTTTCCCTTCTAAAACATTATATATTCAGCACTAACCTCTTGGTGGTTTCATTTAATCATACTAAACTTTCTTGTCTTCATAAAAAGTTTGACGATATATACACTCTGTAACTGGAAAAACCACCACTTACCCCTGTAATTTTTTATCCTTCCAATTTCACTATCCTTCACAGAATTTTTTAACTACAATGTTCTATTTCTCTATCAATCCTCTTCATGCCCCTCCAATCTACCCTTGCTCTTGCTGTACTCACGAAATCAGTGTAGTCTTCGTTCTCCAATGACTCTTTTCTGATTTAACCCAAAGATCTCAGTTTCATCCTTTACAACTCTAATGTACCAGACACTAATAAGCAAGAATCTCATTTCACTAAGGCCAAAAGAGCAGAATATTTCATTGTATTTACTTACATCTTAGATTTTTTTTTATTAGATACACAAACTCACCAAGTCCTAGGTTTTAATTACCATCTTTATTGAGAAAACTTTCAATCTTTCTCAAATTCTTTGACTCTGCGTCTTATATGCAAGGTTCTCCAGTTAAGCTACACAAGCACCTGAAACTTAGCATACTAAAAAGAGTTCTCTTTTCATCTCTTTTCCCAAGGAGAAAACTTTTGTCCCACATTACCTCCCTACACATGACACACATTAAATGTTGAACAATTGTTAGAACAGAAAATATAACAAACAGGTTTAAGATACTCATAAATTTACAAGCTTTTAGAGAAAATGAATGATAGTATCCCAATATACACAAAATGTTAGCCTTTATTTTACTTAAATCTTTATATAACATTTCTTAGTAAGTCAAAGAACAGTTAGTTAAGGAAAAGCTGGAGCCTATCTGTGATGTGGCTTGAAATACTACATGACAGTAAGACCTATCCTTCAAGTATGGGCCGGAAGATTTCTCAGCTAAAATGGGAAACTTACAATACAGCAAGAGCCACAGTTTCTTACATCTTCTCCTTACCTCCAATCTCTTTTCTTCTTTCTAATACATTTTCTACTCTGCAATGAGAATTATGTTTCTAAAATATGGAACTAATCTGGTCAATAATCAAAAATGCCCCCCACAGCATATGAAATAAATATCAAATTCTTTAATTTGGTATTCAACTATTTATAATATGGTGTCAGCATACTTACCACATTTCACTTCCCACTAATGTACCCCAGCCCATGTTCCAGTCACCCCATCTTCCTCACCCATTAAGACCCAGCAAAAATGAGGGACCTGTGATTTGTGTCAAGTAGTAACTATGTACTAAAACTACCAAGATAAATAGAGTACCCAGCTATCAAGAAGCACATTTGGGGGGGGCTGGGTGGCTCAGTGGGTTAAAGCCTCTGCCTTCGGCTCAGGTCATGATCTCAGGGTCCTGTGATCCCCCGCATCGGGCTCTCTGCTCAGCAGGGAACCTGCTTCTCCCTCTCTCTCTCTCCCTGCCTCTCTGCCTGACTGCCTACTAGTGATCTCTCTCTCTCTCTCTGTCAAATAAATAAATAAAAATCTTTAAAAAAATAAAAAAGAAGCACATTTAGTGGAAAGACATACAACCAAGAAAATCAACATTATTTAGCATAAAGGTTGTGACAAGAAATACAAGCAGGATACAGAACAGCAAATTATTAATTCAAATTAATAAGATTAGAGAAAGCCTCATGGGAAAAAAAAAAATAGATGTTCGTGGATCAAAGAATAATAATTAACCTTATGTAGCAAATACTATATATACCAAAATCTATTCTGTTGATACATATATTAATCCCCATTTTCTAAGATGATGAAATGAGAGACAAAAAGAGGTTAAGTTAAACATAAAAATAATAACTATCATTTATTGAATACTTAAAACCTATCAAGCATTGTGCTAAACACTAAAAAGAAACAAAATGGAATTAAGGCTCTTAATTTAAAAAAAAAAATTGTGACAAAAGGCAACTTTCTCACTTTGTACCTCCACTGTTAAGTTTTAACCTCAATGAGATTCTTTCCTGAAATAGGATGAATTAATAGGATGAATTAAAAGGATGAAAAAATATGACAAAAGAAAAAGGATTCATTTAATTACCCATACCCTGTAATCAAAATTTTTTAAATTTAAACAAAAGTATGCTTTGCCCAATTTTCTCAGCAACATTAACTAATTTATTGAACAACTATCTATGAATTATCTACTCTGTATAAGAAAAACTAAGGGCAATCGTTTTCCTCCACTTCCTACCAAAATTCCACTAAAATGCATTCATTTATTCTAGGAGAAAAACAGATGAGATTATTTTGGGGATTAAGCCAGTACAGAAAAAACTGCAGTCTAAAACAAACATGCACACACCCACAAGAAGGCTATACCCATGGAGAAGACATTCCTGCAGGCAGAGCATGTGGAGAAGTACCAAACCTGGAAACAACAATAAGAGAAAGTAGGAGGGATCTATAGGATTAAAATTAGGATGATTTAAAATAAGATAGATTAATAAAATTAGGATGATTTAAAAGAGGTTTATGAATACCCAACCCAAACCTTTTATCCTATTCCTTTACACATAGAAAGTCTATCAGCAACAGTATTGGTTTCTAGCTAAAACCACATTTCTTTCTCTTAATTTAACAATCTACCCTGAGAGCATTAGAGCAGCTTCATAATCCCTAACAAAACCTTCCTTATTTGGACATAGGCTGGAGGGAGATGAGGGAGCAGTTCTTTTCCTGCATTTCATCCATGGACCCTAAAGTGAGGCCCAATAATTGATAACATGCTCAAGAATCACTGCTTTTTTTTTTTTTAAAGCCAAAGCACAAGAAAAAAGGATGAAAATAAACAGCGACCCGAAGGAAATATAGCTACTTCTGGAAACAGAAGATAAATGTTTAAATTTATAAGGGTTATCCTAAAAAAAATTCATGAAGGCACTGCATCCATAAAAAAAGAGCACCTATGGGGGCACCTGGGTGGGTGAGTCAGTTAAAGGACTGACTCTTGGTTTCCACCCAGGTCATGATTTCCCAGTCTTGGGATTAAGCCCTGCTTCAGCGGGAAGCACTCAGCAGGAAGTCGGCTTGAGATTCTCTCTCACTCCCTCCACCTTTCCTCCCACTCATATGCACACACACACACACACTCTATCTCTTTAAAATAAATAAATCTACCAAGTGGAATTTATTCCTGGGCTGCAAGTTTGGTTCAACATCTGCTAATCAATCAAAGTGATATGATACATTAATAAAAGAAAGAATAAGAACCATATGATACTCTCAATTGATGCTGAAAAAGCATTTGACAAAGTACAGCATCCTTTGATCTCTTGACAGTATAGAGATAGAGGGTACATACTTCAATATCATAAAAGCCACCTATGAAAAAACCCACAGTGAATATCATTCTCGATAGGGAAAAACTGAGCTTTTCCCCAGATCAGGAATGTGGCAGGGCTGTCCACTATCGCCACTGCTATTCAACATAGTACTAGAAGATCAAACAACAAAAAGAAATAAAAGGCATCCAAATCATCAAAGAAGTCAAACTCTCACTCTTTGCAGATGATATGATACTTTATGTGGAAAACCCAAAAGACTCCACTCCAAGACTGCTAGAACTCATACATGAATTCAGTAAACTGTCAGGATATAAAATCAATGCACAGAAATCAGCTGCATTTTTATACACCTAACAGCAAGACAGAAGAAAAAGAAATTAAGGAGTCGATCTCAATCAAAAAAATTGCAGTTTTTACAACTGCACCCAAAACCCAAAACTGCACCCAAAACCCTAGAAATAAACCTAACCAAAGAGGCAAAGAATCTGTACTCAGAAAACTATAAAGTGCTCATGAAAGAAACTGAAGAAGACACAAAGAAACAGAAAAAGATTCCATGCTCATGGATTGGAAGAACAAATATTGTGAAAATGTCTATGCTACCTAAAGCAATCTACACATTTAAGGCAATCCCTATCAAAATACCATCAATTTATTTCAAACAAATGGAACAAATAATCCTAAAATTTATATGGAACCAGAAAAGAAAACCAAAGTTGGCGGTATCACAATTCCAGACTTCAAGCTCTATTACAAAGCCATAATCATCAAGACAGTGTGGTACTGGCACAAAAACAGACACATAGATCAATGGAACAGAACAAAGAGTCCAGAAATGGACCCCCAACTCTATGGTCAACTAATCTTCGACAAAGCAGGAAAGAATATTCAATGGAAAAAAGACAGTCTCTTCAACAAATGGTGTTGGGAAAACTGGACAGCCACATGCAGAAGAATGTGGAATTATCTTCCAAATGGTCCAGGTGGACCATTTCCTTACACCACACACAAAATTAGACTCCAAATAGATGAAAGACCTCAATGTGAGACATGAATCCATCAAAATCCTGGAGGAGAACACAGGCAGCAACCTCTTCAACCTCAGCCGCAGCAACTTCTTCCTAGAAACATCTCCAAAGGCAAGGGAAGCAAGGGCAAAAATGAACTCTTGGGACTTCATCAAGATCAAAAGCTTTTGCACAGCAAAGCAAACAGTCAACAAAACCAAAAGACAAGTGAGAGAATGGGAGAAGATATTCACACATGACATATCAGATAAGGGGCTAGTATCCAAAATCTATAAAAAACTTCTCAAACTCAACACCCAAAGAACAAATAATCCTATCAAGAAATGGGCAGAAGACAGGAACAGACATTTCTGCAAAGAGGACATACAAATGGCCAACAGACACGTGAAAAAGTGCTCAACATCACTTGGCATCAGAGAAATACAAATCAAAATCACAGTGAGATATTACCTCACACCAGTCAGAATGGCTAAAATTAACAAGTTAGGAAACGACAGATGTTGGCGAAGATGTGGAAAAAGGGGATCCCTGCCAAACTGTTGGTGGGAATGCAAGCTGGTACAGCCACTCTGGAAAACAGTATGGAGGTTCCTCAAAAAGTTGAAAATAGAGCTACCCTACGACCCAGCAATAGTACTACGGGGTATATACCCTAAAGATACAAATATAGTGATCTGAAAGGGCATGTGCACCCAAATGTTTATAGCAGTAATGTCCACAATACCCGAACTATGGAAAGAACCTAGATGCCCATCAACAGATGAATGGATAACAAAGATGTGGTATATATATACAATGGAATACTATGCAGCCATCAAGAGAAATGAAATCTTGCCATTTGCAACGATGTGGATGGAACTAGAGGGTATTATGCTAAACTAAATAAGTCAGAGAAAGACAATAATCATATGATCTCTCTGATATGAAGAATTTGAGAGGCAGGGCAGGGGATGGGGTGTGGAGGAGAAATGAAACAAGATAGGATCAGGAAGGAGACAAACCATAAGAGACTCCTAAACTCAGGAAACAAACTGAGGGTTGCTGGGGGGTAGCAGGGGTAAGGAGAGAGTGGCTGGGTTATGGACCCTGGGGAGGGTATGTACTATGGTAAGTGCTATGAAATGTGTAAGCCTGATGATTCAAAGACCTGTACCCCTGGGGAAAATAATACATTATATGTTAATAATAAATAAATAGTTCAAATAATACATTATATATAAGTAAGCAAAAAAATAAATAAATATCTAAAAAAAAAAAAAAAAGCAATTGCAATACACCTGAAACAAATATAGCCATATGCTAACTACACTGGAATTAAAAAATTACAGCACTGAGTAGTGGCCAAAAGAATGGGTTCAGGAGTCAGACTGTTTATAGAATGACATCCAGTTCCATTGCTTACCAGGATGATGGCCTTTGGCAATTTGCCATACTTCATTAATACATTAATTTCATGACTTCTGAAATTGAGAGGAGTCTCATACTCGCTGGCATGTTGTAAGTTTAACTGGCAGCAGCTACTTTCTTAGTAGTACTAAAAAATAACAGTGAGCCTTAAATGGCAAAAAGGGATTGTTACAATTTAAAAGAGACTTTAGGACAACAACAATCAAATGCAAGGCATGAACTTTGGACACTGAAAGGGAAAAAAGGTAAATAAATTGTAAAAATTGAAGTCATTGTTATTTTTCCAAGATTCAATGGTAATATACATCTTAGGTTATACAGGAGTCTCCTTTTCTTAGTCACTGGCTTTTTTCAACATCCAGGCCAGTGGTCTTATAAAAGGTGCCACATTTGGGATTTGATTATTTTCTTAGGTTTGGCAAAAACACAACATATGTATTGTTATATACCAGTGTTGTATACTTGGTATACTTGGGTTTCAAAAATTCATTCTTGTAGAAAATTCATTGCAAAAACTTAAAGATATAAAACATGGGTTTAAAAAAAAGAATCATGCTAGCCTGGTTTCAAATGTCCACCCTCCTTTTTTTCCCCTGTGCCTTAGAGACAAGTACAATATTCACATGTGCACCTGTATACTTGTTGGCATTCTGTCACCTGTGTTTGTGTTATATTTTAACCAAAAATGTCCAAAAGCCAAAAGGTTTTATTTTCCTTTAATTTTCCCAAAATGTGCATCCCAGATCTCTAAAATGTGCATCCCAGATCTCTTATGTCTTCTTTCTTATTACTGCAGAGCAAATTATACTCAAAGGAGGAACTGGAGGGGGAAATATCAGTACTGGAAACGAAGAAAAAAGGACAATTATGTTCTTAGGCAGTCTCTGGGGTAATTAGTGCTACACAACTTCAGACTACACACCAGCTATTCAGTTGAGCAAACAGCTTTGTTTTTAGTGGTTTTGCCCTTTCTGTGTCTAAATGACAAACAAGGGGCACCCGCATGGCTCATTCTTTAAGTGACCACCTTTGGCTCAGGTTATAATCCCAGGGTTTTGGAATCAAGCCCCACTTCAGGCTCCCTGCTCCTCTGGAAGCCTGCTTTTCCCTCTCCCACTCCCCCTGCTTGTGCTCCCTCTCTCACTGTCTAAGAAGTAAATAAAATATTTTTTTAAAATATAAATAAGGGGCACCTGGTGGCTCAGTGGGTTAAAGCCTCTGCCTTCTGCTCAGGTCATGATCTCAGGGTCCTGGGATGGAGCCCCGCATAGGGCTCTCTGCTCGGCAGGGAGCCTGCTTCCCCACCGTCTTTCTGCCTGCCCCCTGCCTACTTGTGATCTCTCTCTCTGTCAAATAAATAAATAAAATATTTTAAATAAATTAAATAAATAAAGTAACTGGTTCTCATTTGTGATTCATAAAAATTTCAACTAAAAAATTGTTTTTAGTTTTATTCAGGCATATTTTATAGTGTGGCATAAATATATTAACTTTATGTTTGTGTAGATTATATTATAATATTGTATTATTAACTTTTGTCTCAGTTTCCCATCAATAAAATGAGGAAAACAATAAAACCTACCTTTTGGACTATGAGGCTAAATCAATTAAATAAATTTGTATCTTTTTTTTTTTTAAGATTTTATTTATTTATTTGACAGAGAGAGATCACAAGTAGGCAGAGAGGCAGGCAGAGAGAGAGGGGGAAGCAGGCTCCCTGCTGAGCAGAGAGCCCAATGCGGGGCTCGATCCCAGGACCCCAAGATCATGACCTGAGCCAAAGGCAGAGGCTCCAACGCACTGAGCCACCCAGGTGCCCCAAATTTGTATCTTTTAAGTACTTAAAATAGTGCCTGGTCACAACATCTAGTACATGAATAGAAAAAGAAATTGAATAATTAATTCTTACATCTTACCATTTGTTATTTTCTCCATTTGAAAAATAAGAAAACTGAGCTCTAAGAGGTCAAGTAATATTCCCAATGTCAGACATGTATGTGGTTAGGTGGTAGAGCTGGGATCAGAATCTAAGTGGCCTAACTCCTAAGCCTCTGCTAACCACCACACTATTCAGTTGTACAGAGTTTGTATATAATTATTTATTCAGCCATAGCCTTACTGTTGAAAAATCAGATATCCAGAGGGGCTTTTTTGCTGTTACAGATAATGACACAATGAATATCTTTGTACCCACATTCTTATGTATCAGGGAAGTCCAAAAAGTAAAATCACTAGGCCAGAGGTTTACACATTTTTAATTTTAACAGAAATTACTAATTTTAAAACATTTATTAAAGCATGGGGCGCCTGGGTGGCTCAGTCGTTAAGCATCTGCCTTCGGCTCAGGTCATGATCCCAGGGGCCTGGGATCGAGCCCCGCATCGGGTCCCTGCTTGGCAGGAAGCCTGCTTCTCCCGCTACCATTCCCTCTGCTTGTGTTCCCTCTCTCGCTGTGTTTCTCTCTGTCAAATAAATAAAATCTTTAAAAAAAAAAAATTTATTAAAGCAGGTCCAGCTTTCCCTTTTATAGTATCTGGATTTCCTATCTTACTAAAAAATGTCATCTCTATTCTAGTTACACAAATATTCTCATCTCTTCATATAAATATATATATTTAACTCCTTTACAATTTAGTTTTTGTGTATTTTATGAAGGGGGATCTAGTTGGTTTTCTTATAAATGGATAGCAAATTATACTAGCAGCATTTATTAATTAAAACATCCTTTTCCCATTAGGGTGAAATGTCACCCGTCACATTTTAAACTCCTTTTGTCATTCCCAAGTTCCCTTCCTGTACTCAAACCAAATTACTTTTGATCTCAGTAAGTCTTGGGCTCATGTTTTTTCATCCACTTAAAATAGGCCTTTCCCAGCTCTGTAAATCCAAATAGCTGCCCATAAGGAAAAGCTGGATCTTAAAATCATGGTGTCACCACCACAAGGTCTACGCAGGAGTATTCTCTCATGGAAGAAAACGTTGCCTAACTGAATGAAAGGCTGGTATCGTTCAACAATAGACCAACTCCAGGAAAGACATTCAGACATTCAGGACCCAGGGATCCTCTACAGGCAAACCAACTGTTGACCTGGTTACAGGTGCTTCTGCATCAACCACAGACAACTCTCAGCCATCAGGCGGCCACACAAACTCGGGGTCTTCGGAAGAGAAGTACCAGGAGAGTGAAGCACCGTGTGTCTTGCTAGAGTGTAGGAAGTGCTCAGCAGATACCTGTTTCGTGAATGAACACTTTCTGACTCCGAAGGGAGAGAAGATTCCTAGCTTCTGCAAAGCCATCCTGGCCGTATTCAGGCTTAGACAAAAGAAACATAGGAGCACGGGGAAATGACCATTCACGCAGACCACGGTGGGATGACCAATTAGGACCTACCCTGATTCAGTATGACCTCATCTTAACTTGATTACATCTGCAAAGACCCTATTTCCAAATAAATTCACATTCGCAAGGTTCCAGAGATTAGGATTTGACCATATCCTTTAGGGGAACACAATTCAGCCCATAACATCCCCTATAATCAGTTTTCCACACAACACCCATAATGATCCTCATGAATGTGCATCCGGCCCTATCACTCTCCTGCTTACAGGTCTGTGTCCTCTTCCTGCCTCTCAAACATTATCTCTTACACTCTAGCCACACGAGTCTTCTGTCAGTCCAACACACCACTCATCCCTGCCTCAGGATGTCCACCCAGAAAATTTGGTGTGCCTTCTTCCCCATCATTTCATGTTACCACTCAAGTGGTTACTTCATCACAGGAGCTTACACTGATCATCTACCTAAGCAGCACATCCCAGAAGTATTCTCTTTCATATAACCCAAGTTTCTAAGCAGTATTTGCCAGTACCATAAAGTATCTTATTTATTATTTAAGTACCCCTCTTATTTGAACATAAGCTCTACTGAGCCAGATTCCATTAATATAGCCCCAGATACTAAACCAGCATCTTACAAGTACTTTTCATTTTTATTTACTCAAATATGTCTTTTTCTTTGATGACACAGGATTTCTTATTTTAGTCACAAAGATTAATTATGCCCCTAAATTTTATTGTATTTTTTTCTCTTTTCTGTGCGTGACTCATTTAAATCTTTAATCCATTTGGAATTAATCTTTGTATACTTGAGAAAGAGGTCACATCAGATGATTCCGATGCAAAGAGTCTGCAGTAACTCTGACCTATTGGATAAAGCTCAAACACTTCTGCATAGAATATGTTCTATACGCAACCTTCCCTGAACTGAAGGCCTCTGTCCCCTCATCATACCAATCTCCTGCTGATTCCATTCCATCCTGTCCTCTGACTACACAAAAAGTCCTAATGGATCATCAAGAAGAGTTATGTTTGAGGAGAGCCTGGGTGGCTCAGTCATTGGGCGTCTGCTTTTGAAAGAGCAGAACAAGGCTAACTCCATTTTGTGCTACACCCACCATCTTGTGTATAACCCCTACATGACCTGCTCCTGAGAAAGGTCACAGAATGTCAGAACATTGCCTAGCCGACCCTTGAGCTAGTTTGAGTTAGCCAATAGGAATGTGGAACCCCTAACCACCAGAGGATGTAAACCCCGCCTTTTGTCCGCCAGCCAAACTAGGACCAGAGTAATAGGCCAGTTCA
>CM053610.1:59946661-59966551 GCA_028646535.1 Procyon lotor
CGTGTGGACCGACATGACTACACAACTTTCTGGGTGGCCACTGGCCCCTATAAAACTGTTACACCCTTTAACCTAACGCGTCCAAGTCCCAACCCCGCTGTGTCGGATATACTTGGGCCCAAGCTCGAGCTTGCAAATAAACCCTAGTGCGTTTGCATCGGTATTGGCTCCTAGGCGGTCTCTCGAATTTGAAATCTGGGCATAACACTTTCGGCTCAGGTCATGGTCTCAGCGCTTTGGAACTGGGCTCCCTGCTCAGGAAGACTGCTTCTCCCTCCGCAGCTCCCCTGTGCTTGTGTTCCCTCTCTCACTATCTCTCTTTGTCCTAAATAAATAAAATCTTAAAAAAAAAAAAAAAAAATTAGGGCACCTGGGTGGCTCAATGGGTTAAGCCTCTGCTTTCAGCTCAGGTAATGATCTCAGGGTCCTGAGATCGACCCCCACATTGGGCTCTCTGCTCAGCGGGGAGCCTGCTTCCTTATCTCTCTGCCTGCCTCTCTGCCTACTTGTGATCTCTGTCAAATAAACAAAATCTTAAAAAAAAAAAAACTAGGCTTGAAATGCAGTTCTCCATCTGCCTGAACTCCTACAAATCATTATAACCCAAGTTCTAAGGTCAACTCTCTCGGAAAGCCTTTCGGGTCCAACCCTAGAATTCCTTCTTCCTTCTTTCTATCTCCACTTTTACATCCCTCTACTGTATAATATACAGTACCTGCTTCATAAATATATAAATTATTTAGACTAGTGCCTAGTACACAATAAATGCTAAATAAATGTTAACTACTATTACCACAATAGGTTGCAATTATTTGTGTAATTTCCCTTGCTAGACCAAAAGAGGGCAAATTTATTTGCCATTTTACCAAACCCACTGCTCTGGCACATATTAAACACTAATAAGTACTAAACAAATTAATAAACAATACCTCAACGCTGGACCAAAGTAATTTTCTTTGAAATTGTGGATTCCTTATATTATAAAAAAAAAAAAAAGGAAACTTTTAAGATGAAAAATAAGCCTGCACTTTCTGCTTTTCGATTTGGTTCAAATTCGAGGAGTGAGGGGAGAGTCTAGCTTCACTTATATCCAGAAAGACAATTCTAGGTCCTCCATGGCTACCATTGTATAATCCATTATACTGGAAATGAAAACAATGGCATTTTTAAAAGAGAGGGGAATTTAAAACTTTGTGTCTTATTTTGAACGCAGACATGTGTTAATCTCAGGTAAACTCATAATCTCACATTCGCCTGGCCCCGAACCTCACATAAGGAAACAGCTTCTTTGATAAAAACCCGAAATGTCAACTGTGGGATGAAGGAGAAGCCGCACGGGTGAAAACGCTGGGGCTGTGATGTCTAGCTGCCCTCTCCAGGAGGAATCTCTGTCCATACCAACCTCAGAGAATCACAGCATTCTTACACTGGGGTACGACAGGATTCCTCAGCTCGGGTGTCCCCTAAGCTAGCACTGCAGCGACTGAGCAAACGGCCCTCCGTTAGTCACCGGCTGCAAGGAACTGAGATGACCACAATCCACTGGAGAAGAGGCGGAGAGAAGCTTCAAGCGGGAAAGATGAAGTGAACAGAAAACACAAACACTCCGCTACGTGCGGAGAAAAGGAAGAAGAAAAGCAGCTGGAGGGTAGCTAAGTCAGGAACACCGCCACTTCTCACTTCTCAACGCCACCTCGAATTTTGGCATCTAATGACTACAGCCGCCGAGTTCACTCTCTTCCCGCGCCAGGGCGAGCCAAGCCGCCGCCCACCCGCTGGAGAGCCGCGCGGTGGCAGGAGGGAGCGGCGCTGCCTCCAGGACTCACCGACTCTGGGCGCCGTCACTTCTGCGCGGAAAAGCCTGGTGTGAGGACTGCTCTTTGGAATCAGCTCCCGGGAGGTCGCGACGTTCGATTTCTCCCCGACCCCGACCCCGAGACCGAGAACCGGCGTCCCGGCTTCCGTAGGCGGACGGCTTGGTGGACCCGGATGTTGATATACCGCCTGCCCCGGAAACGGTGGCTGGAGGCCCAAGGGGGCGGAGGTGGCGTTGCCCGGCTCTCCGGAAGGAGACGTGGCGGCGGTTGGGCCCCGGGCTGCCTGGGTGCTTAGAAGTCCCGCCGCCTCCTCCTCCTCCTCCCCCTCCTCTCCTCTATGGGCAGAGGAGGTTGTGGCGGCGGCTGGAGAAATCGGCAGCGGAGGATGGAGGAAGGAGGAGGCGGCGCGCGTAGTCTGGTCCCAAGCGGGCCGGTGTTATTGGTCCTCTGCGGCCTCCTAGAGGCGTCCGGCGGCGGCCGAGCGCTCCCCCAGCTCAGCGATGACATCCCTTTCCGAGTCAACTGGCCCGGCACCGATTTCTCACTGGTCAGTGCCCTCGCGAATCCTGTAGCCATCTCTGTTCCTCCTAGCATTAGGGTTTGGACCCTTCCCTTGGTACCTGCGCTTTTCTCCTCCAGAACCACCTCTGCAGGCGAATGCCTCCTTCCCTAATCCAAAGGTTCATTTGCCTCGCATTCATTCATTCATACATCAAGTGTTCAGCGAACACGTTATGTGGTTGTGCCCTCCATGCTAAGCATTGAGGATCCAAAGGTCACCTGCTCTGCCCCCTTTCGATCTGTCTCAATAGACATTGCTTACCAACACTCCCACCCTGTGGAAGAAGCTTTCTTAGAATCTTGTCCGGCACAGGTTATTTATCTTCTCTTGAGAAAGTCAGCTGCAGTTCTTCCTCCATCAGCCGCCTTCTCTTCTTCAGTATTTCCACCCTACCTACACAACCAATTGTACTGCAGATAATGAGTTCCCTCTATCATAATAGTTATTTCTGTCTTGTATACACACACATGCATATGTATGTTGTCACAACTCTTTCTCCTTCAGGATTGTTTCCGAGAGCTATTTGGCCTTTGAGATGTTAATGACATTGTACTTAGAATAACCTTTATGGCGCTGATGTATTAAGACTGTTATTTAAAACCCCAGAACTTGAAATTCCGTGATGAGTTTTCCTAGAGTGATGAACATTTTTATAAACTCACAGTAATGAAAATTTGCAGTCCTTCTGTCTTTAGGGATTACTCTGCTGAAAATCTTCTACCACTGTAGGCCAATAAAAAAAAAATGTGCACTTAAGATGCTGACGGTGTAGTAATTAATTTATTTCAAATTGAAGTCTTGGAAAATACAAAAGCTTTTTTAAAATTTTTGTTCCAGTTACCTGCAGTCATTCCATTTGGGATGACTGTTTTCTTCTTTTACCGTATTGTTCTATTACTACTTCACTGAAACAAGAATAAGTGATAGCATGATGTCAAAGCGAGATTCACCAGGACAACAGATGTTATGGTTACCACAACAGCTTCCTATTTACAAATGGTAGTTTTGCAAATTTTCACACTCTTGTTTCTCCACCCCTCTTCTTCTCAGTTCTCCAATTCTGGTAGTTCAGTGATTCTCAACATTACCTAAATAAATATTTATCTGAGAAGCCAGGTTTATTTTTATATTAATGCCATGAAATATTGTTATATTAAAATACATAGAGGGCGCCTGGGTGGCTCATTCTTCCTTCAGCTGAGGTCATGATCCCAGGATCCTGGTATCAAGTCCCAAGTCAAGCTCCCTGCTTAAGTGAGCAGTCCGCTTCACCCTCTCCCTCTGCTCCTCCCCACTGCTGTGCTCTCTCTCTCTCTCTTAAATAAATAAAATCTTAAAAAAATAAAATAAAATACTTGGGGCACCTGGGTGGCTCAGTCGTTGAGCATCTGCCTTCAGTTCAGGTCATGATCCCAGGGTCCTGGGATCAAGCCCTGCAGCGGACTCCCTGCTCAGTGGGAGTCTGCTTCTCCTTCTTTCTCTCTCTCTCCCCACGGCCTCCCCAACACCCCCCACCCACTTGTGCTCTCTTGCTTTCTCTGTCAAATAAATAAAATCTTTAAATAAATAAATAAATACTTTTATAAAAGCTTGTTATAAGTGAGATATAACTTTAACAGTCTTGAAGTGAGAATAATTTAATCCAACTTCTGTTGTCCTTTCAAAAAACCACCCAGAATAAACATAAGAAATGTTACAGAATGTGGTCATTAAAATATTTTACTCTTGCACCTGTCGGGTTTGTTAAGATTTTATTAATTTGAGAGAGAGGCAGAGAGAGCACAAGCAAGGGGAGGGTAGACAGAAAGGCAGAGGGACAAGCAGACTCTGGGTTGAGTGGGTAGCCCAACTTGGGACTCAATCCCAGGACCCCAAGATCTTGACCTGAGCTGAAATCAGACACTTAACTGACTAAGCCACGCAGATGCCCTGTTCTTTTTTTGTAATTTAAAAATTACATGTGGATATGCAGCCCTGAAAACTTCCTGACTTATAAGTGGATAACTAAAACTGGCCTTTTTAGAGGTTACTACCAAATTGTTATTCTGTTTTCTTTCTGGCACTGGTGTTTGCTGGCTAAAAAGAGGTTATAGAAGATCTGTCTCAAATGTATCCTGTACCAATCTTTCACATATCTGTCAATGTTATTTTGAATTTTAATTTTTAATTCTCTTTGGCAGTGTAAAATAATCTAAGATGGGCACATCTGAAGATTTTTTTTTTTTCTAAGTTATTTTGAGGGATACCAAGGTGGCTCATTGGTTAACTGTCCGCCTTCAGCTCAGGTCGTGATCCCAGGGCCTGGGATTGAGTCCCACATCCAAATGACACTCCTTGCTCAGCAGGGAGCCTGCTGCTTCCTCTGCGTGCTTCTCCCCCTTCTTGTGCCCCCCCATTTTCTCTCTGACAAATAAATAAAATCTTTTTAAATTTTTTAAAAAGTTATTTTGAGGAAAATCTAGAGAAATTTTTCTGTGAGTTGGCAAAAGGTCTGTGGCCTTCATGCAAAAATAAACCATAAGACTTTATCATTGGCCTTTGGGTTTTGTTTTAGTACTTTTTTTAATTTATTTTTTTTTAAAGATTTTTTTTTTTTATTTATTTGACAGAGAGAGAGAGAGATCACAGGTAGTCAGAGAGAGAGGGGGAAGCAGGCTCCTTGCCAAGCAGAGAGCTCAATGTGGGGCTTGATCCCAGGACCCTGAGATCATGACCTGAGCCGAAGACAGAGGCTTTAACCCACTGAGCCACCCAGGCGCCCCTGTTTTAGTACTTTTTAATCTTAAGGCTTCCCTTCCCTACTTTATGTAATTGACACTACAGTGCCTCACCTGGCACTGGGCCAGTGGTTGGACAAACATAACTAAGCAGCTATATGAACTAGGATAAGGGCCTTTATCTCTACTATCTGAAGTTGGAAGACACTAGATTGGAAGATGTGAATTCTATTTTTTAGTTTTAAAATTCTTCTGTGCTTTAAATCATCTCCCCATTCATATATATCAAAACAATATATAATCTTTATAATCTTGCTTTCAAATTTATTTAGAAAAGTTATTAAGCACCAAAACTATATATATTTTTAATGTTTTATTAACTAATTAATGACTCTCATATTCCTTGTTTACTGGTTTTTAGCATTGTTTGGGTGTATATTTTTTTCTTCTGAAATACCATCTCTGTGTCATTAAACTATTCAACTTTCCATTACTTCACAGAGTTCACAGATTTTACCAAAGTAAAACCACAGAATAAGTGCAATTTTCTCTTTACTTCTCTTGGAAATGTTTTCCCACTCAAAAACTTCCCTCAGGGTACCTGGGTAGCTCAGTCAGTTAAGCCTTCAACTCTGGATCTCAGCTCAGGTCTTGATCTTAGGGTCATGAATTCAGGCCCTGCAATGGGCTCTGAGCCTACTAAAAAAAAAAAAAAAAAAAAAAAAACTTACCCCAAACGCTGTGCGTATTCTTAAGATGGTAACCAACTCCATAGTTCCAAGCATGTTTGTTCTTTTTTTTCCCAAGCATGTCTATATATGCTGGGAAGTTGTACCACTGAGTTTATTTTATAGCTTCTCTCTTTTGTCTCTCATCCTCTTAATTCTTCTAGCCTCTTGTCAAACATTAGGAATTTCTCTTCTGCCAACATATTTTTTAAGTTTTTTAACCTTAGAGTACCATACCCCCTTGGATTAGTTTCATTATATTAATATCTGATTTTTATCAAATCACTAATAAGACCTGTTACACAGAAAAAACATTAAGGTGTTATATGGAACAACTTTTTTACACTATCCACAATTCTGTATATTCAGAATTTATTATATTTCATTTTCCTAAAGAACTGTTTTACTAAATCAAAAGGAAACCTTTTTAGTAGCAGGTCAAAAAAATTTTTTTGACTTAGAAAATCAGAAAAGGTTAACTTTTTCCCAGTAATTTCTGTTCTGAAAAAGAGGATAAAGTTTGTTAAAATTTTTATTTCATGATCCCAATAAGCGACTCACTATTTCAACAATTTGCAGATAGAGGAATTGCTACTTGATCTGTTTTATTGAAAAGGAAAAGCAAGTCTTCCAAAACTAATCAAAGACAAATCTTTGCATCTTCAAACAAGTGATGACTTTTACTTCTTGTTACCCCTTACCTAGACCTTAAAAATAGTAGACAGAGTATAGCTGGGGCACAGGCATGCAAAAGCCCCTGAGCCTGGGGATTCCAAACAGGAAGTTCAGCCACTCACAGCTGACAAAATCCAAACTCAGAAATGAATGATGGTGGAACAGGAAAGGATTCAATTTCAATGAGGCCAGCACCCAGAAGACAGCAGACTGGTGGCTCAAAGACTGTCTCCAAAGTGCTGAAAATACTTCCACGTTTATATATGAAAAATACGGGGCAAAGGTGGTGTGGGTATGTTCAGGGAGACATTGAAGGTCAAATCAAACCTTAGCTTGGAGTCAGTCATGGAGAGCCGTCTTGCTGGCTCAGGCAGTCCTTTTTGCTTGAGTGGGTAGTTGAGGTTCCCATCAGAGGATGCTTTGACCCCCAATCTTCCAGTCTGAGCCTGAGTCGAGAGACAAGCTGGAAGGAAGAACCCAACTAAAAGGTTTGAGGTCAAAATGGAGGTAGCCGAAGTCCTTTTCCAGGAGGAATGAATTACTTATCATATAAACATAAAGCCCGAAGAGTGGTTTTATTACAAGAAAGGATTATCTTCCTGTCTTTGTCATGGTTCCAAGCAAGCAGTTGTTTTTCCATTGTAGGCATTGTGCTGAATGGTTTAGTAAATAAGTCAGTACTGTTGTGGAATTCAATTCCGAACATTAGAGTTTCAGGTACTTCACAAATAGAGGTAAATATACTTAAGTTATATCCTACTGATTGCCTTCACTACCACACAGGAATGATTTGGCAAGGCTTAAGGCCAGCCATTGCTAGGCAAATGTGAGTCATGCTTTTAACAACTCTGCATACATTCTGCATATATCTGAAAAACGTCAAAAGGCAATATAAATGTTGTCTTATAGCAATTCGTTGGCACAGCTGTATAAATGGTTCTAAAGATCCCTTTTTCATAAATTTGGCTTTGCAACTCTCACTTTCAAATCTCTTCTCCTCTTCATTTACAATGGTCTTTTAAATTAGGATCCTTCATCATAATCCAGGAGCCTATATAGTAATCTAAAAAAATGTTAACAAATGCTGATTCAAATATGTTAAAACAGTTAAGAGCACACAGAATATGGAACCAGTCTGCTTGGGTTCATCTCTGTACTGTGGTACTTACTAGCTGTGTTACCTTGTACAAATTTCTTTTTTTTAAGATTTTGTTTATTTGAGAGAGAGAGAGAGAGCGCGCGCGCGCACACAGCAGGGGGAGCAACAGAGGCAGAGGGAGTAGCAGGCTCCCCACTGAGCAGGGAGCAACCTTAGCCAACTGAGCCACCCAGGAGCCCCGCCTAATACGAATTATTTAATCTCCTGGGCTTCAACTTCCTTTTCTGAAGAAGGATAGAATGTCTATCTTAAAGATCAATGAGTTAAAAAATGTTAAAATGGGGGCGCCTGGGTGGCTCAGTCGTTAAGCATCTGCCTTCGGCTCAGGTCATCATCCCAGGGTCCTGGGATCGAGCCCCGCATCGGGCTCCTTGCTCGGGAGGAAGCCTGCTTCTTCCACTGCCATTCCCTCTGCTTGTGTTCCCTCTCTCGCTGTGTTTCTCGCTGTCAAATAAATAAAATCTTTAAAAAAAAAAAAAATGTTAAAACTGCAATCTAGCTAATACAGCTTGTATTCACTACTATTTTTTGTTTTTTTTTTATTGTCTTGGAAAAAACATTGCCCTGATTTGCATTTGTGTGTAAGATGACATTAGATCAAGTAGTACTTGTTTTATTATGGTTATAAGCCCTCTTTGTTAAATTGAGAAAAGAATAGTTACTTAATAAGAGTGGTTCTTTCTTCATGAGGGATAGCCAAATAGTATAGTGGTTTCACAGTATGGTAAGATGAGAAGTTGAGTTGAATTAACACAGAATACATCACAGAACATAAAAAACCTCTGTCTTAGTTAATGACATATCTGCTATCACAAAACAAAGATTTCTTTTTAGTTAAATAATATGAGTTATATTAATTGAAATATTCATTTAAATTACATTGGTTCATACTTGGCTTATGAATTTGTTTGGTTTTATATTGTGAAAGTTTTAAAGATAGTTTTGTTGATACATACCAAGAATTGGCAAACCACACTTTTGTGTTGGCCAGCCATCTGTTTTTGTAAATAAAGTTTTCTCAGGACACAGCCATACCTGTTCATTTTCCTATTCCTTATGCAATGTCTTACTACAATGGATAGTTGAGTAGTTGCAACAGAGATCATATAGCCCACAAAGCCTAAAATATTTATTACCTGTCCCTTTACAGAGTTTGCTGACCCAGGATGTATACTAAAAAAAAAAAGTTAAGTCAGCACAGAAGATAGATTTTTTTTTTTTTAAGATTTTATTTATTCATTTGAGAGAGAGCATGCACACAAGCCTGGAGGAGAGGCAAATGGAGACAGAGAGGGAGAAACAGACTCCTCACTGGGCAGAAAGTCCAACTCGAGGCTCAATTCCAGGATCCTAAGATCATAACCTGAGCCAAAGACAGAGGCTTAGAGACTGAGCCACCCAGGCACCCCTGGGGATTTTTCTTTTAAAAGTAATTTATCCAGGGGCACCTGGATGGCCCAGTGAGTTAAGCCTCTGCCTTCGGCTCAGGTCATGATCCCGGGATCCTGGGATGGAGCCCCCCATCAGGCTCTCTGCTCAGCGGGGAGCCTGCTTCCCCTTCTCCCTCTGTCTGCCTACTTGTGATCTCTTTCTCTCTGTCAAATAAATAAATAAATAAAATCTTTAAAAAAAAAAGAAGCAATTTGTCCAAATATGAAAAATAATGCACTATTATTATGTTCAAGTGTCCCATCCAACAGAATTTAGAGTACATTTGTAAAGTGCTATTGGTGCTCACATATAGGTGGTAATTATTAATAGGAGTAATAAGTAGTCAGTAATGGTATATCTGTGAACATCCTTTGCCTCTTAATGCTTTTTTTTTTTTTTTTTTTGAAGATTTATTTATTATTTGAGAGAGAGCTTTGGGGGAATGAGGGGTGCAGAGGGAGAAGAAGAGAAACCTAAGCAGAGCATAGAGCCCTTTTCAGGTCTTGATCTTAACATCCAGAGCTGAAACTAAGAGCAAGATGCTTAGCCCACTGTGCCACCCAGGTACCCTGCCTGTTAATGCTTTTTTTTTTTTTTTTTAAGATTTTATTTATTTATTAGACAGAGAGAGAGATCATAATAGGCAGAGAGGCAGGCAGAGAGAAAGGGGGAAGCGGGCTACCTGCTGAGTAGAGAGCCGGATTTGGGGCTCAATCCCAGGACCCTGAGATCATGACCTGAGCCAAAGGCAGAGGCTTTAACCCACTGAGCCACCCAGGTGCCCCCCTGTTAATGCTTTTTAATCCCTATTTTAACTTCAGTCTGTTGCATCACTACTTTTTTCTTTATACTCCAAATTTCATTTGTGTTCATTTTTTTTCCTGTTATAACATCAAGATAAAGTTTGTCATCCTCATTTTGATCTTAAATAATATGTAGAATCTTTTCCCCTGCCTTAGGAAATACATTTAAAAATCTTCTGTTGACATGATGAATTACTTTGACCTAAGACTGTAGTTTATTCAATGTAATACAACTTAACCAAAAAAAATGTATTTTTTGTTCTATTTCTAGCCTACAACTGGAGTTTTGTATAAAGAAGATAATTATGTCATCATGACAACTACACATAAAGAAAAGTATAAATGTATTCTGCCCCTTGTGACAAGTGGGGATGAGGTAACTTTTTATAAATATATAAATAATTCCTGTCACCAAAGATGCATATTTAAAACATCACAAACACATACTTTAAAGTAAAACTGAATGACAAGTTTCTCAATAACCTTGCTTATCACAAAAGTAGTAATCACTTTTTATTATTCTTGAATTCTTTGATTCTACAGTTCAACTTGGAAAAATTGGCAAACAACTATTCATAGTCTTAATGAAAATCTAATTCCATGCTTGCTTTCTTTAATAGAAATGAGGGTTTTGAAACAGGATATAATTTTTAAATATAACTGTGACATTTACTATAAAGAATTTCTAACAATAAATCTGTAGGTACCTATGCTTTTTCCCTACCTTAGCTCATGCCCGTTTCTTCCTCCCAGAATGCCCTAACTGCCTCTTATCCATCCTTCAAGGCAATGACTTCTTTCAAGATGAAACAGGAGAGTCAGCATGGTAAAATGAAAAGGACACCAGCCTAGGAGCCAGGAGGCTGAGGTATAGGCTACAGTTAGCTGTGGAACCTTGAACAAATTTGAAACTCAGTTCTTCCACTCAATAAATTTAATGAGCTCTTTATATAATACTTTCACAGTCTGTAAAATGGAAATATTACAAACTCAGTGAGTGCTTCCTTAGGTTTTGTTGAGATTTGAAATCTGTGAAAGATAGCTCTGTTTCATTTTGTTTTAAACCTTCTTAAGACACAAATACACATGTGCGCAACCATCTGCATATGCATACGGCATTCAAGTCTGAAATGTAAAAATATACAGGAAACTGGGATGTACCTTAAAACTTTCCTATACCTTCCACAAGATTCTACTATTCTAAGGCTTTCATAGTTAGAATTTGTTCAGATGCAAGTATTTAAAACTTCTGAATAGGTTCATAAGAATTGTTCAGGAACCTGATACTCAAAAACCTTTTTTTTAAGAGAAGAAAGAATGGAAGATTATTCTATGGCTCCATATTTTATACTTTAATTCTTTTGAAAGAAGTGGCAAACCATAGGATCTTTTTCAAAGTTTTGACTGTTTTTCCCCTTTTATTTCCAAGCATTTGTGATTTGAACAATGAGTTAATACCCAGACAGCAGAGTTGGGTGAAGTTCTAGATAATTGTAAGTATTAAATCCTAGTTCTTTCATAGGAAGAAGAAAAGGATTATAAAGGCCCTAATCCAAGAGAGCTTTTGGAGCCACTATTTAAACAAAGCAGTTGTTCCTACAGAGTACGTATTTTATGTTCACTTAATAAGTAGAAAATAAATTGCCAATAGCCAATAGACCGTTGAAAATAATTCTGTATTTATTTTTACTTTATTATGTTGTATCAGATTTTAAGTTAGTTGTGAATCAAAGCTATTGCTTAGTAGTATTTTGTTCATTTAAATTCCTGTAGGGTAGATGCAGCAAATACCCAATAACACCAGTTTCAAATAATATCACTTCCCAAATTGTTCTGAATGTTTGTCAGATCAAATGAAAATTTCCTTATATATAATTTTTTAAAAAATGCTAATTCTTATTTTTTAGACTATGTATAAAATGGTCCCTAAGCCAAGTGGTTACAACAGATCGTGGGTGTAATCTAGACCTGTTTTCTTCACAGAATTTTCACAAACATTTAATTACTGAAAACACTGACCAGGCTTCAGAAACTTCATATTTTTCTGAGGCATAATAATGTTTCATTTAATGAAAGCTTACTCTAAATCTTCAGGGAAATCTCAACTACATAAAATATCAAAAAGTAATTCACTTGAATTACATGGCTTTTGTATGTTTAAATACATCCATTTTTCTTAGATTGAGTCTTATTGGACTTATGAAGTATGTCATGGAAAACATATTCGACAATACCATGAAGAGAAAGAAAGTGGTCAGGTATGTTTTTCTTCAAAATATGAAGTATGGAACATTATAAAATGAGAACTTTAATAAGGAGATTGATGAATTTAAAGTTGTATTCTTGCTATTTGCAAAATACTTACTATAATTTTATTTTATTCCAATATAGAAAGTAAATATTCACGAGTACTACCTTGGGAATATGTTGGCTAAGAACCTTCTGTCTGAAAAAGGTTTGTTTCTACAGAGTGATTTGATAGTAATGCTGGAATTTTGTTGAAAGTATATGTTGAAATTAGAATTTAAAAGATCTTTTAGGAAAGTATGCATTTTAAAATACTAAAATAAATTTCTGAATAATCCCTTAGAAAACTTTTTCGAAGAGATCTTTTCATTATTTTCTACGTCAACAAACATTATGCTTTTTGCCTACAAATTTTTCAAAATCTGGTAAGATAACACATGTTATCTTTATATCTTATATTTAATAGTGTTAATGTTAGCTTTTGCTTGCTGTAAGCATAGTTGTTATACATGGAAATAGAAATGTAGATGTGTCCCTAAAATTGTGAAATATTTTTGTTAATCTATATTATTCAAAGTCACCTAATTTAAGATTAAAATTCTCACGGATATAAAAATACTTCAAAAGAAAATTGTTATGGCCAGTTTTATACCTCAAATAGAATATTTCTTAGGTAAAGATGTAAGGATTAAATCTGTCCTTTCAAACAAAACCATTTCAAGGCAACTAGCTAAAGGTAGTAAGCTAAAAATGTATGTTTTGGATCTTTTTTTTTAGAAAGAAATTTAAAATTACAAAGTTGATTGAAAACTTAATCATTTGTATTTTGTATATAAGTCACTGGTCATTCTTTACACCGACCTTACATAGGTAATATCTTATATTATTCCACAGATCAAGAGGCAGATGAAAAGGAAAAATCAAAAGAGGCAAGTGACAAGTGTTGATTTTTTTCACTTTTAACATCTATTATTAGTGAGGCCTGAATTTACACTACTTAAATGACAGACTTTAAATGACAGAATTTAGTTGTGTGTTCTTTACCTGTCTATCAAATACCTCAAAGGATTGGGCTAAAGAAAATTTGGAATATGTTAGGTTTTTCTGAGAACAGATGTACTGTGATACTTCTCTTTACTTTCAGTATCAGAGGAAAATTAAGAAACTTACCAAAGATGTGTCTGGGAAAGTTTTTGTAATGGCAGGATATCACTTCTGGGCATAGCAGTGGTTCCCCCTGTTTAACATCGGAAACAATTATAAATAAGAGCTTTTGCTTTTTTCCCCCTAGTTTGGTTCCTGTCTCCCATGGGTAAAACAGATAAACTACATATGTAAATAACAAGCTACCAGACTGCAAGCATCTTCAAAGCAGGGACTGTCTTTTATCTCTTTACCCGGCAGTGCAAAGCAGAGTGCCAGATATAATATAGGCACTTCATAAGTGTGTACTGAATGTGAATGCATAATTGATGACTGAAAAATAGGATTGTTTAAAAAGAATGATTCCTTAGGGTACCTAATCACAATTTTTAAATGCCCCTGTAGTTCAAGGAATGCATTCTGAATCCTAAGAACTCCCATGGAATTAAATAACCTGTTGTTAGAGGATATTTCCGTAAGTGGTTTCATATCATGATAATTTTATTAGAAGAAAAGTGAAATGGCAAAAGGCCTTTAAAGGGATGCCTATAACTTAAAAGGGTGGCTTTGGGGGGAATTGATAAGCTAAGCATAGACACACATAGCATTGCTATTTTAAAAGATTTTAATTTTACAGACTACCTTTGAGATAAAATATTTATTTACTGTGGCTCTGGAGGATAGCAAGATGGAATTCAAAGTGTGAAATGATAAAGGAAGAGGAAGAAAAGGGTAAGGGAAGAAAACTAACATTTACTGAGCCCCAATTTATAAGCCACATACTGTGCCAGGCACGTAACAAAAGGTAATGGTTAATTTTCCCCACAACCTCTGAGTATATATTACTGTTTTCCTTTTACAAATGACAAAAACTGAAATTTGGTTGAAGTCAGAAAGCCAGTAAATTCAAAGCTTGGCTTTGAACCTAGGATTTTCTAATTCTAGATACTAGCATGAAAATAGCATACAAGAAACCAAAATATTTCTTCCTGGAAACATTTGTTTATTGCCTGTTTTAGACATGGCACTGACAGGGTACCAAAGTGATACAAGATGAGCTCCCTGCCTCCAAAGAGCTTGCTTGGAGATACTATTAACAATATTTTTTTAGAGCCCTTATACTAGATATTTCTTTGGTTTATGTAGATAAAATCTGGGAGCTAGCTCCTTAATATCCTTGTCTTCTGAGGTGATCTATTTTGTTCCCCCATTCCATGAAAATTTCTTCATTTGTCCTTTACTGGCCTTGAAAAGATTTATATGGGAGTTTATGTTTAAAAGTATGGCTCTTAATATAAATGACAGGGAAAAAGAGTAAGCAGATTAGTGAATGAGTACAGTATTAAGATTCCTGTTTTAGAAGATAGTGTTTTACTATGTAGCCCTACTTTGACAAATCAGACTTCAACCCTTTAGAATCTAAAGTCTAACACAGCCATTCACTGAGAATTTAGTATAGAAAATTCTGACTAGTCCAGTGTAGTAAGTTCCTGTATTTTATCTTAATCTCTTTCTTTAGAAGTGTTAGAATTCATATTAACCAAGAGATTATATCCTTTTACATAAATGTACACTTACCTAACATCTTAATTTTAGCACCAAATAAAATTTCCCTTTTTTGCTATGTAAAACTAGCTCTGAAAATTAGTATTAGCTCAAATAAAATTTGGGAATCAAAAGAATGTTAGAGGAAGAATTTATAGAAAATAATAGAAATATTACCTTTATAAAGGTTGTTTTTTAAATGTAGTTTTTTCCTTTAAGAATAAGTGTTTCGGGGCGCCTGGGTGGCTCAGTCGTTGGGCATCTGCCTTCGGCCCAGGTCAGATCCCGGGGGCCTGGGATCGAGCCCCGCATCAGGCTCTCTGCTCTGCAGGAAGCCTGCTTCTCCTGCTACCATTCCCTCTGCTTGTGTTCCCTCTCTCGCTGTGTTTCTCTCTGTCAAATAAATAAAATCTTAAAAAAAAAAAAAAAAGAATAAGTGTTTCTCCCATCCTCAGCCCTCCATTTCTAATGAAAAGTCTGTCTTATCCTTTTTTTTTAAGATTCCCACTAAAAATATCGAAGGTCAGATGACACCCTACTATCCTGTGGGAATGGGAAATGGTACACCTTGTAGTTTGAAACAGAATCGGCCCAGATCAAGTACGGTGATGTACATATGTCATCCTGAATCTAAGCATGAAATTCTTTCAGTAGCTGAAGTTACAACTTGTGAATATGAAGTTGTCATTTTGACACCACTCTTGTGCAATCATCCTAAATATAGGTAGGATTTGGATTTAATATTTTAAACATGAAATGCACACATGCTTTAAAGTGTCATATGCTTAGCTTTAATGCTTTGTTCTCACTGAACAGATTCAGAGCATCCCCTGTAAATGACATATTTTGCCAGTCACTGCCAGGATCACCATTTAAGCCCCTCACCCTGAGGCAATTGGAACAGCAGGAAGAAATATTAAGGGTGCCTTTCAGGAGAAATAAAGAGGTATGAGAATTATCTAACAGTATTTTCTCAGGGCTTCCTTTTCCAAATTTCAGAGCATGTATCAGTATTTTAATCATTCTTGTAGCATAGTAATAGTAATTTATTTTTCTGACTCAAATTTTAAGTTCCAATTTTTTAACTGATTTTAATTGTTTTCCTTATTCTTGTACTTCTCAGAAACTATTTTATCATTCTCTTATTCTCATGATTTCATATTTAAAGTTTGACATCCTATTAATTGTAGTTAGGTTGAATTTTTAGGTAGTTGACAGGCCTTCCCAGTTGAGCCCCTTGAAAAAATAGACTACAACTCATCTTCTAATGTTTTATTTCTTCAACCCATTGCTCTATGTCATCAAATCGTCATTCTTCTGAAACTTCTTATTCAGATCAACAGCAATCTTTTGGGTCTCAGTTCACTGGACATATGCATAATTTGATCTTAGCACATAGAACACTGAACACGTGAAGATTGAACTTTCTCTCCTGCCTTTACTTGAAGTCATTCTCTCTGGTTCTCTCTCTTCTCCTCTCCTGTGTATTCGGTCTTTGTCTACTTCCTGCCCCTGCATATGTTGATGTTCCCCACAGTTCAAGCCATAGTTGTCTTCTCTCTGTAGTGTGTATAATAAGTCTCAAGTGAGCTCATCCAGGCCCATTCTGTTAACTTCCATTAATATACCCATGAGTTCCAAATACACATCTTCAATGTTGACCTTTCCCCTGAACCAAACCATAGTCACAATGGTTAACATGGATTGAATATTAACAGCTCTTATCTAATCCTCACAACAACTTAAAAGATATACTATTATCACCCTCCTACTAAACAGGTTAGGAATTTGAGGTTCAAAGAAGGGAAGTGACAAGTGTTGGATTAGAGATGAAAATCAAAACAGTCTGGTTCTAGAACCTGTCCTCTTAACCACTTCTCTGTGCTGCTTCTCCTTTTCCATGTGCTATCTGACCTTTTCCTAATCTTCCCTATTTTTGTTAAATTTTCATTTATTTACTTATTTATTTTTAAGTAATCTCAACACCCAACAAGGAGCTTGAACTCAGGATCCCAAGATTAAGAGTCTTGTGCTCCCAGCTGATCCAGCCAGACATCCCTTCCCCATTGTTTTTAAAGCCTTGTTACTTCCTTTGCAAATGAGAGAGGACTTCTTACGAATTACCCCAGGAAGAGATCAGTGTTTCCTCTTTTTTGGTCTTGTATTTTACTCAGTCCTCCATTATAGCACTTGCATGGCTAAAATTGGTTGATTTTCCTTTGATCCTTACATTAAGATCAAGGGAGAATACGCTATGCTTTATTACTTTGAGGTTTCCAGTTCCTTGTATGATACCGGGTGTTCTGTGGGTACTTGGTAATGGTTTAATTAACTAATAACTAACATTTAGCTGCAAAGCCTGTTTCTCCCTTTTCTCTTGAGTACTTCTGATAAAAGTATTGCCAGACTCTTTGTGGTTGTTGTGAACACTGTCATTCTGATAGGAAGGAAAAATTATTATTAATCTGTGTTTGATTTGAAGTGCTCATTTAAAAGATTGGATATGGATTTCTCTTCTGGTTTCTCTCTGATAGTGATTTAAATACTGACAGGTACTTAAAAGTCAGCTCAGTCAAAATGCTTCACAAATCCCAGCTTTAATTACTCTTCAGCAAAGAAATGGCAGCTTACTTTTCTCTAATTAACCTGTTTAATCTGCCATTTGAGAAAAATTATTTTTAAAAAGCTACAGATGATAATACTTTCGAAATACTTAGGACCTTTAGAATACATGTTGTAGATGAAAACCTTAGGTAATACTGTACAGTGAGTAGTTGTTTAAAATGGTATTTTTCTCAGAATCCTTTCCTTTATAAATCTAGTTTATTATGTATAACTTTTTAAAAAATGATATTTGTTGTATGGTTTGGCTTTTAAATGTGGAATAAGGTTAACCATAAAGATAATGAATTTTTTTTCTGTTTTAAACAAAAATACAAATCTGGCTATCAGAATTTTGTTTTGATATTATACCTGTTACTTTGTTTTGTTTGACATGAAATGGTTTATTAAGGGGACTTGGGACTGGAGACTCTTGGGCTATGGCAAATAGACAATATACAAATTGACCTCCACAACTCCACTTCTTGTAAGACTTGCTTTTATAGCCCTAGAGGCTGAGAGTACACACTAGCGGAGAATGTTTAGGAATAAGTGTGAGTATAGAAACTATTCGCTAGGTAATCGACTAAATAAAATCTTAATGAGGCTTTAAAAAAAAAAAGAATAGGTGTGAGTCATAGTCACTCCTCCAGCAGAACAAGAATGTAGTGCCCTGAGGGTGTCCTTAAGGGCGTAGTTGAACAAAAGCACACAATGGTGAGGGTGCTGTACTCTAGAAGGCTTCAAGTAACAGAGTGGTCATCGTGGCCCATTAGTCCAAGATGATGTTAGTCTAGCTGTCCCACTCTACCCCTCAAATCCAGCCCTTAGAGTCTCATAGGTCCACCTCTTACATGATATTCCCTGAGCCATCAGAGAAGGGTTTTTTTTGCAGTAGGGGCTCCTTGACCAGATTGTGTCCAAGTTGAATACATAATCCACAGCAGCTGTAGAGACAGCAAGAAAAGAGACCTATATTGACACAACTAAGAATAAGTAATAATTTTGCCACCATGATGGGGCACCTGGGTGGCTCAGTGGGTTAAAGCCTCTGCCTTCAGCTCAGGTCATGATCTCAGGGTCCTGGGATCGAGCCCCGCATCAGGCTCTCTGCTCAGCAGGGAGCCTGCTTCCCCCTCTCCCTCTGCCTGCCTTTCTGCCTACTTGTTATCTCTCTAATAAATAAATAAATAAAATCTTAAAAAAAAAAATTTTTTTTGCTGCCATGTCCCCCAGAGTCTAAACCAATTTGGTAACTACTGGGTTTAAGTACACACAGGACCATCTCTCTAATGCCTATATCTCTGTATGCATGTCTTTTAAAGCATAAATGATACTGCCTGAATTATCAGGCATATACACGCGTCATTTGGTTTGCTGTGCCCCCTTGTGCTTCGGTGAGTACATCCAAGGCCGTTCTGTTTTGTAACAGGGCCTTTCACATTTTTGTCATCTCATCTCTGTGTTAGTGAGTGTCAGGCTATGGTAACTATTGTTGAGGATCCTCTGGGTATAAATAATTGTCTATATGCCATATCACATCTTCTGTGCCTGTACTGTTATTATATTACGTTAATTTGGAGATTACTAGACCATTAGGAATCCATTTTGTGAATTTCCAAACCCTGCAACAAAAACTATCATCTTGCTTTTATTGGAATAATTTTTCTTAACAATGCAAGTTGATGTTCTGTCCACAAGAAGCAATATTAAATGGTGATACTTTTATTCTTCCTACCTCTTCCCCTATCTGAGCTAGAGGTTTCACTATGCATTAGTAATGTTTTTCCTCACTAACCTTACATGCATTACATGCACAGTTTCATGCATTCTAAGTAATTAGTTTAGTCTGTTAGACCTTAGCTCTTTAGAAAGAGTGACTATATCTTCTTCATTTTTAATACTTAGCACTTAAAACAGTACCAGGAACATAGTATGTTCTGAATGTAGAAAGACTATACATAAAATCCAAGGTCCTTTCAAAAAATAAGATGTCATATGGCAGTCTTTGTGTTCTTCTATAATATTGGAGGAGGGGAAGGGTAAGGTCCGTGGTTTCTAGAGTAACCTTCCAATGATTCCCACCAGCCAAAGAAGGAAAAAAGAACCACAGTTGATCAATGGCAACTACAGCAGGTAAAAGGAGGCATCATTTCCACTATACATTTACAAGGAACCCTTTTACTATTTAATTTCTTTATGTTATTCAGTTTTAATTGATATACTCCTTTAATTCTGATCTAGATTCATTTTCTCCCCTCACTGTCAAAACCCAGTTTACTCTGGATTCTAACTCATTATTCTCTCTCATAACTTTTCTCTCCACCCTACTTCTGTCATTCCTCTGTGGCTTGGGTTACTTCAACTGCCTATGTGGCTCCTCACCTCGGGATTTGTTGTTATTATTCCTTCCCTGCCATTGCCACAGTATTACTTAAAATCTGATTAAAAAAAAAAAAAAA
>CM053610.1:59967051-59984281 GCA_028646535.1 Procyon lotor
TGTCAAAACCCAGTTTACTCTGGATTCTAACTCATTATTCTCTCTCATAACTTTTCTCTCCACCCTACTTCTGTCATTCCTCTGTGGCTTGGGTTACTTCAACTGCCTATGTGGCTCCTCACCTCGGGATTTGTTGTTATTATTCCTTCCCTGCCATTGCCACAGTATTACTTAAAATCTGATTAAAAAAAAAAAAAAATCTGATCCCAGGGGCACCTGAGTGGCTCAGTGGATTAAAGCTTTTGCCTTCAGCTCAGGTCATGATCCCAGGGTTCTGGGATTAAGCCCCACATCGGGCTCTCTGCTCAGCAGAGAGCCTACTTCCTCTCTCTCTGCCTGTCTCTCTGCCTCCTTGTTCTCTCTCTCTGTGTGTCAAATAAATAAATAAAATCTTTAAAAAAAAAAAAAAATCTGATCCCATATTTTTGCCTAAAATCCATAATATCCAAATTTCTTAGAATTATGCAATTTTTTACCAGTAAGTACCTATTTATCTCTTTAGTTTTAAATATTATTCCACACCCCACATCTTTCCTCTTCTTATGTCTTCCTCAGGTTCACATGCATATGTGCACACAGACACAAAACCTACAGACATTTACATAAATCACAAATTAATCATATTTCAAGAATCAAGAGTTTTCTCTTTGTGAAATATTCATGTTTCGATTCTTCATCAAAATCTCTTTGGATCACCACTCCCTCTCTGAATCTGCTGTTCTCTGCACCCTTTAGTGGGCGTCTTTCTTTACTAACTTGCAGCATCCTTCAGGACAACAACTAGAATCCTGCTGGATTTTAATAATTATAATTAATACTCATGTTTACTCCCACTCAGCTCCTCTTTACTCTTCTTGTTATCTTTTATTTACCCATAGTAACCACATTTTTTTTTTTCCAGAACTAAATATAGAGACAAAATCTAACAAGTGGTGAAATAATATTTTAGTGCATTTCCTTTCAGTCTTTTGGGGGATTTTTTTTTTATACATACACACACAGAAATACACATTAAAAATAATAATTAGGGGGCACCTGGGTGGCTCAGTCGTTAAGCGTCTGCCTTCGGCCCAGGTCATGTTCCCAGGGTCCCGGGATCGACCCCCACATCGGGCTCCTTGCTCGGCAGGAAGCCTGTTTCTCCCGCTTCCATTCCCTCTGCTTGTGTTCCCTTTCTTGCTGTGTTTCTCTCTGTCCAATAAATAAAATCTTTAAAAAAATAATAATAATAATAATAATTAGGACCAAACTGTGTGCTCTGTGTGTGTGTAAATATATTAAATATCTTCACTTGTTTTCACTTAACAATATATCATTTTGTTACATTCCTATGTCATAATCCTTTATAATATTATTTTAATTATCTCAAATATTCCATTATTTAAAGTACCAAAAGTTACTTAAATTATTTACTGGTATGGATATTTTTGTTATCCACAATTTTTTGCTAACATGAATTATGCTGACCTGAATGTCATTGGAGCTAAATCTTTGCACCCATCAGTGATGATTCTTTACTCCAGATTAATTTCTAGAAATAGGTCCAAGATAAGCACATAATGAAGGGTTTTGATATATACTGTCAAATTGTACTTGAGAAGAATTGTGGAATTTTACAGTCCTGTCAGAAATAGTAAAAAAAAAAAAAAGGCAAGTGCTGATCTGTACTTGTGTATATTTCTTTGTATTTGTGTGTATATAATGTGTGTGTGTTTTCTAGTAAGGTGGACTTGCATTGGTGTGACTCTAGGTGCTATGATCAAAAAAAAGAAAAATGAGACAAAATATATGGAATGGTAATTATCCCTGTATGTTAAGAATGGCCATCATACCCCTGATAGATGAAACTAACGTTTGTCTAGAGCTGTCTCTATTAAGTGTTGCAAAATTCATTTTCTTAAAACACATTAAAAATGAGTGGACAACTTTTATTTTCCAAATTTCCTTCAGTTTAAAAATAATAATTAAAGTCATAATTGAAAAAAAAGTGTGTACAGAAGCCCTTAACACATGTGTTTAATTTTAGGAAGAGTTGCAGTCAACTAAAGAAGAGAGATTTCCAGCAATCCACAAACCCATTGCTGTTGGTTCTCAGCCTATGCTCACTGTCGGAACAACCCACATATCCAAATTGACAGATGACCAACTCATAAAAGAGTTCCTTAGTGGTTCTTACTGTTTTCATGGGGTGAGAAGTGAACCTTTGGTTTCAGTATTTATCTAACAGCCTTTACTTACGTGTTATTTAGTCACAGGGCATCAGCAGCACTGAAAAAAGTTTTTATCAATAGAGAAATGGCAAGATTCTGGAAGCCTCCTAATAGACATTTTCTTTCTGCATCTTACTATAATCTAAGTAATAGTGATTATGTTTCCTTTGCTCATAAGCTAAAATTTGACCTTTACTTACAAGCTAAAGCTTGACTTTTACTTGACAAAAAATACATATAACTAAGTCATGTGTGATTCTGGTTGATTGCTGGAGTGGGCATCAAGGACTATAGCCTTAAAAAGAAAAGGTTGCATTGCCTACATTTTAGTTCTGTAGCAATCACATTTAAAACTCGAGTTAACATCTACAAAGATTAAATTTCCCCCTAATAAACTAACAGTTCCAGTGGAAAATACAGTAAGTGAAATTTTCATTTATTTTACCAAGGCAGTATAGCAGTTATTCTCTGTATTTGTCTTTTTAAATTATTATTTCTCAGTAATTTTTTTTTTCTTTATGTTATGGAAGTATGGTTGACATACAATGTTATATTAGTTTCAGGTGTGTATAATGTAGTGATGTGACAACTCCATGCATTACTCAATGAACATCATGCTAAGTATAATCATCTTTTACTGTATAACATCATTTCAGTAACTTTTTTATGTTAATTTTCAACCATATTATTGCTATTACAGTTTTTCTATTTATATATATTTCCATTATTGTCATATGGCAATACTGAGACAGACCCTAATCCCCCACAATCTCTCTGTGTAATTTGATCTGTTTTCTTTTGTATAGGGCGTTGGTTGGTGGAAATACGAATTCTGCTATGGCAAACATGTGCATCAGTATCATGAGGTATAGAATAGCCTTTATATTATTCTACTACTAGATAGATTAAAGTTTTAAAAATCGTTTGTGGAAAAAAGGAGGGGGGGTGGCATTTTAATTATTAAATGACTTTAATATGAAAATACACAGTGTCTCTGAGTTCTAGAAAATGGAAAACTTGATTTTAACTAAGTCACTCATCTTAAAGTAACATTTATTAACTCCTCAGATTCTTGTATGACTGTGACTCTGGAGGAATAGTAAGCTATTGTGACTAATCTCTTTAGGTTTCACTGAGAAATTAGTCATTAAAATTCTTTAAATTAATAAAGTGAATAGTAAGATAGTACGTTACGGCTCAAGTTAGGAAAATAGGGTAAATATAGCAAGTTTCTCAGCTAAAAGAACATACCATATCATCCAAATTTAAAAGCAAGTAAGTTATAAGATTGTACACATTGGCTTTTTCTTCTTCCTTTTATTTCTATTTTCATAAATTAGATAGCATTTTCTTTTGCCCTTGAGCCAAGCTGCTTAAACTCTGAACTTCAGGATTCAATAAATTTGTCATAGTTGTACCTTGTTTGGTAAGGTAAACTACTAAACATTGAAGACAGACATTAATTAATAAATATTCACCTGTGGCTGTTTTAAACAGCTCTTTTTATTCCCTCAAAGAAATAATAACTAGTAATTAAAAGATACTGTATTTACTCTCTTGAGATGTTGTGAGTCGGTCTTAAATTCCAAGACAGATCATACCAGGAAAGATCATCAACTCAACCTTCCACATTTAAATCATTCCAAATTTATGAGGCATCTGTAAACTAGGACATTTTATTTCTCTGCTTAAACCTGAGAAATGCCCTTTCACTCTTCTTCCTACTTCTTCTTGCTACTTTGTAGAAGTTTCATTTATTTTTAATAATATTTATTAATAGAAAAAAATATTAATCTAACTACAGCCCAGATAATACCCAATTGATTTGTTTTTTTAATTTTTTTTTTAATATTCTATTTATTTATTTGACAGAGAGAGAGGTCACAAGTAGGCAGAGAGGCAGGCCGAGAGAGAGGGGGAAGCAGGCTCCCCATTGAGCAGAGAGCCCGATGCGGGGCTCAATCCCAGGACCCTAAGATCATGAACTGAGCCACCCAGGTGCCCTGATTTGTTTTAAATTAAAGGAATATGTTCCAAAATTTAGAATGAATAGTAAAATTCTTCTCCACCATGTCCCACTTCCTAAAAGTAATTGCTGTTAACATTTTCTTAGTTAACCCTCCTTAAGAAAAAAAAAATATGGGGCGCCTGGGTGGCTCAGTCGTTAAGCATCTGCCTTCGGCTCAGGTCATGATCCCAGAGTCCTGGGATCGAGCCCCGCATCGGGGGGCTCCCTGCTCGGCAGGAAGCCTGCTTCTCCCGCTACCATTCCCTCTGCTTGTGTTCCCTCTCTCGCTGTGTTTCTCTCTGTCAAATAAATAAAATCTTAAAAAAAAAAAAAAAAATGCATTTACATAAATGTTAGTATTACTAGTAAATACACTGTTCTGTACTTATTCTTTTCAACTAGTACTTAGAGATCTTTCTGTGCCAGCAACAGCTGATCTCATTCTTCTCAGCAGGTACAGAAGAGTATGTTTATACCCACAATGTATTTAGCCAGATCTCTACTGACAGACCTTTGAATTATTTCCAGTTTTTGCTGTGATAGCATATTAGTGAGCAATTATAAATAGTTTTGCTGGTAAACCTCTGCAAGTATATTCATAAGGCACATTTTTAGCAATGGACTTGCTAGGTCAAAACACATGCATACTGAACATTGCCTTCCAGGGACGCATGGGTGGCTCAGTTGGCTAAGCCTCTGCCTTCAGCTCAGGTTATGATCCAAGGTTCCTGGGATTGAGTCCCGCATCAGGCTCCTTGCTCAGCAGGGAGCTTGCTTCTCCTTGTGTTTGCCATTCCCCCTGCTTGTGCTCTCTCTCTCTGTCTGACATAAATAAATAAAATCTTTAAATAAATATATATATATATTCATATATATATATATACGTATATATATATATATATAAAACACATGCACACATACACACAACTTGTTTCCCATCCACTTGCCAACACTAGGTTTTATCAAACTCATTTTGTCCAAGGTCATATAACTTTGAACTTTCTGAGGGACTCTGCTAGGAGCTTTGAGAGATAAACAAATAATAGTAGCTAACAAATACAATACTCATTATATACCAGGTACTGTTCTAAGTATGCATATTAACTCGATCCTCATAACAACCCTAAGAGGTGACTATTGTGGGGTGCCTGGGTGGCTCAGTGGGTTAAAGCCTCTGCCTTCGCCTCAGGTTGTGATCTCAGGGTCCTGGGATCGAGCCCCACATCGGGCTCTCTGCTCAGCGGGGAGCCTGCTTCCCCCTCTCTCTGCCTGCCTCTCTGCCTACTTGTGATCTCTTTCTCTCTCTGTCAAATAAACAAATAAAATCTTAAAAAAAAAAAAAGAGATGACTGTTGTTCTTCCAAGGTGAGGAAGTAGAAGCAATGATTTAGTAACTTGCCTAAAACCATATAAGTAGTAAATGATGAAACCAGAATTCTAATGCAGGCAGTCTTACTCCATATCCAGCCTCTTTTTTTTTTTTTTTAAGATTTTATTTATTTATTTCACAGAAACACAGTGAGAGAAGGAAGCTGGGGGAGTGGGAGAGAGAGAAGCAGGCTTCCTGCCAGGCAGGAAGCCCAATGTGAGGCTTGATCCCAGGACCCTGGGATCATGACCTGAGCCGAAGGCAGAGGCTTAAGGACTGAGCCACCCAGGTGCCCCCATATCCAGCCTCTTAAACAGTTGACTTTGCAGCTTCAGTCGCTGTCTATCTAGTAACTTACAGTCTAATCGCTAAAAGAATGTTAAATCATTTCTTCCACTAGGCAATAAGCTCTGCTAGCAGCAGTGGCTCTGCCTCTTTCATCTACCACTGTAAGGGTTTCTAATCCTACTAATCACATGTATGCTAGTGCCCAGCATGGTGCCTGGCATGAAATACGAAGAAGGAAAGGAAGGGAGAGGAAATGAAAGGAGAGAGAAGGAAGTCCACATATAAGACAGAATATAGTTCGTGTTCAAAAAAATTAACAGAATGGGAAGGGGGTTTGTGAACAGACAGTCTTGATACAGAAATAAGCGTGTCAAATAAGTAGTGTGAATACTCGTATAACTTGCAGATTAGCATTTGAAAGAGTAGAAGTAGAATGAAGGTAGGCTCAGTAGGTCTGCAGGAAGAGATATAGGCCAGAGATTTAATTAAGAATCATGGTAGTGGGGCGCCTGCGTGGCTCAGTTGGTTAAGCATCCAACTGTCTCAGCTCAGGTCTTGATCTCAGGGCAGTTCCAGCCCGCACTGGGCTCCATGCTGGGTGTGGAGCCTACTTTAAAAAAAAAAAAGAAGAAGAAGAATCACAGTAGTATGCAGTTATTTCACTTAGGTATGAGAAATTAAACTCTTGGTTGACGGGGTGAGATGCTGGCATTAGAAATGTAGAGGAAGAGTCTGAAGCCAAGAACATCTCCAGGAAAACAATGGACAAAACCAATAGATGTAGGAGAGGAAGGACGTAAAAGAGCCAAAGCTAACTGCTTGTGGAGCTAGCCTGACCAGAAAGTAATTACATTATTCAGAGAAACAAAGAAGATAACAGGTTTGACGAGCATTGTTTCACTAACATCTAAACACTCATCTGCAGTGTGCAGGTGAAGATAAGGACTATAACTTATAGGTCATCAGGATAAATGTCTACTTGATGATATCAAGGAATCATCACAAATACTTTTTCATACATTAGGACAAAGACAGTGGGAAGACCTCTGTGGTCGTGGGTACATGGAACCAGGAAGAGCACATTGAATGGGCTAAGAAGAACACTGCTAGAGCCTATCACCTTCAAGATGATGGTACCCAGACAGTCAGGTAAAGAGTAACCTTATTTGCCTTCGTATCTGATTAGTAGAATATTTAAAACTCAGAATATTGAAAAGCATAAAATTTAAACACTTAAGTAAAATCTCTGGTCAGTTTTTTTCAGGGACATCTTTTAAATTAGTTTTCTTTTTCTAAGGTGATAGTTAAGAACACAGTTTCGGAAGTGGCCTTGGGGTGGGCGGGTGGCCTGGATTCAAATCCTGTCTCTTCACTTACTACCTTGGGCAAATTACATAATCTCTTTAAGTCTCACTTTTCTTGTTTACTACTCTTTGCCTCATAGGATTGTTATGACATTTAAATGATCACGTATGTACCACAAAGTGCCTGGTAACAGCACGCAGTAAACTCTGGCTGCTGCCTTTCACGGCGCTGGTGGTGTGGTAACGAGACGATGGGCTGCCTTTGTGATGCTGGCTCAATTCCAGCCATTAGGTCTGAAGCTGTTAGAAAGTGTTGCCTCTTTCATGTGTCCTGTTCACCTTTTTAGGTTAGTTAATTTGTTTAAATTTACTCTAGCATTTCCCTTGTTACTTGACCTCTGTGAGGTTATGACTGAAAATAAGCAGTGGCTCTCTGAAAAACTACCCCACGACTTCTTTGAGTTCTATCTTGTTACAGCAGAAATAAAGTAATCCCTTATTTTCCAAGAATAACTAAGCTTTAGTTTTTCTTGTAGTCTCTAACTTGGCCAATCTTAAATTATTCCTTTCTTTTTTGGGTGTTAACTTTGTCCTTCCTAGCACAGATGGCATTGAGAGACTCTGTTTTTAGAGTGTGCTGATTTCAGGGTGCCTGGCTGGCTCAGTCCATAGAGCCTGGGACTCTTGATCTCAGGGTTGAGTTCAAGCCCCACGTTGGGTTAAAGATAAAAATCTTTAAAAAAACAAAAAAAAGAATGTATTGACTTCTTGGGCTGACCAGAATCAAAGTGAGCAAAATTACGCGATGAGCATTTAAGTATTAGAACATACTAAACAGATGAGCTTTTATGTTCACGTATGTTTCATGTAGAAGTATTTCATGGTATCATGAGCAATAAATATTGAAGCACAGGAACATAAGGCTAGCTAAATTAAAACATTTTTTAGATCCTGCTCATCTGGAATTTGTAGGTTAACCTAGGCTCTACTTTTGTATACCTGCATGACAGTCTTTTAATGAGTGGCCGGGCTGGAGGAATGCAAGAAGGGAAAACTGTGCCACAGAGTAAACAATATACAGGGCTAAGGAAATGGTTCACTTCAAAAGGACTTTTTAAAAAACACTTTAACTATTTGTACACAAAAAATGATATGCAAATTGAGGATTATTCTTATTAAATCATTCCAAAGTATCTCAGGTTTATATTCTCCTTATAGAATTTGACTTTCTTCGTGACATGACCCTAAAAATATTTTATAACTAATGCAGAACTGATCCCTTTAACCATCTTCTCACCCTCCCCATTACAACTAATTAATTAATACAATCTGAATTAATGAAGTTTAGATTAATAAAACTTGTGTGTTTCTCTGGTTTAGGATGGTGTCACATTTTTATGGGAATGGAGATATTTGTGATATAACTGACAAACCAAGACAGGTCACTGTCAAACTAAAGTAAGTTGGACCATCAGCTCATGCTTTATGCTTCTCTTTAATCTACTTTCAATGGGCAAAAGTTTATATAAATGTAATATATAATTGTGAATAATTAGTTATTCATAATAATGTATGGATTGATTTAATATAAAATTATTACTTTATTCCAAAATATTAAAATTGGGGCGCCTGGCTGGCTCAGTCAGTGGATCATGTGACTCTTGATCTCAAGGTTGTGAGTTTGAGCCCATATTGGTTGTAGAGATTAAAGAAAGAAAGAGGAAGAGAGAAACTTTAAAAGATATAGAAAGAAAATCATTTTTTAAACTAAATAAAATATTGGGGCACCTGGGTGGCCAACTCTTGGTTTCAGCTTAGATCATGATCTCGGGGTCATGAGACTGAGCCCCACATCTGGCTCTGTCCTCAGGCTGGAATCTGCTTGAGATTCTCTCCCTCTACTTCTGCCATTTCCTCCATTCACTCATGCACTCTCTCTAATATAAACAAATTAAAATCTTTAAAAATAAAATATTAAAATTATTTTAACATAATTATGTATTTATTTGTAAGTTATAATGACTTTTAAATTATATGATTTCAGTTATTTATTAAATTATACAGGGCCACTGACAAGAGATTTGTATAGCTTAAAAAGAAAATAATTAAAAATACTTTTGTACAGGGCACCTGGGTGGCTCAGTTGGTTAAGCATGTAACTCTTGATTTCCGCTCAGGCCCTGATTACAGGGTCACGAGATCAAAGCCCATGTCAGGCTTCCACGGAGTCTGCTTGGGATCCTCTTTCCCTCTCCTTCTGCTCCAGCCCCCACCCCACCCGGCCCCAGCTTGCATGTGTGCACGTGCGCGAGCCCTCTCGCGCTCTCTCTCTCTCAGTTAACTAATTAATTAAGTATTTTTAAAAATAAAAATACTTTTGTATGGTTTGGGCAGTACTTTAAAGTGCTCTCTGTTTCAGGTGTAAAGAATCGGATTCTCCTCATGCTGTTACTGTATATATGCTAGAGCCTCACTCTTGTCAGTATATCCTTGGGGTAAGTACAAAAATAATACTCGGGAATTCAGTTTGGGAACATGTTTCGGTTTTTATCATTAAGTCTTGAAAGGACCCTCAGTAATCTCCAAAATTTAATAGAGCCCCGATACTATCTCTGTAAAAGCTAAAATCTTTTTTATTGAGGTACAATTTACAAAAAATAAAATGCAGGCATCTTAAGAGTTGAGTTTGATACGTTTTGGTAATTTTATATACCAATGGAACTATCACCCAAAACAAGGTATCTGTCACTGCAAAAAAATGGTTTACACCCCTTTTATGTCAATAGCCCAACCGCCACAGACACTCCTTTCTGCTTCCTGACACCATAGAGCAGTTCTGCCTGTTTTTTGATTCCACATGAATGGGATCATACAGTATATAGTTTTTTATGCCTGCCCTCTTTGACGTGGCATGGTTTTCAGACTCACCCATGTCATTCCAGTATTTCATTCTCTTTTTATTACTGAATAGTAGTCATTTGTATAAGTATACACATTTGCTTATCCATTCTATTATATGAACATTTGGGTTTCTCATTTTTTTATTATGTGAATAAAGCTATTGTGAACATTTTTTTAACAAGGCCTTTTGTGATTATGCATTGTCATTTCTTTTGGTAAGTACGTAGGTGTGGAGCTAAATCATAGATTAGATACATGGTTAGCTTTTACTAAATAGTTATCCTCGTGGTTGTACCATTTTGCATCCTCCCAGTGATATGGGAGAGTCCAGTGGCTCTACATCCTCCCCAGCATCTGGTATTGGAAGTCTTTTCTCTTTTAGCCACTTTCATCATTTTAATATGTATTTCCCCTATGGAAAAATGGTGTTGAGCAGCTTTTCATGTGATTATTCACTCATAGATCTTTGTGAAGTGCCTCGCCAAGTTTTTTTGAAGAAAAATTATTCTGACACTTATTAAAACAGTCTTTATCCGGGACTATTGGCAATAAATGTGTCAAGGCTTTCACAGTAGGGAAGAGAGATCCAGCTTAACCCTGCATACAGTGAAGACAGCTGGGAAAGTACAGCCCTTGAGCAGAAGGTGGCAAGGTGGGGGTGGCTCTGGATGGAAAATTACTAAGAGGAGATATCAGCTTAACTAACTTGACAGGATTACTGTTGAAGGCAGGCCAGATGATCAGCTCTCAAAGGTGAGAGAAGAGGAATTTGATTAGATATGGAATGGATGATTAGCTGTGAGGGTGAGGGGTTCTCTCTACACTGGTTTATCAGGATTCTTGCCACAGCTGCACTCAGCTGGCCCAGGGCAGGGCACAAGTACAAGAAGAGGTGTAGTCAAAAAGAGGAATTGGGGATCCTCACTTCAGTTTGGTCAAGGAGACTCTGTCATCTGTTAGTCTTTTACCCCTTTTATGGTAGTTATTTTTCTTATTTATAGAAGTTCAAATATATTCTGGATATGAATTCTTTGTATTTATAGTGCACACTTTTTTTCCTCAATCTGTGGCTTACCTATTTATTTTCCTAATGTCTTTCAATGAGCAAAAGTTTATTTGATAAAATTTATTTTAATCAGTTTTTTTCCTTTTTATGCCTACTGCTTTATTTTGTTCTAAGAAATGTTGCCACCTCAAAGTCATGAAAATATTATCCTGTATTTCTATCTAGAAACTTTATGGTCTTGCCTTTGGTTATATGATGCCTAACAGTGGCTTTCTCTGGCTTTTTCCTAGTCAGAGTTCACAGAGCTTTTTGCATTTATGGGTTGATATTATTCATCAATTTTGGAAAAATTTTACATTTTTGTGAACATACATTTAACAAACTTATATACATGTATTCATACAGAACAACACTGAATAAAGCATTCAGTTTAGCAGCTTTTTAATGGCTTCATTGTTTTTTTGTTTCTTTAGGTTGAATCTCCAGTGATCTGTAAAATCTTAGATACAGCAGATGAAAATGGACTTCTTTCTCTCCCCAACTAAAGGATAATAAAGTTTGGGGAAAGAAAATATCATTGACAGTCATGATTTCTGTCTGACTATGTGTCTCATGTCGAGTTCTCAGCCACTGAACCTCATCTAAAGGATCGTATAAAAGGACTCTGAAGCACTTTGTGAATATGTATGTGTATATAAGAGGTTATTGATAAACTTCTAAGGCAGATAGTGGTCTCACTTCTTTTCATTTTTGTTGTGTCTTAACTGATTGTGTTTTTTGCTTGGATGACGTGATTCCAAAATAAATCTCATCCAAGCAATTTAGAATCCAGCCTAATGAAATGTCATAATTGTACCTATTGAAAGTTTTTAAATAATAGATTTATTATGTAAATTATAATATATACAACTAGTTAATGAAGTAAAGATAATGAAGAAGGAAATTGATAGGAGGTTGTTTAAATTGGAGACCATGTAAAATATGTAAATTCTAGTGCCTGAAATCCTTTCAACAAATTTTTATTTAGCAGCTGCTCTCTACCAGGTATTAAACTAGAAACTGGGCACATAATAGAGCCTCACAACATTTAAGTTTTCTTCACTTCTGTTAAAAATCTCAAGAAACTCTTACTTGTAATAGGTTGTTTCTCTCTTGGAACTTTTATCTATTTCTTTCTCCTTGATGTCAATGTGTATGTACCTGGTGTAGATAGTCAGAGATTCTTCTCTCTTAGAATGGTTTACTCCAACAAAACACTGTGCTGGCCATCCTTTGTACTTGCCTACTGTATACTACAGACTTTAGTTCTGGACAGTTTTACAGCACAATATTTATTTTAAAGTGAATAAAAAGTTCACAAGCAGTGTTGTCATGTAGTCAATGGTAGATTATTCATGTCCTTTATTTTCTCCATCACCATGTTGCACAGAATATTATCCTCTTGTATTTTGGATGTACATATCTAAATAAGGACAGAAAAGTGGCTATAAAATGCTTTACTTTTCCTCCTTTTTCAATAGTTCTGGCCAGAGATATTTTAGTTTGAGAAATGGTTAATGCAATTGACTATTGCAGGACTGTTTGTAGATTTTAGTATGAAGCAGCACACACAGAAAGAGCACAGACGCTGCATTCAAACCAAAGTCCAGATACTCTCTTTAACTGCTAGCTGTGTGATCCTGCACAGATCAGTAACATTTTGAGCCTCACTTCCTCTGGTAGAGAGACTACTTATTTTAGAAGATAGTTGTAGCAGTGCATTAATTTCACTAAGTAAAAGCCTAGGCCCAATACTGGTTCCCAGTAAGAGTTAGTTTATTTCCTAATATTGCCCTTGTCTCCTAATAATATAATAAGATCACAGTCTAGAGCCATTAAAATTTATTTCTTTGGGGGTGCCTGGGTGGCTCAGTCAGTTAAGCATCTAATTCTTGATTTCAGCTCACAACTTAATCTCAGGGTCATGGGATTAAACTCCCCCCACCACTCCCTCTCCTGTGCTCACCTGCTCTCTCTCAAATAAATAAATCTTTAAAAAGAAAGATTCTCTCCCTCTCTTCTCCCCCGTCTCCTGCACATTCTCTAAACAGAAAAAAAATTTTTTTAATATAAAATCATACTCCTTATAGCAATTAATTAAGACAAACAGAATTGCACACATTTAGATTATAGGTTTAAGAAGGGAGCGAGTGAGAACTGTGCAAGGTTAGTACCAGAAGATACTTTTGGAATATTTAGGTCAAATTCTTCTCTTAAAAAGGGAGAAAAAAATCTAAAAAACTGTATTGGATAGTTTACTGCAGAAGATTCTTAAAAAGAGAAGTTGTAATTATTTCAAAATAAAAAGTTAAAAAAATAAGCTTTCTGTTAAAAAAAAAAAATCTTAGACTTCTTTTAAGGAAGGGCTAGACCAGCTCTCTTCGTATTCCTAGATCTTGGGTCCCTTATTAGTGGTCTGTGAAATCTCGTTTGAGCTCTAAATTGTGTGCGGCCACCTCTGCTGTGCAGGCTGCCTCTCTTCTGTAAAAGTAGCTGAGTTCCTAATAGGGAGGGGAAGGGGCTTGGCTATAATATGCCTAATGCACTTAGAGAAGTCTGTGATGGTGGGTGCTGTCCCGGATCTACCAGATCAGATCCTACAGCACAGAGTATAATTTGCATTTTAAATATGCTTCCTGAGTGATCCTCTTTATTTTAAAAATATTCTCCCGTGAGAATCACTGATTTAGGAGCTTCACTTTTAACAATTTCATGCATCCTAACCCTCCTGATTCGGGTTTGAGGGAAATCACTAGTAGTTCATCTTTACAGGAAGATTGGGACAACACTTCTCTCTCTCTTTTTTTTTTTTTAGCTTTACCTGCTTTTCTTTGAGTCACCACTAGATGGGGCCTATGCCCAGCTCTAATTTATATCTTGATGTCCTTGCCTAAAGGAACTTTGGCAACAAAGGGCAAAAAATTATCTCAGTTACCTGAATAGTAAGCTTTGTGTATAGGCTCTGGTGAACAATTCTTCTCACCCAATCTGATAGATAAAGGCTTGACCTGATTTCTGACGATTCTTAAACTTCCTAGTACACAGGCCAAATTGTTGACCTAGTAGCACCACCAAAGATCTAACCTAAAAGGGCTTAAGCTAAACAGGAAAATGAAAATCAAGACTTGAATTTTGAATAAATAGGACATGCAACCACAGTTTCAAATGACAATAAAATATCAGCTATCCTAGGATCTGATTTCAAATTCCCTTCCTAGTGTAAGTTGTTGAAGTAAAAGTTTTCAAGATAGGTTGCCCTGCTGACATGGCTTAAGAGAAAATCCGTTTCTCCATTTCTTTCTTTCAGTTATTTGGCAGGGGTAGTAGAGGAACCAGGGCCAACTACATACCCAGTGGCTTGCTTTGTTTCCTAGGCCAGTAGTTTTAAAGTAGGTCATACAAGCAGGCAAGATGGTCCAATGCATTATGGGGGGGCGGGGGGGATACTAGAAATTCTATAAAATTTCATCTGTGTAAAGGGAATTAAGCTTTTATTTTTATTTAATATTTAATGGGTGGAATAACAGTAGTATACAGAATCATTCATAAATCAGGTTTTGTTTAATAAAACACTAGATGACTCAAGGGAAGGGTGAGCATTACACGTGCAGTGGAGGTGATGGAGATACTGTCATTTACTCCCACAACATTGTAGGTTAAACTACTGCCTCCATCACCTTGCAGAAAATGGAATTGTCAGTTTAAATATTAGCATCAAGACCACACATTATTAGGTATATAACCGATCAGAATTAGGATGAGAGGTTAACAGGTTACTTTCACCTGCCATGGCTCCAGTCACTGTGGTCCTAGTATCTAACAAGTTTTCTCTAGTAGAAATAACGGGGGGGGGGGGGGGGGGGGGGGGGGGGGGTGGGGAGGGGAGTCAATGGGTTTTTTTTGCAATGTCAGGAAAAATGAGCGTGCTTTCCTCCCTGGCAGAAGAAACCACAGTATGAAGACTACTGGAATTCCATTCTTTAACACTTAGAGAAAATAGAAAATACCCATCCCCTAATCTCAAAACTCAAAAGAAGAAAGGCAAAATTACCAGCAAATGGAATATAGGGCTTATAGTGTTTTGTATCCATACCTATTTATAAATTTTTAAGCATTTTAGTCTTTTTTACATTTGAAACAAAAAGTGTTCACCAAAGGCAAGTAAATCTAGCCAAACTTATGGAGATGGTAACCATCTCGACTATGGAAGACATTTAGGAGGATGTAAAATAATGCTAAATATCTCGTCTAATCACGAACAATGCATAGATTTCAAATCTATTAAATTCCTTTCTGGTACCTTTCCATAGACTACAATGTACTTTGCCTTGAATTTAAGAAAAAAACACAGTTTACTGTATAGTACGTAATTTTGATTTTGTAAATATATAATATTAAAGGTCAAACTCTCACAGGAGTGGGAGATACAGACTTCCAGCTATAGAATAAGGGATGAAAGGCACAGCATAGGGAATATAGTCAATGGTGTAATAGCATCGTATGGTGACTGATGATAGCTATGCTTGTGGTGAGCAGAGCACAATGTACAGAGTTGTCAAATCATTATGCTGTACACCTGAAACCAATGCCACATTGTGTGTCAGCTATATTTCAATTAAAAAACAAAAATGCAGGGTGCCTGGGTGGCTCAGTTGGTCGAGCCCCGCATGGGGTTCCCTGCTCAGCAAGGAGCCTGCTTCTTCCTCTCTCTGCCTGCTACTTCCCCCTGCTTGTGCTCTCGCTCTCTCTCTGACAAATAAAATCTTTAAAAAAAAAAAGTGATCTACCACCAAAAATAATTTTTTTCAAAATTCCTTTAAAATCCAACAATTTAGGGTTTAAAACCCAATTAGTCAAATCTACTGTTCTCTCTCAATTCACTCAAAATATAGCCCAAAATAGCAAACTTTGTTAGGTTCTAACGGCTTCTACGTCCTCAATAAAATACTAGTTTGCAATTAGTCACCGGTGGTCCTTAATAGCAGTAAAAGCAAATTTACACATTTAAGACTTCTTTTTTTAAGATTTACTTATAGAGAGAACAAGCACCAGTGAGGGAGGGGCAGGAGGCAAAGGAAAGAGAACCTCAAGCAGTCTCCCCACTGAGCACAGAGCCCCAGGGCAGGGCTGGATCCCACAACCCTGAGATCAGGACACCCTAGTCAAAACCAGGAGTCAGACACTCAACCAACTGAGCCACCCAGGTGCCCCATAATTAACTCATTAAAGAATTCTCTCAGAGCTCTAAGTATTACCCACAGATTCTAAATGTCAAAAGCTGGTCAAGGAAATCAGGAGTCATTTTCCCCCTGGATTAGTTTGGTTTTTTAATTTTTATTTTTTTTAAAAGATTTTATTTACTTTTTTTTTTTTAGAGAGAGAGAGCATGAGCGTGAGCATGAGTGAGGGGGGTGCAAAGGGCGAGGGAGAATCTCAAGCAGACTCCATGCTGACAGTGGAGCCCAACAGGGGGCTCAGTCTCACGACCCAAGATCATGACCTGAGTTGAAACCAAGAGTCTGTGGCTTAACTGACTGAACCATCCAGGCGCCCCACCCCTGAATTAGTTTTTGTATTTATAGGTTTTTGTGTTCTTAAGTCATAGTGACAGGTATCCTTTTTTGGAAAAGTTTTTGTCAACCACCTCTAAGAAAGTGTTTCAGCCCCCAAAAAGCCAGTTATGAACCATCTTGAGTCATTATTCTTTGAATCTCAGCTGACAGACTACTCCAGACTCTGCTTTTATAATAAAAACGATAGCTGCCACTTTGCGCATGTTGATAAATACTAGGCACTATGCTTCAGACACCTGTCATCACAACCCTGTGAGGTGGGTTTACTATCTTTAACTCAGAGATAAGGACAATGAGGTTCCAAGTGGGGAACTCAACTGCCTGTGACTGAGCTAGCTTTAGAATCAATTCAGATTGTGGAGTCCATGTTTGTAAATAATATGTGATAGAGCTTCCTATTCACAGAACCAGCTTTTGCCCCGTGAACCTCTCTGTGCCATCACCTCCCACCTGAAGGAACACCCCCAAAGGGATTGATTTTTGTCTAGGTAATGTATGGTACTCACTTTTTTCCCATACGGTATTTTTTTTT
>CM053610.1:59984781-60019928 GCA_028646535.1 Procyon lotor
TTTTTTTTTTTTTTCAAATTGCCATATAAAGTAATTGGTATTCTCCCTTTCCTCCCTCCCAGAAACAGTTACCCCTTTTCTCCTTGACCTTCTTTCTCTTGTGGTTGCTGAAGAGTTTCCTTTCATCCTCAGTGTCCTCAGGCGGCATAATGAGCCAAAGAATTCCAGCGAGAATGAATGTGGGTCATCAGGCAGCTCCTGGGCAGCCAGGGTGGTCCCCTGGGAAAAGGTGCCCTTAGAACTAGTTCCTTGAGTAAACAGTCAGAAATCCCAAATCAAGACCCCTGTCCCCTTTCATCTGAGTCCTGCTGGTAACCACCCTGGGAATGTAGAAAGGGATATGAAAAACAACAAACATGGGGAAACGAAGCCAGCCAGATAGAGATTTGGGTTGATAGCACGTCCAGGCTTCAACTGTTCATTTATTATTTGATGCATTCATTCAACAGTTTGCGCTGACAGCTCCTCCGGGCCAAGGTCTGAAAGGTACTAAGGATATGGCGCTGAACAAAATAGACACAATTTTGCCCTATTAGTGTTCTAATGGGGAAACAGCCAGTAAACAATTATACATGACTGTTATGGACTGAACTGTGTCCCCCCCACACCCCTCCCCAAATTCATATTTAAGACCCTAACCCCCCATGTGACTCTATTTGGAGATAAGGCGACGTAATTAAGGGCAAATGAGATCAAAAGGGTGGAGCCCTAATCTGATAGGAATGGTGTCCACAGAAGAGGAGGAGGAGACACCCTGAGAGCCCCTGACCCCCAACTCTCTCCCTCCCTACCCACCCCCTCTCTCTTCCTGCATGCACAGAGAAAACCCACATGAGGACAGACGGAGAAGGCGACCTCCTACAAGCCAGGGAAAGAGGCCTCACAAGAAACCAGCACTGAAGGCATGTTGACCTTAGGTTTCGGGCCTCTAGAATTATGAGAAAATAAATTTCTATTACTTAAGCCACCTAGGCTGTGGTATTTTGTTACAGCAGCCCAAGCAGAAGAATACAGTAGCAAAAGGTTGAGTAATGGTAAGGAACATGAGAAGAACAAAATATGGCAGAAGGATAGACAGTAACAGAGTGAGAACTCTGCTGAATATGGCGACTAGGAAAGGCCACTGGGGAAGGCCATTCCAGGCTGAAGTATTTCCAGGGGATTTAATTCCCTGAGTGGAACAAAACTGAGGCATTTGAGAAAGAGCCAGAAGGTCTGTTGCATCCCAAGCATATTAGATAGGGTGCAAGTGAAAGCAAATGGAGACAGAGAAGAAACCAAGGGCCAGATCATTAGGGCCACACAGGTCACGGCGAAGGACTCCGGATTTTGTTCAAAGTTTTATTCAGAGGAATGGCAAGTATGATTTACCTGTAAAGTGTCCCTAGTTACAAAGCAAGGAGACTACAGAAGACAGAGCCTGGAAGATGGGTAATGGCTATGAGGCGGGTTTCATACTCTGAGTGAGAAATAACGGGCACAGGGGCTAGAGGGGATGGGGATGAAGAGCTAAGAAGGAGTTGGATTCAGAGTTTATTTTCAGACTAATTCAGGATTTGTCCCAACGAATTGGATGTGATATACAAGAGAAACAGTCAAGGACAACAAATTGAGCTGTGCAACTGGGTAATTGCCATGCCATTTACTGAGATAATAAAGCAGCAGGAGACCCAAGTTTGATAAAGAGTAGGATTGAATCAAGAGTTCAGTTCTGCACATGTTAAAATTTGAGATGCCTATTAGACATCCAAGTGGAGATGTTGAATAGGCAATTGGATAGACCAGCATGGAGTTCAGGGAGAGGTTAGGACTAGAGATCTAAAATTGAGTGTCATTAGCATTTAAATAGTATGGAAAGCCAGAAGATGGAAAATCATCATAATTACTGCCAGCACCTGCTTCTCAGTTTACAGATCCATCTTTTGAGACGGGGAGAGGGAATAGGGGGCGATTTTCCTATCTTTCTTCTCCTCCTTTCCCTTCTTCGGCCTCTCAAGGATCACTCCATCTGGCTTCAAGTGGTCATTGTCTTTGCCCCAACTAGTGACTTTGGCTCCCCTGCATCTCATCACACTTAGGCCAGTGCAGCTGGGCTGAGCCCGGTGAAGCTCACCCCGCCATCACCTGCCCCAGCGAGTCTTTTCACGGGTGAAGCTCGCTGCTTTGTGTTCTAGGCTCAGTCCAGGCCTAGGCTGACCTCTCTAAAGCCTGGATCTCTGATGGAGAAGAGCCATTTCCTGGCAGCCTGCCGGCCTCTCTTACCATTCCGTAGGCCTTGGATCTTCACTGACTCTTGGCCTTCCTTCGACTCCAACAGAAGAACGGTGGTGCAAGTTGCTCTGGCTGAACTCTAAGCTTCTTTCATCAAGGGAAAAGAAAACTGCTTTCAGACGATACGGGAGCAAACGCAGGTCTCTCTGGGAGTCAGAAATCTCACTAGATACACACTTTCCCTGAACGGTGAATGTGGAGGGTGGCTTTGAAAAGGGAGACTCCAGGGGCGCCTGGGCGGCTCAGTGGGTTAAAGCCTCTGCTTTCGGCTCAGGTCATGATCTCAGGGTCCTGGGATCGAGCCCCACATCGGGCTCTCTGCTCAGCGGGGAGCCTGCTTCCCCTTCTCTCTCTGCCTGCCTCTCTGCCTACCTGGGATATCTCTCTCTCTCTTTCTCTCTCTCTCTCTCTGTCAATAAATAAATAAATAATTAAAAAAAAAATTAAAAGGGAGACTCCATGACCTGGCCTGGCTAGATTATGGAGAATTATTTAAGAAGGCGCTATAATCACAAGTCAGATCTGAACAGGAAGCCAAGACTGTCAGCATCCAAGGAGTGCTGCTGGTGGCCTGGAGTGGAAGTCTTCGAACTGGGATGTGAAGAACTTGAAAATGAAAAGGGAGGTTTACAGATGCTCATTTTTAGGGCCCTAAAACCGAACTGTTTAAGAATGTTTCTATGCCAGGGTGCCTGGCTGGCTCAGTTGGAAGAGCACGGGACTCTTGATCTTGGGGTTATGAGTTTGAGCCCCATGTTGGGTATAGAGATTACTTAAAATGAAAATCTTTATTTTTTTTTTAAGATTTTATTTATTTGACACAGGGAGAGAGATCACAAGTAGGCAGAGAGGCGGCGGGGGGGGGAAGCAGGCTCCTCGCTGAGCAGAGAGCCCGATGCGGGACTCGATCCCAGGACCCTGAGATCATGACCTGAGCTGAAAGCAGAGACTTTAACCCACTGAGCCACCCAGGCGCCCCAAAGTGAAGATCTTTAAAAAAAAAACAAAAAACAAAAACAACTTCTGTGTTCTGTGCCTTAACTCTGCAGGACCCATGCTGCTTTTTCTTGGCCTCTGCCTGTCTGTTACTGCCCCCTTCCCACTTCGTAAATGAATCCCCACCTGGCATCGTAGGAGGGTATTTCTCCCAGATTAGAGCTGCTGATCAAGAAACTACTCAAAATATTAGTTTAAATTATTAATCAAAGGGCTGCAGTTTTGAGCTTTCCCCCCAGCTTATACAGATTATTATTGTGTGTATATTATTATATACACAGACAGATTACCAACTCTAGGATACGCATTTTTGCTTTTGGCTTTCAGCTCAGAGGAGGCGAAGAGGCAACATTCTTTGGTCATCCTGAATCTGAGTTCATCTAAAACCAGCCACCTCCACCATGCTGCCTAAATTGTTTAGCCCCAATGAGATCAAAGTTTTATACCTGAGGTGCACCAGTGGGGATGTTGGTTCCACATCTGCCTTGGCGCCAAAGATTGGCCCTGCTGGGTCTGTCTCCAAAAGCGGTTGCTGATGAGATTGCCAAGGGAAGCGGTGGTTGGAAGGGCCTGAGGATGACAGTGAAACTGACCATTCAGAACAGACAGGCCCAGACTGAAGTGGTACCTTCTGCCTCCGCCCCAATTATCAGAGCCCTCGAGGAACCGCCAAGAGCCAGAAAGAAGCAGAAAAACATTAAGCACAATGGAAATACCACTGAGAGTATTTTGATGAGCTTGTCAACATTGCCCGACAGAGACAGCACTGATCTTGGGCCACAGAACTCTCTGGAAACTTTGAAGAGATCCTGAGGTCTCAGGGCACCTGACTGGGTCAGTCAGTGGAGTATGAGACTTTGGATCTCAGGGTTGTGGGTCTGAACCCCACCTTGGGCACAGAGCTTACTAAAGAAAAAATTAAAACAAAAAACCCACAATCACTTCATCTATGAATGGAATGCTGAGCGTCAACACATTGTTATCCATCGTGCAATAATCATAGCTACTTTCTTCTGATGGTTTTCAGATGATTGGACGGGAAAGTCATAGGACTGCAATCCGATGTTCAGAAATGTTAGGGTTTTCAGTATTTTTATTTTCCAAACATTATTTTAAAAGAACATTAAAAGCATCAGAAATACAAATCTGGCCTAAAGGTTAACATCAGAACAATTATAAAATGTTTGAAATACATCACATACTTTGCATCACAGTAAAGCATCAAGAGAACTAATTAATATACCCTGCTAATAATTAGTCAGATTCAACTGAATTCTCATTATTTTTAGTTCTCAGTTTAGCCCTTATAGAGAAGTTATATATGTCTACCCATATCTCCCTCTATAGATAGACATATATAACTTACGAAGAGATAAGTTTTATCTATCTCTGTATCTCCACATAGATGTAGAGACAGATGTGGAGGTGGGCTAAGGATCTAGCCCAACATGTATTTCATGCAAGTTACATCAGTAATTTCTTGATGAGCATAAAGAGACTGAATACCTCATATACGCATGCTTACTTTTGTTTATGCTATTAACTTTTACCTCCCAAAGATGGATCAAGTCATCTCAGACTCAAAGGTCATACAAGAAACCTGTCAGTTCAAATTTTACAAGTAGAAATTAGTTTAAAAAAATCTCTTATTGAATCACACTGAAAATGCCTAGCCAAAAAAGAGATACATACCTTTAAAAGTATGAAGTATCTTCTTGATTAATCTTAGTAATTATAAAGCTGTTTGGCTTATTGGAATAAATATCCAGTTCTAAATTTAGACAAATTCTACTTCCTAATTAGAATTATCTTCAAATGATCTTGGGAGAGGATATTGGATTCTTAGTTCTTTGTTAAAAAGGGGTAATAGACTAACCTATCTCATGGGGGTATTAACGAATGAAAACAGTGTTGTATTAAAAATATAAAAGCATAATTGAAATAGGCTATAGTGACTTCCAAAAATAGCATTCAGTTACAAACCAGAAAAAAAATGTGACAGAGTGGATATTTTCTCTTCTGTTAGAAAATTTAAATAGCAAAAATAAAGGAAGAAAAGGAGAGAAGGAAGGGAAGGAGAAAGTCCTAAAAGGTGAATTTAAAAAGGAAGTAAGACCCCTATCTCCTCCTTAAACCCCACAAACAGAATGACTGGTCAGTGCTGCAAGGCGGCAGCTGGACGAGGGTGTGCAGATCTCAGGCTGAGCACCTACTATGGGCTTCCCTACACTTTGTGGCGCTCTTGTATTTGGGAACAGCCTGGGGAGGGAGCCACACACTGAATCCCTTTCCTCCCAAACGACAAAGTTCCTTCCAACCTGCAGTAACATTTCTGGAATATAACAATTTCTAAAGATGGGCTTTGGATCTTGATGCTCATCTTGAATCTAACAGCTATCGTTCCAAAATTGTAGCAAGTTCAAAAGCTAATTCTATAATGAAAATATTTTTACGTAAAAATAGGAATTTATGGTTGTTATGCTAGGAATACACAGAGCAGGTCATAAAATTAGTTGTAGATGTAGAAATACTTCATCTAGTTCTCCTTATTGCCCATTGCCAAGATAATGGGAGAGAAATAGCACAATTAGTTTGAAAACAGATAATCTTAAGAATTTTTCTACCACAGTGATATTTAAACCAAGACAAAAAAATCACGTTGAAATAGTTACTTGGATACTCTTTGTCAGCTTGTTAACAAACCACCCTCCCCCAGAAGGAACGTGTAAATGAGAATACTCCGGATCTCATTCTCACACCTTCTTGAGCAATAATGGAGATCACGTCACACGGAGCAGCGGTCCGCATTGTTTCCCACATCGCCAACACCCTGGCTCAGAGGACCACAGTTAGTCCCTCTGCTCCCAGAAATCTTGGGCCTCTGCTAGAAGTACAGTCCTCTTCACTAGGTTTCTTGGGTAAGCTCATTCCAAAACAGAATGATGCATTTTTAAGCAAGCAAAAACATATTTCTTAAAACAAAAACAAAAACAAAAACGATACAGCTGGTCAACTCACACAAAATAATAGTGTCTATCTTAAGAAACAGCAGTAATCATAATACTTGGTTGACTGGCTTAGGAAAGCAAAATACCTAATGCTTGTGTGTCTTGGGTAAGGTAATTACCCAGAATATATTTCTGATTTTCTGCTTCGACAATATATTATTTATTCAAATAAGCCTGCTACCAAAAAAGTGTATTATTCCCCATTTCAACACTTCAAAGAATCAAAATTTAGAGTTCAATTAAGAAAAAATTCACCTCAGTGAAGATCCCACGTTCACACTGTTAAAAAAAAATCCAGCGCGTGTGCACTTCCAAGACCCCGAACATGGACTCAAATGGTCACAATCAGTTCACTCTCCTTTAATGCATTAGCATGATCGTTCCTGGCATCCATTTAAAAGTTTAGTACCAAAGATCGGAGCACAGGTCAGGGTAAAAATCTAAATTATAAATTTTTACATCAAATCTTAAAACGTCAGGAAACCGCAAAGCGAGTCGATAGGTGCTAATACTTGAGACAGAAGAGAATCGTCACTGCTCACTGTTCCGCTGAACCGGGAAGGTTTCATCCACCGCTGGTCCCACAAAAGTGGTCAAGAAGTCTGTTAGTATCCGAAACAAAAAGGGTTCGCCCAAGAGTCTCCCGCTTCCAGGACCCTAAACGGAGGGCACTGGGATCTGCTTGGCCGACGTGCTGTCGTATTCTTGCATTAAGTCGTTAGCGGTGTGGTAATGCATGGCAATATAGGAACTGGCAAACCCGAAAGAGTTTACGGGCTGTAAGGTCCGCGGGAAGCTCTCCTCCTGGGAGGGGCTGCTGTTATAAATGCTGTAGTAGGGTTCGATCCGGGTGTTGATGGGGGTCGAGCTGCTCTGACCGTAGTGCTGATGCCCAGCAGAGATCTTGGGACTGACCACACTTTCCTTCGAGTGACTTGGGCCGCACGCCTGGTCCACAAATTTCTTCTGGGGCTTTGGAGACAACATGTAGGCGGAGTTGGTCTCGTGATGGGAGGACTTGTTCCTGTTGACCTCCAGGTTCCCTTTTCCCACGGCTCGAAGTCGAGTCTTCTGTTTGCAGCAGAAGAAACCCAGGCCGACGTACTGGAGGCACCAGAGCACTTTCCTTCTCAGCCCCGCGCTGTTGCGAGAGTATATAAAAGGGTTTAACCCTGACTTGAAAAATATAAGGGTAAATCCAAACAGTTCAAACTGGTAGAGGATGAAGCTCCCATTGCTGGACAGGACCACCTGCACCAAGGAGACCCCCAGGGGAAGGCAGCACACCAGGACGGACAGGACAATAATCACGCAGGTGACCACCGCCTTGGAGTCCTTAGCCGTGGACAGGTTGACAGCCGACACGAGCTGCAGCCGGCTGGCTGCCGGGGTGGGCATGTGGTTCACACTCTTGGTGTATCCGTGGGTCTGTATGTGCTGCAGCTTGTTGTAATTCTGGTTCCGGTAGAGAGCGGGCCCCGTGCACTGCACGGGATCGCCCCCTCCCTTCCCGGGGGCCCCCATGAAAGGCTGCGGCCTGGAAGCATCCACTGAGATGACCGCGGGGCACTTGCGGACTCGAGCGTTCTTGCGCAGCGTCTGCGCAATCATGACGTACGAGACGGACACCACGGCCACGCAGAAGGCGAAGTCCACCACGTACAGAGACACGATGGCTTTCCCTTCCCCGGCCGTCAGACTGGACATGGGGAGGCAGAGGTGGGACTTGCTGGTTTTCAGGGTGCCCAGGGTGGCCAGAGTGAAACTGGTGGCCCAGAGGAGCAGAGTGAGGAGCACGGTGCAGGGAAAGGAGGCCGTGCGGTTGGGCTGCTTCCCCAGCACCATGCGGAGCCGGTGCAGGGCGATCACCGCCACGGTCTTGAGGGACATGATGACGAAGCCGGCGCTCGTGATGTGGAAGGTGAAGCAGAAGGCATCGGGGATGCTCCTGGAGGGGCTGAAGAAGAGCACGAAGGTGAACATGGGGGCGGCCACGGCACAAATGAAGAGGTCACAGAAGGACAGGTTCAGGATCATGAAGTCAAAGTTGGTTCTGAACTTCCTGAAGGCTGGGTCAAAGAAGGACAAGAAGACAATGAAGTTGCCGTACGAGCCCAGGCAGAAGATGACCGCTAGTAGAAAAGTACAGGTGACCAAAGTGGCCGTGTGGATGAGGTGCTGGAGTTCCCCCGGGACAGCGGTGCCGTTTCCTCCCTGGGAGCGAGGCCCGCGCAGCAAAGTGCCGTTGGGAGCATCCTCCAGGGGCTCCATGGGGTTCATCTTCAGACCGGAGGGCCTCTTCCTTCTGGGGCAAGGGAGTCAGGGCCTAGACCCACAGCTGCGCCACATGCGACAAAAGAGGCCCAAGGCAGAAAAGCCTGCACACAGAATTGCACACCCAGAGACAGAATTAATGTAGAAAGCAGCGTGATTTCAGGATTTTGTACAAAAGGACTACTGTTGTTTTTTTTTTTTTTTAGCTCTGACCTGAGGCATAGAAAGCATTTCTCCTCACAAGGCCCAACACGGAAAAGACACAAACGCCTCAAAATACATTCTTCCAGCTAATTTCAGGTTTCCTGGCATAGAGGTTTGCAAAATCGTTTTGGCATCACCTAGAGAGTGGGTTTAAAAAAGCAGATTCCTGGTCCCCACCCTTTGAGTTTCTGATTGAAGGGTATGCACCTGTTACTCTTAGAAATACTCTGGTGCCTCACACTGGAGATCCAAGAACATAACTTCCCCACCGAAGAGATCACACCCTACTTATAGCCTAATGTGGCAAATCACGTGATAGAGTAAGAGAAGGGGAACCTAATCTACCGTGGGGTGGAGGCTGAGAGAGGCTAAAGGAGTGCTGCTGAGGAGAAGCTCGCCTTGGGAGGAGGGGCGGGCCAGGGACTAGGGGTAAGGCAAGCTGAGAAGACAGGAGGTCTTCTGCACCTGCTTGAGATACGAGCCGGAGGGTATTGCTGAGGTATACTGTGGCCCCCACAAATCACTAACAAATCCTATTTCTTTCCCTAGGAACACGCCTTTATTTTCCATCATTTATCATTTCTTCTCCCTGCTGGTAATTTCTTGGCCAACTCCCCATCTTACTTTAGAAAAAACTTTGTGGACTACATTTGAGAGGCAAAAATGAAAGCATTCATGGGTGTCAATTGTATTTGAGATTAACAAGGTGCAGAGTACCCCGTCTGTCAACTCTCAACTGCTCTACAGAGGTGAGTTAGTTTACCAACAGCAGCATCCTCACATGGAAGCAGGAGGCTTCCCACTCATGCATCCATTGGCTCAGCTTACATTTATCGTGTGCACACTCTACACTGGCTTTATGCTAGAGCCTGTGGGTGGACAGAGGAGTAAAACCTAGCCTCTGCTTTAGAAGAATTAACTTCTTTTTCTTCCTGCTCTTTAGTCTCTTCAACTTTTTTTTTTTTTTTTCTGTAAGATTTTGGAACATCTTCGGTTGCTCCAAATCCCAAAATCCTGTGTGGCCTGTTTCCCACTCTGCTCTGAAATATGCTTCCCCAGTGGGACAGCTGAAGTTGTTCCTTAGAGATTGGGACATTGCTCCTGACAACTCAAAGGTATTGCTTGAATTCAGGGTTTTAGGAATGAGCAGTGGCACTGGGGAGGTCCAGGGTTGATGTTCCAAATATTTAATCACCAGCTCCAAAGGGATCCCAGAGGCCTCCAGCTGCGCCAGGGGTTAACCCTTCAGTTGCTGGATCACGGGGCAGAGAGGAAGAGGGGCCAAGTCCATGAAGGATTACTAGGGGCTCCGGGCAGCCACTTGAACAGAAGTCTCTCTGCATTCAGTAGTAGGTATGGCAATGCCAGTGAGAACGGGACAAATTTCAGTCCTGGGGAGGTCCATGTACCTAATGGATATTCTTTATGAAGGAAGAAGATGGCCTTGTCTTTATTTTCAATGGTCGAACAATACAGATCACGACAATATGATGGATTTCTCCACTGGCAAGGGAGACCAACTTTTCTGTACTTTCCGTATAAAAGTATTGTGAGAGAAAAATATAAATCTCAACCTCTTGTTTCTTGATTAGAATTAAAAAATAATGGATAGCTTACTGTTTTCACTTTAAGATCCTGTGCCTGCTTCTGAACCTTTTTAATAGTTATGTAGTAAAAAAAAAAAAAAAAAAAGAATCTTTTATTGTTTGTTTTTTCATCGTTAATTGGAGGATTGGTATTAGCTAATGAAAAGAGAAGTAGCAAAGAAAACTCAATTTGAGGAGGCAGGAAGGCAGAGAGGCGATACTATTGTTTCTAGCAAACCCCCTGCCCCAGAAGGGTTTCCCCTTTGGAGGCAGGAAATGAACAGGGGTGAAGATGGAAGCAGGAAATGGGTTTGGGAAATTAGAAGAATGAAGCATTTGGAATTGATGCTAAGAGAAATATTGAGTAGGTGGGTAGTAATGGAAGAAGTAGGCTATGGAAATTAGGGAGACCCCAAGCTAGGAGATATCTGGAAACAGAACAGTCAAGGGGAAGATGGGATGATGAGGCACCGACATTAGTCAAGAATAAGAGGCAGGAGGAAAAAAGATTTGGAGTTGCTGAGGACCAACTTCCACTTTCTGCCCAGTTATAATTTTTTCAGTGTATGTAAAATTTTTCAGATTTAAAAAAAAAGAATTCTAGATCGGTAATATAATTATTAGTATCATTAATAGTGTGTTAACTTCGTTGAGTGCTTATGATGTGCCAGGGACTGTTCTCAATGTTCCATGCTATTAACTTGTTGAATCCTCACAGCCATGAGACAGTTTAACTCATCCCCATTTTACAGATAAAGAAACTGAGTAGGAGAGAGAGCTCCTACTTTAAAGCAGTAGGGAATGGATTAGAAGCTAAGCAGATAATCTACAGCTGACACTTATTACCACTGGCACAACTTAACAACAATGAGATCAGGGGCAGTCCACAGGTCAGAAGATAGTTGCAGCAGCCTTCATTTATTGGGTGATTAACATACATACCAGAAACTTTACATAAGATATCAAACTTGACTTCACACTCAGTACAATCCTATGAAGTAGGTATTACAATCCCTCCCCAACTCTAAGTTCCCGGAACTCAAAATATGAACACACATACATGTCTATGTACCTTTTTGGCAAAGTTGATAATTACGGTTGTGGCATAAAGTAATTACAAGTCATTCTTATTGGAGCATTAGGAAAAAAGAAAGCAATGAGAGGCTGGGAAGGAAAGGAAAAGCAGAACATAGAACAGAAATAAAAGTTTTGGCCGAGAAACTTTGAGAGCAAAGGAGGAGATGAAGGAAAAGTAAACCACTTCTGGGACTTTTTAAGAAAGAGGGGGCTGAAAGCACAATTTCGAACGAAGTTATGATGGTAGCTCTGTAAAACTAAGTGATTCTTGGGGCAGGGGTGGTAAATGAATGCCTATTTGGTACTCCTATATAGTAAATACAGATTACCAACCTTCCTTTCAATGTAAGCATACTACAGGCTCGTTATTTCCGGCACCATAAGTAGGTGATTAAAGTCATAAAATCAAAAAAATGTCAAGTTGGAACACCAGTCTTTGGCGGGCATGTTAGCCACAGTTAGAATTAATTCATATCTATGTGCATCTTGTTACAACTAAGGAGGAGGGATCCTAAAGTAACTAAAAAGCAAGGAATAGTAAATGTGAATTTGTGTAGAGTGGCAATGATTTCTCACTAAGATGTGTGGAGAGCCTGTGATAATCTGGTGTGCTATCCTAATATTTAGTACATATGAAAATGTTTTGTTTGAGCTTTTACAAGTTAGCTCCTGGCTTGGATTCTTCCAACTCTTTTTTTTCCCCCCCTCAATGCCTTAAATTAGAAGACAGACATTTTCACAGGCTAACCCTCACAGAGAGCAAGGTTTTCTGTACTATTATTATCCCCAATGTATGTGTATTGATCAGGAAAACCTCAGGGAAGTGAGATGACTTGCCCAAGGTCACTAAGATTCAAGCTATATTTATCTGGCTTCAGAGCCCATGCTCTTCCTCCCCAGTTCAACTACCTCTTGAAGCCCAGAGCAGCTGACGGGTTGGGGTAGGGTCAGGGGATGAAGGAGAATGGGGAAGCGAAGGAGGCAAGAGAGGCCCCCCCCAGTCCGGAGATGGAGAGCGAGGCTTTGGGGACGGGAGGACAACCCCAGCCAGGGACTGGCGGTGGGTAGGCGCTCCCCGGAGTGCGGAAGGTAAGGAGGGCCTACTTCGGACCTGGAAGCTTGCAAGAGAATCGGCGGAGGGCTCATGCAGGTCATAAGCAGTGGGGAACGGGATCCGCCGCCCGGCAGAGCCCCAGAGCCGGCCCGGTAGAGGCGAGACGGCTTCCCTGCAGGCCGCGCCAGGAGGGCAGGTGCGCGGCAGCGGCCGGGCCTGGAGCAGCGCAGCCGCGCTCCTCCTAACCCGTGGGCTTCCCGGGGCCCGGCCCTCCCGGCCCCCACTGGGCGCCCTCCTCCGGGGCCCGCGGCCTCTCACCTGCCCGGTGGCCGCAGCGCCGCCCCCCTCCTCCATCTCGCAGCCCGGACCCCAGCTCCGCCCGCCGCCCGGGACGAGGCCCGGCTCGAGGCATCATCGCCATCGCCGCCGCCGCCTCCGCGCATCCCGAGAGCCGACGAGCCAGGGGCGCCGAGGCGCAGTCACGGAGACGCCGAGGGCGCCGCCCCCTGCGCCGGACCCTGAGGCCCGGCGCCCGCCTACCCCCCGCGCCCTCGGCGCCTCGCGGGCCCCCGGGTGCCCGGGGCTGGCCGCGTCCGCCGCCCCGCCCTCCGCCCCCCACGCCGCGCCGCTGCCCGGCCTGGGCTCGCCGTTCCGCCGCTCCGGGAGCCGGGCGGGAGCTGGCGCGCAGAGCAAGAAGGGGCCTGCGGGCTGGGACGCAGGCGGGGAACGCTGCCCGCCCCCCCGGCCGCAGCGGGCCGAGAACGTGGGACGCGCGGGTGGCGGGGCTCCTCTTGACGCGGCAGCTAACACTTTGCCTTCTAGATTCAGCTGGCGTCATCGTCCAGTTCGGTACTTTGAAACGGAGTTTGTAAATGAAGTCTTCATAACTTAATTTTTTAAAGACTATTATTTGAGAGAGAGCGCGGGCGCAGAGCGGGGTCGGGGTAAGGGCAGAGGGAGAAATAGGCTCCCCGCGCTGAGCAGGGAGCCCCATGCGCGGATGCGGGACTCCAGCCTAGGACCCTGAGGTCATGACCTGAGCTGGAGGGAGAGCTTAACCGACTGGGCCATCCAGACGCCCCTTCCAGTTCATCTTTTTAAATAAGAGAACTGTTTGGTACGGACCAGTACCAAAGAATTTGTCTTCTGTGTAGAACATCTCCCCCAGTATCCTGTGCTTTCATCAAGAAAAAACAAGAGAACTGGGTAATTTATGAAGTAACATTCAGTCCAGGTGTTGACTATGCTATTAGAATTCTGTGTAGAAAAAACTTCACAGAAATTTGCAGTTATAGGTTATGGACCATGGGGAGGGTATGTGCTATGGTGAATGCTGTGAAATGTGTAAGCCTGATGATTCACAGACCTGTACCTTTGGGGCAAGTAATACACTATACGTTAATTTAAAAATGACCCCAGCTATTAAAAAAAAAAAGAAATTTGCAGTTAATTCCCACATAATACTCCACTCCCCAACCACTTGCAGTGTAGCGATTCTATGTTGTCAATTATGATGAACTCTGGCCCTAGAAATAAGCATTTGAAAGAGAATTCTAACTGAAGTTCTATCCCTCTCCATATGGATTAGCTATTGAATAATTGCCAGCTGATATCCAGGAGTCATGCCATGTGACAGGGGATTACAGTAGGTTTAGGCTGGAAGGTGGCCATCAGAGTTACACCTAGAGAATTTATATGGTAGCAAAAAAAAAAACCCCAAGTTGTAAAATCCTAGAGAAGAGGAAACTTGAAACTAGTTAGTACCATCAGCAAGTCTAAAGCTACTAGAATTATGTCTACAAAATGTACCAGCCAACAGTGTGAAATGGAACACAGGCTTAATAGTAAAAAAAAAAAAAAAAAAAAGGAAAAAGAAGAAAATCTGCAAAGGAACAAACAAGGCTGACTATAAATGTTAAAATATAAATGGGCTGGGGTACCTGGGTGGCTCAGTTGGTTAAGGGTTGGATACTTGAGGTCATGATCCCCAGGGTGGTGAGATCCGGTGGGGCTGTGCAGTCAGTGGGTGTCTGCTTGGGATTCTCTCTCTCCCTTTCCCTCCCCCCACCTGCACTCTCTTAAACAAATAAATCTAAAAAAAAAAAAAAAAAAGGACTATCAATTTGTAGGGAAACCAGCATTCTATCATTGGCAACGCAAATTCATACATGTGTATGAGAGGGGAGAAGGTCAGAGGGAAAAGCAGACTCCCCACAGAGCTGGGAGCCCGATGTGGGACTCGATCCCAGGACTCCAGGATCATGACCTGCTTAGCAAGGAGCCTGCTAGTTCTCATTTTCTGAAATAAATAAAATCTTAAAAAAAAAAAAAAAAAAAAAAAAAAAAGACTGACACCTGAGCCCCAGCCAGAGAAATTCTGAGCCCAAGATGTCACAGCAGGTGCCTTTTATTTTTTGAAGCTCCCACCTGGGGCTCCCTCTGCCTGACACTCCCCCTGTTCATGCTGTCAAATAAAATCTTTAAAAATAAATTAAAAAAAATAAAGTCCCCACTTGAGGAACTTGCTAAGGCATAGTTTCATACAGCTTACTTTAGAAAAAGCTGAAGTGGTTAATATATAATGTAAAGCCTCACTACTCTGATCTCAGGGCCAGGGATCAATATCATGAACTAGCAGCATCAATTAAAATTCACATTTTAACCAAGTCCCCACATGATTCTTAGGCACATCAATTTGAGAATCAATGATCTAGACCACTGCTGTCCAACAGAACTTCCTGTGATAAAAGCATTCATCTGTGCTATTCAGTAAGGTAAACCACTAGCCACAAGTGGCTAATGAGCACTTGAAATGTGGCTACTGAGGCTGAGGAAATGAGATTTTAATTTATGTGTAAATAGTCATAGGTAGCTACTGGCTACTGTACTGGACTGATCTGATCTAGGTAATTCGGTTTGGTTAGAAGGCATGCATTTATGGATCCAGATCTATGGATGCAAAAGGAATGCATGAGAGTCACTGCCTACAGAACTGTCTTCTCTTCTTAATGAAGACAAAAGCCAGGTGTTAAAAACAATCCATTTATTGGGTTTTCAACTAGTTACACAATTGAAATCATCAGTTTGGCACTACTCTATACAGGGATTACGCCTGTGTACGCTGACAATTCAATACTGTAGCAGGACCTCTGCTGTGCTTAGGTCTGTATGGAGTCATTCAGCAAGTAGATACTAAAAAATATACTGTAGTGTTCCTTTAAGGAAGACTGTACAGGGTGTGTTGCAAGATGACATTCACCAGCTAGTGAATTAGTTTAACCTAGAAGATACTTTGCATTCTATAAACTTGTCATAGGCAAACATGTGGTGTTTGCATTTAGGGATGCACACAAAATCTTACATAAAAATCCAGACATTCTAACAATAAATGAATTCAAACAAAACCCCCACACCTCAGCTTTTGTAACATGAAAAGATAGAGAAAATAATTTAAAAACACAAAAAAATGGCATTCAATTGGTACAAAAGCCAAAAAATCACTATAATAAAGAGCTACATGTGAATCTTTACAAATTAATTATACAATGCTGCTGTGTAAAAGGTTGCATCTGTACAAAGTCTTGCCAATGCTATCTCTACAGTTTATACAGTCTTTTACATCTATATAACATTTATTAATAAACATGTCAATTAAATATAAAGACTTAGTCTTTCAAGGATTCTGCAGGCAAAAAAAAAAAAAAAAAGAACAAAAAAAGAAAAAACTTACAGAATTTCCACAAACACAGCAGTCTTCCATTAGATGAAATATAACAGTTTTCAAAGAGGGTTGATCAAACAGTATAAGTAAAGAATACAGGTAAAAATCAACCAGTCAGGGTTTTTATTGTTGTTGTTGTTTATTTTCAAAATCACACATTGTATACACACACAACAATCAATCAAAAATTTATTCACCAAACCCCCAGTTTTTTAGCAACTGCTCTTTCTAATCAGCACCAAAAACTCCAGTCTGTGGGAAGCACGTGGACACAGCCTTCACATCTATGTCTTGGTGGAGCACTCCATCAGGTTCTTGGTTAGATTCAAGACTTTCCTTCTTTTCCTTCCCTCTTCATGGCTCTCCAGACCCAAGGCTCTCAAAGGCTTCGATTTATGGCTCACAGCCCTACTACCATCTACACCCAACAGCCATTTGGAAAAAATTCAAAATAATCTGAGCTGAGTGAAATGACGGGACCTGTATTACAGATAGGTATTTTCCATTACAAGTAAACTGTTAATGAGTTCCTAGACTCTGTTTGGTCTTGGATGCCATGATCATATTGGGTAATGATTTCTAGTCTGAGACATTGTGGCTTTGTCAGATGCCTCAAAGAAAAAGTGATCAATATTCTGGAGACACTTCCAAACAAGTTAGGTAATCAAATGGCAGCTGAGAACCTGCGGAACGGAGACTAATGAGACCAAACACAGAAGCCACCAAAATAATGTGAGCTCAGCAGAGGCAGAGTTTTAAAACCTGCAGAGAGCCGCCACAGATGGTACCTGAGGATCTGGAATTTTTGATGAAAAGAGCTTGAAGTGAGGACTACTCATCTGTATCAGGGAGGGAAAAAAAATCTCAGTCAGACAACAGGACATGCAACTCTAAAGCCCAGTAAGTGAAATTTCCTCTCTTCTTCTTAACCTAGTGGAAAGGTTTCTGGCTTCTCTTCTTTAATGCAGGATGGAAAATAAGTACTTAAGAATCCAGATGAAATGATCTCACAACTGTATACAACCTAAGGTCCTCAGAGCAACCCAAAAGGCGCGGGTCCCACTCGGGATGCAATGAAGAGTAAGATTTCTTTTAACTAACCATTCCCAGGCTAATAAGCCCTCTCGTTTATAAAAGTCCAAAAGCAGTCACGTCAATTCTCTGCTTAATACCCGAAGCAAATTCTTTGGGAACTTACTTCTACTGGTCAAAGCAAAAGTCCTATTAACAGTTTTTTGTTTGTTTTTAATCTTCTAATAAGGACATCTCAGAATGCCAGCAAAAAGAAAAAACTTATGAACACCCACTTCTCAATCAATCAGCAGACCAATGTAACCTGCCTGAGGACTTACCCTTCTATGCATAATAGCATGGTGACACAAGGAGATCGGTGAGAACAAGCAGCTGGTCATCTGTAAATTGCTGTTTGTGTTCTTGCCAGTTGTCATGGTGCGTCCTTCGGAAATTGGATAAGGTCTTTTTTACAGTCATCTGTAGAGTAGGCAACCCACATACATTTTATTTTAACCTCTGAAAGATCAGGATTCTATTTAGGATAGCCTGAACGGTGTAAAAATCCCTCTAGACTTCAGAATGTACGCTTCACCGGGTGCTGCAAAACCAACGAGCCAACTACAACTACGCAAAGCCACAGAGCTCACTTCTTTAAAATGACCAGCTGCATTTTAGGACAAGCTCCTGGAATTTGCACCATGTTATTAAACCAGTTTCAATACACAGCCACGTCTACTTCCCAAGTGAGAAGGACAAAGTCATTGGTCTTTGCAGTCATTTAGACATAGCTGTTCTCTAAACAATATCATCACAATTTCCTATTTAGTATTAGCTCCCAGTTAGATACTTCCTAGATATAAAATGTTAGTAAAATAAAAGTATAAAGGTTAACTATCCTGACAACATTGACAATATTTTACTTCCACTGGGCTGGAAGAGATAGAAGCTTTATTAATTTCCTTGCTACCAAAAGATCTCAAATATACATGAAAGCAAGGCCTCCACAAGATCTTAGTAATCACTGTTGAATACGTTTAGCCCTGGCTGACACACTAGGAGCAGCAGCTTTCTCAAAAACATCACTGATATAATATGTGTGCAAAGAAATCAAAGGAAGAATTTTACCTCAATAGGCTGCGGATCATTCAGATGTGCACTGAGATTCATAAGGAGCTGGGGCATCCAGGTGGGAACATCGTAGGGACTAGAAAGAACACATGCACCCAGTCCTAGCACCCCAGCATGACGTTTGACCAACTCTGAAAAACAAAACAAAACAAAACAAAACAAAAAACCCACCAATGTATGTGCAAATATTTACAGGACTCTACTGCACATGTCACAGTGAAATAAAATTAGTTTTCAATGAAGCTGTTGTCGATGTGTGAATTTCTGCATTTAAAATGCATCTGTGTGTACACACACCAAAGGACATGATTTTTAGGCTGAACTAAAGACATCCTATAGCTGTCCTTTAATGACAGTGTAATTATATCTGGGTCAGAAATGCGATACATATTTGCTAGAACTTAGACAATAATAGTTTCAATCAATTCATATCATACATAAAAAGTGCAATCCCTGATCTTAAAACCATCTCTCATCAAAATCAGATCCCATTTTTCTGGATGGGATCCACAGAATGGATCGATTCATGAGGTAAACATACTATATATGAGAAATGTCTGTATTTGTCAACACAGAGCTGCAATGTGTCTGTATTCTACAGGATCTCCATTCTTTTTTTTTTTTAAAGATTTTATTTATTTATTTGACAGAGAGAGAGATCACAAGTAGGCAGAGAGAGGGGGAAGGAGGCTCCCCGCTGAGCAGAGAGCCCTATGTGGGGCTCGATCCCAGGACCCTGAGATCATGACCTGAGCTGAAGGCAGAGGCTTTAACCACTGAGCCACCCAGGCGCCCCCCCCCCCGCTCCTTTTTTTTAAAGATCTATTCTTTCTCTAGTGATAGAAGTGACTGCTTTTAAATTCTCCTGTTTTCATTAAAGTTGCATGTGTGTATTGTATGTGTATACATGAACTATGGTGCCTAGGGAATTGAAGTTAATAAAAAAAGGAATATGAAAGTCAGAATTGTAAATAATGCCACTTGGGATAACAAAGCTCTAAAACTATTTTGGTACTTAATTATTAAAAAATATTTCTCAAGCGAAGCAACTAGAAAGTTCATTGTCTTAGATCACTATATGCCTTAATTAGGACCCTTCTGTAATGAGCACTGAAGAGCTTCACATTCCAAGCACTTCCTGCAAATCTGATGAGTTTTCTGTTAAGAGCTGTTTTATATATCGTTGTTCTATATATTCCTGTGACGGTAGTTAACAGTGGCAAGGGCTGATTGCTCTTTGCAACTGTGTTTGTTTTTTATTGTTTTTTAAAGATTTTATTTATTAATTTGAGCGAGCAAGAGTGGGTGGGAGGGGCAGAGGCAGAGGGAGAAGCAGGCTTCCCGCTGAGCAGGGAGCCTGACTCGGGGCTCGATCCTAAGACCCTGGGATCAGGACCTGAGCCGATGGCAGACGCTTAACCGACTGAGCCACCCAGGTGCCCCTATTTATTTTTTAAAAAAGATTTTATTTTTAAGTAATCTATACACCCAACATAGGGCTTGAACTTACAACAGTGAGATCAAAAGTCGTAGGCTCCACTAACCAAGTCAGCCAGGTGCCCCCATTTAAATGTCTCTTTAAATGTGACAGAGTAATCAGATCTGATTCTCCTCTTTATCTTCTTGCTCAATCAAAGCAGAAGCTCTTGTGAATACTTCTCTCACCCTCTCACCAAATGCCCAGGGACATAGTGAATAGTCCCCTCTCCAAATAAAAGCAAAGGTTGTTTTGTTTTGTTAGTATTTTCCTAGTACATTTACACCTAAGCTATAAAATCTAAAAACAAATATTTTACACTCTCCAAAATAACTCATTCTACACTCCTCTTTATATCAAGTGATTTCACGGGTGGGAGACCTGATTCCTGGTAACAGGTGGATGCTGCAGCGCGCAGGTTCCTCTGTGCCTCTCGATTTTCGCTCTTCTGTTCCAGGTCTTGCCTGCCGTAGGCAAAGCTTGTTAAAAGCAGGGACAACTATTCCCAGGACCTAGCAAGAGCCAGGTACATACAAGGATTCAATAAGTATTTGTTGAGTAAGCCTGGTTAATTCCCAAGAGTACGTGCTTATTTTGTACCAGCACTGTTACCTGCAGAAGGAATTGTATCTCCTACGGAACCAGGGTCTCGCTTTCTTTTCTTCGGGAGTTTCGTTTTGCAAAGTTGCTCAAAATGAATCTGCATAGGGCTGTCCATGGTAAGGAAGTCACACTGTAACAGACCGCTTAAGGTGGTAGCAGCCATTTCTCGAACCTGTAGAGATAATCACTTCTTAATTTAGAGTGGAGATCCTAACCCTCCGGGGGATGCCAGAGGCTGGGGGGGGTGGTGGGAACAGGGCGGGGGACTCCCCCAGACCTGCGTGTGCACACTGTGTGAATGCTCTCATGCCGGCTCTTCTGGGAGATTTCACCAGATTCTCAACGGGTCTGTGACCTCAAAACGAATAAAAGCCACTACACTAGGGCCGCGCCAAGTAAATGCTTAACTGTTTCATACAAAATGCAATTTCTCCATAAATGATATTCCCACTGACTGGCAGCTGTCCTTCTCAGGGCTAAAACCGTAAAAGCAGTGCCAAAGCCTAACATTCAAATGAATTTTTCCTGGACTCCACATCTCAAAACTGCTGCTGTTGTTTTGGGAACACAGATACAGAATAGTCCATCTGTGTAACTGGCCTATGTTGCACAGATTTATATCCAGTTTACTTCTTAAGTACTTGCCGGGCTGCTGTCAGACTACAAACACAGTTCACCGAAGTATCAAATGCAGAGTGGAGCAGTCCATTTCAAAATGGAATGGGAACTCCAGTTTTGGGAAAACAAAAAAACCCCAGTAAAATGCTATCATCTCATAGATATCACAAAATTCCTGCTAAACGTTCATGAAGATAGGCAATAATGATTTGGGGAAAAAAAACCCACTTAAATATTTTGCTGCTTATTGCTTCAAAAGGTTTTTTTCTTAAATGTTTTAGTTTGACAATTTTGGGGGTACTTAACATTTTCATTATACTATTAAATGAATTACATTATAAATTGTTTTACTACATCATACTTGGTGGCATTATTTTCTCTCATACCACGATTCTTTTTTATAGTCAACTATTGATTAGAATGCTTTCATTTTTCTCACTATTGTGGTAAAAATATTCTGAATTTATATAATTTTTTTCCACGTTGCAATATATTTTCTTAGGACATATTCTAAGAATTGGGATTATTAAATTTTAATGTATGAGCAACTTTACTCTTAATTTTGTGGCTATGAGCTGCTTTTCAAGAGCTAGTGCTAACAGACTACGGCACAAGACTCACATGGAGTACTCATTACATATCTTGCCCACTCTGTTATCATTATACATTTTAAGTAGGCTCTACGCCCAACGTAGGGCTTGAACTCATGGCCTTGAGACTGAGTCACATGGTCTGCTGTCTGAGTCAGCCAGGCACCCCTAAAAATTTTCCTTTAAATCTAAAAGCTTTCTTTAAACATTTCTCATTTAGATTTTTAGATTATTACAAAGTTTTTTCAGTATTATCATGAGTAGCTCTTGCTAATTATTACTGATACACAGTATTCTGTTTTAAAAATAAAACAGAGGCACCTGGCTGGCTCAACTGGTAGAACATGGAACTCTTGATCTTAGGGTTGTGAGTCTGAGCCTTTCGTTGGGTATAGAGATTACCTAAAAAAAATTAAAAATCTTAAAAAAAAAAAAATGATAGCTTTAATGAATGTCATAGTTTTATTTACAGTAGTAGTTATGCTTAAGCCTACCACATAGAATATAAAAATAATTTATGAAAAAGCTCTACAACAAGGTCCAGCAAACAATAAATGCAATTTAATGTAACTGCTATAATACGTAAAATTAGCAAACACTGATTTTCAAGATTTCCACCTCTTCATTTTTATTCCTTTAGTTATTAAAAAATACAACTTAAAAAATTACAGATAGCTGTAAATATTCTAAGCCTGTTGTAGCTGTTATAACTAACTATGTGTTGGGCGCCTGGGTGGCTCAGACGGTTAAGCGCCTGCCTTCGGCTCAGTTCATGATCTTAGGGTCCTGGGATCAAGCCCCACATCGGGCTCTCTGCTTGGCAGGGATCCTGCTTTCCCCCCCTCTTTCTCTGCTTGCCTCTCTGCCTACTTGTGATCTCTCTTTCTCTGTCAAAAACAAACTATGTGTGACTACCTAAGGGGCTAGCAATATCTATTCCCAGAACATAAGAAAGGTGGATTGCAAAATGAATAGGCTCATTAGGAAGGTTGAAAAATTTCCATTCTTAGTTTCCTATGGATGCAATCTATTTTCAGTGCTCTCAAATAGAATATATAATTACTGGGAGTGCTCTGCTACATAGAAAACCCATAAAATTTAAAAAAGTACATTTCACAAAAACTTCAATTACATTTTCTTTACCTAGGGCAATTTCAAAAGTTATAACTTATTCCTAACTTATTCCTTATTTATTACAACATACTTTTCTTACATTAGACTATATAAACTAAGAGATTTATCTTTTGGTACAAAATATTAATATAACCTCACCACAAAGTCGCCTTTAATTTCTCTACCAAGGAAAATGAAAAGGGGCAAAAATTCTAACTTAACTGGATAATAGCATTTGTGGGTATTTTATTCAGAGAGTGCAAGTGTGTACAAGGGTGGAGGGAGTGGGGCAGAGGGAGAGAGAGAGAGAGAATCTCAAGAAGGCTCCATACCCATCTCAGAGCCTGATGTGAGGCTCAGTCTCACAACCGTGAGATTATAAACTGAGATGAAATCAAGAGTCAGACGCTTAACCAAATGAACCACACAGGCGCCTCTAGATTTTTAGTCTCTTGAAACTGAAACTGCTTACGTGCACATTCCTATTAGTCCTTTAGAAATTGGTAAGTAAAATATTATCACCTGCAATTTCACATATAAGAAAATTTTCGTTCACAAAATTACCTGCCCAACTACAAAGAGCCACCAGAACAAGAATAGGCCCAGTGTTGGTTTCATCTGTACGACAGGAAATCATGATCAGGGTATCAAAACTAATAACAGAGGGTAATGTTAAAATTAAAGTTACTTTTAATAATTTGTGCTTTAAGAAACTCATCAACACGTAAATACTTTTTAAAGGGGGAGCATGATGCTTTCTCTAAACGTATTAAATTTTGATTTGCTGTATCTTAAATTTTACCTCTAGTTGTTCATCCTCCAAAAGACTTATAACCAGCCACCTGATGTCTTTAACTGCATCTTCATTGTTTAGGAAAATAAAGAGGTTATAAAATACCATGGTCTGGAGGTAGGTCAGCACTGTATATCTAGCATGCCAAGAACTGCTTCTTGCTGTCTGTGAATGAGAAGAAGTAGAAACATCGGGAAGAGTGCTGATGAGAGCAGGAGGTGACAGACAGGAATGACACACAAATCCTATCATCTTCTCTGACACTTCTGCTTTACAGGCACGGTTAGAACAAGCTCGTGTTACAGTTCCTTCTAAATCGAAGGTTGCATGAACGACTTCAGGTACAGTTAGTTCTTTAGAATGGTTGAAAGTAAAGGGTAAGGAACAGATAGATAAAAGTCAACTTTAGAGAAAATTATAGTTAATACTCTGACTCCTCTTAAGAATTACACATTATTTTCTTTTACTTCGTAGCAGGTAGCGGACTGAAAGCAATGACTGAGAATTGCTAAATTCCATCACAGAAAAAAACGAACTGGGTTGTTAAAAAACATTTTTCAGTGCTAATTCGACTTAAAAATCGGAAGACCATAGGAAGAGGTCCACTTTTTACATAACACATGTATGACCTGGGTAAAGGCTGAGCACACAGTATACTAAAAATGCAGCCAGAAAATATATAATCACTTAGGTCTTTTTTCTTTCTTTTTTAAACCAGAGATTGGGAAATAGAAGTGAATAAAATAAAGGGAAAATAAAATGGTAAAAGGAAATGACTACCCTCTTCCCTCATAAGCACTTTGCACCCAAGATGCTTCAATAATTAGCTCTTTGTGTATAGAGGGAATTTGGGGGTTGAATGATCTCCCCAGGGTCACAGAAGTTGGTGGCAGAGCCAGGTACAGAATCTAGGTCTGTCTCTTTGGTCAATATATCTTATCTCATACTAAAAGAAAAGTCAAAATGAAAAATAAATTTCTGGTACTGTGTGCACTACAGTTGACTCTCTGAAATTCTTAGAAAGGGTGGCCAAATTCTAACCCAAACACACAAATATCCATTAGACACTCTTACTTGTTTTAGCACCTGAAGTACCAAAGGCACTTGATGAGGGTAAAGCAGGCCCTGAGACATTAGGGATAAACATAACTTTGCATCTCTTTTCAATTCATCATAGCTATTGTCATTTTCCACTGGGGCAATCTAGAGAACAATAAAACAAACCAAACACATAATTCAAACAACAACCAATAAATACAAAGGCATCCTTACATAAAAGAAATCACATTTTTACTTTTAACAACTTCTATGGGAATTTTCAGATATGCACAAAACTAGGGAACTAGTGCAAGGAGTCCCCATGAATCAATCACCTCTCCAACAACGACAAATGCATAATCCTCCCATTTTTTGCCCCCATGTTTCCCCATCCCCTAATTAAATTATTTGAAACAAGTCCCAGACATATTCACCCAAGAGTATCTTATTATGTATCTAAAAGATAAAGTCTCTTATTTAAAAAACCTGAAATGACATCAGCCATTAAAATTCACTGCAGTTAAAATATGAAATATACAGTAGTGTTCAAATTCCCATTATTTTGTAAATTGGTTGTATGGCATCTGGTTCAACGTGATGATCACACACTGCATTTGGTTCATGTGGTCTTAAATGTAAAAGGTTCTATGAAAGATATAGTAAAAAAAAAAAAAAAAAATCTCTAAATTCTCCCTACGCTCTTTTTAAATTCCTTGCCCTTTAAGAAAAGAGGGGAGGGTGAGGGAGGTGCCTGGCTACTTTGTTTTGTGGTGTCCTCTATAGCAGCCTCCCTTCCCTGACTGCATCCCTCTGGCGGCATTCCTTGGCTCCAGTATGTTCTGTAGAGTAGCATTAGATCTAGAAGTTCGATTTCACTGAAGTCTAATTCTTTGAGCAAAACGTAGGTGGTGTGTACTTCCTCCACTTATGGTCAGTTTTCTCATTCTGTGATGAACCATTACAAAAAAAGGTTTGCAAAATGGTGACACTCATTTCTTCTTCATTACCTGGAATACATACAGAAAAGCCTTCCATCCCCCAGAGGGTTTCCTCCTATCCTCCAAAAGTGAACAATGAATTTTTAAAACAATGGTCATTATGAACTAATGAATTTCAATAAATTTAATCTTATTGGTGCTCGAAATGGCTCCTGGCTCCTTTAACACAACGGTTGCATTTTTGGTTTCTGGTAGGACATTATGAATTAGGTTTATCCTATACATTTCTTGGTCCTAACCTGAAATCAGCTTTTTCTCCACGGAACCCTGGTTCTTCTGGCAGAAAATGATACTTTCTAGAAACCATAATCTGGGTACTATGAGCACTGATCACTATTAGGTTGATTACTGGTTATGGTTTTTTTGTGGCCAGAGCTAGGAAATAAGCTTCTTTTCTAAAGAAAAACAGAGCATGATATCATACTGGTGTTTTCAAATTTAAGATTACTGAGATTTTACTAAACAGCTGGACTTTTTAAAAAGATTTATTTATTTTAGACAGAGCATATACGTATGCACAAGTGGGGGTAAGGGCAGAGGGGCAGAATCTTCAAGCAAGACTCCCAAGCTGAATGTGGAGCCCAACACAGGTGATCCTACGACTCACCAGCCATTACCCGAGCTGAAATCAAGAGGCTCAACCAACTGAGCCACCCAGGAACCCAGATAGCTGGATTTTTATATCCTGTTACTCATGCTAAAATTTTCAGTTCCTAATGTTAAAAAAGGAACAGTGTTAACTGTAAGCCAAGACTAACTGTAGTTTGTCATTCAGGTTCTGAAAGGACTTGACTTTCAACCAGTTAATTAAGAAATAACTGATTAGTAATAGTAAACCACATAATAGAACCCTGCCTTGTCTGAAATAATCTTTTGTTTGTGCTTTTCTTGTCCTGTCCCGTTTCTGCCTTTAAAAACCTTCCATTTGGGGAGGCATTGGGTGGCTCAGTCAGTTAAGTGTCTGCCTTCAGCTCAGGTGGTGATCCCATGGTTCTGGGATCTAGCCCTGTGTGGGGCTCCCTGCTCAGTGGGGGAGTCTGCTTCTCCCTCTCCCTTTGCCCCTCCCCCTACCTACTCATGCTTTCTCTCTCAAGTAAATAAAATCTTTTTTTTTTTTTAAATAAAATCTTTATACAAACACACACCATCTTCCATTTTGTATAGCTCCCTCGAGTCCTTTCCATTTTTTACATGGGTACTGCCTGATTCATGAATCACTGAACAAAGCCAGTAAGATCTTCGAATTTATTCTGATGAATTTTATTTTTTTTAACACTACTGACAATTAGCATTTATTTGCTCTTTATTATCATATAGTAGACATAATAGCTTTATTCCAATATTAGAGGATGCCGTCTCCACAAGCATGTGTGATTTTCTGTTTTAAAAGTCACTGCTCCATGTACTTATCCTTACAACCAGAAACATAGTAAGGTAAAGTTCATTTGTTTCATTTTGCTTTTTTTTTTTTTTAAAGGCAGGGGTGCCTGACTGGTTTAGTCCATGGAGCATGCATACGACTCTTTAATCTAGGAATCATGCGTTTGAGCCCCATGCATAGAGATTATAAATACTTCAAGCAAAGGGGGGGAGTTTTCATTTAATTTTGTTTTATGATCATAAAAAGTATTTTTAGGGCTCCAAAGACAAATTGGTAAAACAAAGTATACTCAGCCTTCTCTGTCCCCAGCCCTGTCCTCTAAAACAGTCTAAATGTATTTTCTTGTTTCTTTTTAAAGTATAGTTTTAATATGGGGGGGGGTGCCTGGGTGTCTCAGTTGGTTAAGCATCCAACTTTTGCTCTCAGCTCAGGTCCTGATCTCAGGGTTGTGAATTCAAGCCTGTGTTGGGCTCCAGGCTGGGAAAGGAGCCTACTTAAAAATAAAAAACACTGCCCGCCCTCCAACCAAAGTTATAGTTTTAATATGGAAAAAAATTATTTTTCCTAAAACACTAAGGATTATATCAACTTAGGTGAAATATTCAAAGCTTAGTATTACCAAATTTCTTTGGGTATGCATACCCATAACAAATGGGAACTTAACCATGCCTTTACTTTAACTATCCTTGTTTACCAAACTTTAGCCAGGCTTCCCTGAATCCTCTTTTCATCCCTGGATCTACTGAGTCCACTTGTATCAAGAATCCTGATATTTGAGAGAATCCCTCACCTCTCTCTCTATCTGATCCAGTTCCTCACCTCCAGTTTTTGTATGTGATCATGGAATGATTTCAGCAAGAATCCTGTGAAGTCAGTTTACCAAGAATCCTCTATCCTTGATGTCTCAAGTCATTTTCTGTGCGCTAACACCTCCCCCCATTCCACTCACTGGCTAATTACCCCCAGCTGTCTTTGCTGTATTCAGAGTCCTAACACCTATCCAACAGTTCTAAAGGAAGTCTTCCTCATAATTTTGACATGTGTGAGGATAATGTTTTTCTTAACAACTAAACCTCTAAGCTGAATATACTAATTCACTGTGATAATCTGTCCAGTGTTTGATGGAAATAATTTCCCATAGCACGCTTTACCGAAGCAAGTATATGAGATTTCGTCTCAAATCAGTGGAGCAAAGATAGATCATTGTGAAAATTAGGCGGCATCTTTACATCAATTCTTTACATAAAAGTAACTGTATCAATTTTCTATCTTATACTGCAAATTTAAAGGGAAAAGATAAAGCCATAAAAATGTTAAAAGAAAAAAAGAATTCTTTTAAAAAACAGTCTTGGACTGGCATACTTCAAAACACCATGTAAAAATAAAGAAAATAATAAAAATGGAACTCCTTTACAACGCAACAGAAAACTGGCAAAAAAATACAAATAACCAGGGGTGCCTGGGTGGCTCAGTGCATTAAAGCCTCTGCCTTCAGCTCAGGTCATGATCTCAGGGTCCTGGGATCGAACCCTGCATCGGGCTCTCCGCTCAGTAGGGAGCCTGCTTCCCCCTCTCTCTTTGCCTGCCTCTCTGCCTACTTGTGATCTCTCTCTCTCTCTATCAAATAAATAAATAAAATCTTAAAAAAAAAAAACATAAAAATAACCAATGTACAATGAGACAGTCTCACTAAAGAGATATGATTATTTTGCTTTATATATATGTTTATTTATTTATCCTAAGGAAGTGCCAAGCCCAGTGTGGGGCTTAAAGTCACAACTCTGAGATTAAGAGTTACATTCTCTACTGAGTGAGTCAGCTAAATATCTCAAAAAGTACAATAATCTTTTAAAAAAATTTATTTAACCATCAAAGATTTAAGAAATGTCAGGGTTGATGGGAAAGAGATAACATAAGACAGGCTCTTTGGAGGGCAGCATCCACTAAAATTACAAATGCAAGCAGGTCTTTTACACGGTAATTTTATATACAGCACTTACCCTACAAATATATGCATATTTGCAAAGGATTGTTAGTTTTTAACAGCCAAAAACTGGGAATAACCACTGACTACCCATAGAAAATGGAATGAATAAATGATAATACAATGCAGTCATTAAAGAGGGAGAGGCAGTTATGTGAGAAGACGGTCATTATCTATCAGGCTGTAAAAAAAACATGAATTGGTAGAATGAGATATTTCTGTTTTTCTTACACAATCCCACATCTACATCTACACTAATGCAGTATATGGCACAGTTGTGCTCACAAAGATATAAAAAAGACACACATCAAACAAAGAAATCGAAGATAAAAATCATTACAAATACTGAACAGTCCAAATCTCCTGGCAATGTACATGGAATTGTTTTGTCATTTAATTCACCCATAATAAAAATGAGATGATTTAGAGTTTAGTTAGTTGAATTCTAGTATAAAAAAAGATATTCATTTGTTGGCAGGCCTGCCATTGCTACCAGAAAATTTAAGGTGACTCACTCACCTGTTGAATCAGCAGTCTTTCTTCCTACCATTCATGAAAAAAATGTGTTTTATGACTGAAATTAGGGCATAATGTTCTCATGTTAAGAAGAGGTTAAAATGTTCTACTAAAACCAGCAAAATCCTGAAATCCAATAGGTAAAGTTCACTGTAAGGAATAGTGTGTTCCAAAGCAGCAAATTAACCATTATTAACACTAGCACAGGATAACAATTTGTTCGGGCTAGACTACTTCTGTGTGCCAGTAAGATCAAAATCTCTCAGATATTTTTAAGTTTTTATTGATTTGGTTAAGTAATCTCTACACCCTACAACCCTGAGATCAAGACTTGCACGCTCTTCTGACTGACCCAGCCAGGTGCCCCCAAATCTTGGGAGATACTTTACTTTGCAGTGATTTTATCTATTAACAACATTACTGTTTGTGGAACAAAAACCTTTTCTGTTATAAAGCTTCTAAACTGGAAATACTTTCATTAGTTCATCTCAAGGAATAACATCGGTATTTCTTGATCAGCGATTACTCTGTAAAGTTTATCTGACTTTTACCAACTCACTTCAATTTTTTAATTTTCTACTTTAATATTTTCTCAAAGAAATTATTTTTCTTCCCAGATTTGACTTTTAATAGAACACATGTGTAAACTGTCATAATGTTCTTACTACCACAGTAATTATAGAAAAACTAAGATTCAGATAACCTTAAAATTTGGGAAAGTTCAACTGGCATTAAAGGGGGCAGATTCTAGTCTCTTCATAAAAAGATGCTGTAATCTTCCTTCCGATATTAAAAAAAGAAGGTAAAAATAAAAACTCTTAAAAAAATTAAATGTGGGGCGCCCAGGTGGCTCAGTGGGTTAAAGCCTCTGCCTTCAGTTGCATTTAAAATGCAGTTAAAAAAAAATTAAACGAGTGAAGAAAGCCAACTACAAAAGATCACATATTTCCATCTATATGACATTCTTGAAATGACAATTATAGAGATGGAAAACAATCAGTGGTTGCCAGAGGATAATGGTACTACGGGAGAGGAGGAGGAACGTATGACTGTCACGGGGTAACACAAAGTAATTTTTGTGATGATGGGACTATTTCTGCATCATGATTGTGTTGGGGGTTGTAGGAATCTATTTATGTGATAGGACGACATAGAATTATACACATGTTGCAATGATTTTAATTTTCTGGTTTTGAAAATGTAACTACAAGAGAAAAATGAGTGAAGAGTACATGAGAACTATAGTACCTTTGCAACTCCTGTGAATCCTTACTATTTCAAAATAAAAAGTTTGGGGAATAAAGTCTGTGTTCTTTCTTCCTTCCTTCCTTCCTTTCTCTTTTCTTTAAAGATTTTATTTATTTGACAGACAGAGAGATCACAAGTAGGCAGAGAGGCAGGCAGAGAGAGAGGGGGAAGCAGGCTCCCTGCTGAGCAGAGAGCCCAGTGCGGGGCTCAATCCCAGGACCGTGAGATCATGACCTGAGCCGAAGGCAGAGGCTTTAACCCACTGAGCCACCCAGGTGCCCCACAATACAGTTTTCTAATGATTTAAGTTTTTATAAATTTCATGTGGATTCAAAACATCCTTCTATTAACCTCACTCTTATATATATCTGCTTTCTGATTTTTTTAAAAAAGATTTTATTTTTAGGTAGTCTCTATTTCACTCAGAAGAAAAGAAAAAATCAGGGGCGCCTGGCTGGCTTAGTCAGAAAGCTGTGATCTTGGGACTGTGTGAGTGAAAGAAGGGGATAAAACTCCAACTATCCCAACACTCACTTCACATTACCCATTTATGGACATATGAGATCATGTTCTGTATCCAATGCGTATGTGGCAGTGGAAAAGTTTATGCACCACTGCCCTAAAGACAAACCCTATCTACACCAAGGACCTACAAGTAACAAGGATCTATATACACTAATAACTACTGTCTGCTCCTATATCCCCAAAAATCCCAGAGGTACTCAGGAGTATATATACTATATACTATATACTAAGAATGTTATATAGGGCCTCAGGTACTCAGGCCCTATATAGCATTCTTAAAATATTTTAGTGGTGGATCCTCTGAATATTACCAGTAATCTTTTTTTTTTTTGAGGGAGAGAGCATGTGCGTGTGAGCACCAACACAGTGAGAAGCGAACTCCCTGTGGGGCCTGAACCAGAAGTCTTGGGATCACGACCTGAGCTGAAGGTAAATGCTTAACGATGGAGCCATCCAAGTGCCCTCTAGAGTTATCTTTTTGAGATTTCCTGAAGATGAAGTATACTGGCAAATCCAAAGTTTAGCATACTATCCGCCGAGACACGGTACCAAGGGCGCTCCTTCCAAAATGATAACTGCAACAAACAGTAACTCTCAAGTAGTAGTGATGTTTGTGCCAAGCCTTTCAAATGTACAATGAAACCAGACTGTTTTGCTAATGACAGCACGACTGCAAACTAGAACTGTGGCAACCAATATATTGATCCGTGACCTTAGTTTTATTAGCTTCATCATCTGCCTAGATGAGTAATTAGACCCACCTCAGGGTATACCTTTCATCAACTCAAATCAAACTTCAGTGTTTTACAGAACTGACTACCAGAAACAAGCTACTTCTGCAGGTATTTGTCAAAAGCAATTATAGTCCCATTTAACATCGAAAATACAAATACTGTATGTATAAATATAATATATAATACATCTTCAGATTTAATATACACTGAATAAAAAAAGATTATTTCAACAAATATTAAACTGCTATCACCTCATGATTCTCCTGTGACTATTCTTAGTGATCTAAACAAGTCACACACAGTCTGAAAAACTATCCACTATCAGATGATAAATATAAATTCCCTGTGAAGGACAGAAGGGGATGCATTCTTTTTTTTCTTTCCAGGTTTGTATTTAAATTTCAGTTAGCTGGGGTGCCCAGGTGGCTCAGTTGGTAAGTGTCTGGCTCCCTGCTCCACAGGAAGCCTGCTTCTCCCTCTCCCACTCCCCCTGCTTGTGTTCCCTCTCTCGCTATCTCTCTCTCTGTCAAATAAATGAATAAAACCTTAAAATAAATAGATGCCAGTTAGTTAATACAGGGGGACACATTCTTAATTTCAGCTATAAACGTACCTTAAAAAACAACGGTAGAAGCTGGAGTTGTTCCGTGACTGCCGTAGAGAAGGATCTTCCTGCACTAGCCATCAGCCATTTCAATACTATTTGAAAATAAACAGATCGAATCAGTCTTTGCTATGGAGTCAGAGAGCACAAAATAGAGTAATACTGTAGTGCTAATGTCAGAGAGCCATTATGACAGTTCTGCTAACTCTTCAATGTTAAGGAAGAGATCATCGCGTTACTTCATAAATTTGACACTAAACAGCATTATGACAGGAACCACAATAAAGGGCGTCAACCAACTAGGGTAGTGAAGTCACTCAAAAAATGAATCAACAAATTAATAGTCTACTAAATACCAACACCAATTATGAATTAACCTGCAATAATCCTAATGAGCAAAAATGATAACTAAGTTAGCTGTTTATCCTTAGAATGCTTGAAAAAATTTTAAATGGACAAAACAGGACACACCAAATAATCAAAACAATTTTGGAAAAGAACAAAGTTGGGGGACTCACACTTCCTGATTTCAAAACTTATTACAAACTACAGTAATCAAAACAGTGTGGCAATGACATAAGGACAGACATACAGACCAATGGAGTAAACTAGAGTCCAGAAATAAGCCCTCACACACATGGCCAAGTAATTTTCAGAAGAGTGCCAATACTACTCAATGAAGACATAAGCCTTTTCAACAAATGGTGCTGGGAAACTGGACATGCTCGAGCAAAAAAATGAAGCTGACCCTTACATTACATATAAAAATTAACTCAGAGGGAATTAAAGATCTAAACTTAAGAACTAAAAGTATAAAAAAAAAAACTTAAGGGAAAAATTTCATGACACTGGATTTGGCTATGATTTCTTGGATATGACACCAAAAGCAGACGCAACAATAGAAAACATAAATTTGATTTCATCAAAATTAAAAACTTTTGTGCAGAAAACCCACCACATAAGAAAATATTTGCAAATCATATATCAGATAAGGGGCTGATATCCAGAATACATAAAGAACCATAACTCAAAAACAATAACACTAACAACCTAACTGAAAAATTGGCAAGGGATATGAAGAGACAATTCTCCAAAGAAGATTTAAAAAAAAAAAAAAGGCACATAAACAAATGAAAAGATGTTTAACCACTAATCATTAGGGAAATGCAAATCAAATCCATGGATATCCTCATCACACTCATTTGCACAGTTCCAAGTCATAAAAACAGAAAACAAGTATTGGCATGAGTATGAAAAAACTGCAACCTCCTTGTACTGCTGGTTAGAAGGTAAAATGGGGCAACCACTGAGGAAAACAGCTTAGTGGCTCTTAAAAAAGTTAAACATAGAATTACAATATGGTCCAGCAATTCTACTTTGGATAGCCCAAAGAAGTGAAAACAGGGGGCTCAAAACATAACATCTACACAACTGCTCACAGCAGCACTATTCACAGTAGCCAAGAGGCAGAAATGACCTGAATGTCCATCAACAGATGAATAAATACTGAATGGATAAATACTGAAAACACATAAATATTGAAAACACAATGCAAAGTTAAAAAGCCCAACTTAAAAGGACAAATACTGTATGATCCCTCTTATAGGAAGTCCCTAGAATCGACAAACTCTGAGACAAAGTAGAACGGTGGCTGCCAGGGCGAGGGGAGAGTGGGACAAGGTATTACAGAGCATCAGTACTGCAAGACAAAGAGCGCTGAAGGTGGATGACAGTGATGGTTGTACAACAATGTGAATGTATTTAATGCCACCCAACTATAAACTTTGTATTATGTGCGTGTTACCACAATAAAAAACAGGCAGGAAACATCCCAAAGGATAATCTAAACAAATGCCCGTTTTGTTTTGTTTTCCCTTGGTAATAAATGTCTGCTTTTAACCAAGTTTCTATTAATTTTTTTTTTAAAGATTTTATTCATTTGACAGAGAGAAACACAGCGAGAGAGGGAACACAAGCAGAGGGAATGGTAGCGGGAGAAGCAGGCTTCCTGCCGAGCAGGGAGCCCAAAGCGGGGCTCGATCCCAGGACTCTGGGATCATGACCCGAGCCGAAGGCAGATGCCCAACGACTGAGCCACCCAGGCGCCCCCCAAGTTTCTATTAATTTTAGCCACTCACTAGTTTTTAAGAGTTTAATGCCCTGAGTTCGTTCGTCTTCTTCACCAATTCCATTTTCTTCCATAACATGGTTCTGAATTTCTTCATCTACATCCATGAGGGGTTTCAATCTCTCTAGAATTCGAGCAGTAAACTCAGGGACCCGTGGGGATGCCGTTGGCGCAGTGTTTGGCAAAGAAACATCAATCATAAATATGTAGGTCAGCACGCTGTAAAATGAAATACACGGAGTGAGAAGAGATGCCACGTTATCAATAAAACTAAGGTTCAAAAGCGATGACCTAACCAAAGTAAATATTTGAACAACGACTCCTGGAGAGAGTCTCCTGTGCTGTGCCCATAATGAGGAAGCACTGAGAACTGGCCAAATGTGCACCTTTGGCTCGTGAGCTCACTGCTGTCCTGTTTACATCACAGCCTCATTGACTAGTGTCCCAAACACAATATAAAATGA
>CM053610.1:60020428-60109101 GCA_028646535.1 Procyon lotor
TACTTAAAAATTAATACACATATAAATAAAATAAAAAGCTATGTTACTTTTACTGAGAAAGACACTAAAAGTCCTTAACTTTCCTTTTTTTTTAAACTTTTTTTTTTAAAGATTTTATTTATTTATTTGACAGAGAGGAGAGAGATCACAAGCAGGCAGAGAGGCAGGCAGAGAGAGAGAGGGGGAAGCAGGCTCCCTGCTGAGCAGAGAGCGCTATGCGGGGCTCGATCCCAGGACCCTGAGATCATGACCTGAGCTGAAGGCAGAGGCTTTAACCCACTGAGCCAACCAGGCGCCCCAGTCCTTAACTTTCAAAATGGTAAAGAAATATACTTTACTGAATACTAAGGAGTTTCGACTTAAATCTACAAACATCTGTTTATTGAGTACTCATCATTTATATGCAATAAAAAACTAAAAGCAAACAATAATAGCAAGGAAACAAAACCCAATCTGTGCCCTCAAGAAGCTTGTTACCATACAGGATGTGTACGAGATGACTATATAAAGCAGTAGCCAGGTGAGGTGGGGTAGTACATAAGCGACCTTAAATACAAAAACTTGTGCCAACTGGACCAAACAGAATTCAGGGGGCCGTGGAGATCAAGGGGGTGGAGAAAAGGAGTACACATTTACCAGTATTTACCCAGTGCTAAACTGAAATACAGTGACTGGGGCAAAAAAAAAACCCAGGAACTCAGTTTGAAATAAATCAGAGGCCGAAAATAAGATGCACGTGAACCACGGTTAAGTGTTTACAGATACTGAAAAGGGAATGCTTACCTCTGTCAAATCCTCCCTGCTTCTGCCAAGCTTAGGTTGCTCTTCCACACCAGCATAAACAACCATATTCCTACAAAGAGTTTATATTTGTAATATATATATAGAAAAAAACAGAAGAGCTTCACGTAGAGAAAGCATTAGAAGGCACTTTTAATGAACTCTAATCAGATGCTAAGTTTGGGAATGAGTGCATCGCTAACTATCTTGGCCTTAAAAATCTGTCAGGTCACTGTGTCCTAGTGACATAAGTGATTGGAGTCAACAGTAAGAGACAAGTAAGTATTTCTCTGGGCTGGTTTAGGCATACATAATACTGAGAAGTAAGCACAAAATTTAGAGCAGCTATTCACAAATTCCTTCAATGTATAATGGTGGAAATAAGAAGTCTAAGGGTTTCAGTGGAAACAGAAAGAGTGAGGCAAGACTGAGGCATAGCAGTGGCAGGAGCAGAAGAAAAAGAGGAAGAAGGAAGAAGAAAAAAGCTAGAGATTGTGTGTTTTTGGTGGTAGAGTCCTCCACATCGGCTTCCAGTGCCTCTGAACCTCTCCACAAATCCAAAATGATAAAACAAATTACATCAAAGATACGCTGTTTAATAAGAAGGTGCACGGCAATCTGCAACTTACTGAGGCCAGGTGTAGTATCCCCAGTGAGTTTTTTCCACAAAGCAGCTTGACTCCCATTCTTTTTTGGTTCTTGGTATACTTTTGCTATCATAATGCAACCAATGATTATCAGGCCTATCACCAGCAAGAATTTGGGTAGGTTTAGAATATCCACCTTAAGGAAAAGACAATTACATTTGATAAACTTAAAAATATCCATGTAATTTAATTGCTCTCAACTTTCAATCAATAGTACTAGTTTGACTTTGTCTTTGTAACAAGATCATCAAAATTTGTTCAAGGCAAGACCACATATATATGATGTATTATCCACTAATGGGATAATTATTTGGGGCAAAAAAAAAATCAAGTATGAGTCATACTTCATTCCTTTCACCAAAATTAAAAGGATTAATTTTGTTAAAACTCTTAAGATCTGAATTAATTTCAGGCTTAAAGAGCTCAAAGAATTCCCTAGAAGCCCCAAATTTTAACATTTTACCACGTGTACTTTGACATTCTCTCTACATAAAGTACATTTTTCCAGAACCATAAAGCAGGATTAGGGGCACCTGCGTGGCTCAGTTGGTTAAGCATCTGACTCTTGATTTTGGCTCAGGTCACGATCTCAGGGTTGTGTGACCGAGCCCTGCATGCAGCTCTGTACCAGGTGTGGAGCCTGCTTGGGATTCTCTCTCTACCCCGACCTCGTCCCTCTTTAAAAAGGCAAACAAGATTAGTAGTAGGGTGTATAACAAAAGGCTTTCCCACATTTTGTTAACACCATTTTATAGTGTTCCCAAATAAAGATGGTGTTGCACAGCTACACTCCCCTCCCAAACGTGGGGTAGAGGTGGACTGAAGAGAGCTGTCTGAATATTACAAAAGTTGTCAGAGATAAAAAGTGTGGTAGCCAGAAGAATAAAAATGACAACCGCCCTAATCAAGTTAGTTCATTATTTTTTCTGATTACCATTCTGATTAGATTACTATTCAGAAAATCTGATAATACAGTAAGGTATGAAGAAGAAAATTAACCTTGCCTCTAAACCTATACCCAGAGAGAAACACTTAACATACTGATGTATTAATGATAAAGGTCTTTGGTAATTATTGCTAATTTTAAGTCTCTGAAAGTCAGTCTGATAAATAATTGCTTAGTTGGTAAGGTAAGTAGAGGATATGTTTGCGGAGAGTGCAAAAGGTACGTGTATTTAAAGACAGAGGCCCTCTACTTTTTTTAAATTTATATTTTTAGTAATCCCTACATCTCATGTGGAGTTTGAACTCACATCCCCAAGACCAAGAGTCTCATGTCCTTCTTACGAAGCCAGTCAGGTGCTCCAGAGTCCATCTAGTTGTATAAATACTTTTTCTCAGTAGTTTCCACTGAGTCAACTATTTTTCCCTCAAAATATTCATACTTCGTGTGCGGAGATCTTTCTATACTTTTAAACTTTGTATAGAAAAATATTTGAGCTCAAGAGCTATTAATTTTTTTTAAGATTTTATTTATTTATATGACAGAGAGAGACACAGCAAAAGAGGGAACACAAGCAGGGGGAGTGGAAGAGGGAGAAGCAGACTCCCCACTAAGCAGGGAGCCTGATGTGGGGTTCAATCCCAGGACCCTGGGATCATGACCTGAGCTGAAGGCAGACACTTAACAACTTAGCCACCCAGGTACCCCAAGAACTATTAATTTATACACCTCAAAGAAATTTTCCAAGTTTGACTGAGAAGCATATTAATTACATTTGGTAGTACTTACTCATTTCATAGGGGTTGATGGTCAGCTTTTTGTGGGTTCTTTTGAGCTGTTTAAGAATACCAGCCACAGCTGAGATTGCCATCTAGAAAAGAAATACATAAAGTACATGTGTCAACACCGTAAAATTCTTGAATGGCTATTGCCTGCTTTGAACAAATCAGAAGCTGGATTCTACTTCTTTCAGAAGCAGATTAACTACCTCACCTGTTGACATCTGGCAGCACAGCCACTGCGCGCGCTAAATCTGACTTGGAACCAGTCACTTCAAGTTCTTATTTTCATCCAAGCTAGTCTGCCTAGAAAACTTTGATCCCTTCTTTGTTCTGCTCATTCTTCAAATCTCAGCTTAGAATCTTAAAGGTCTTTTTCTAACGCATCAGGCTAGGTCAGCCCCATCTTGCACTCCACCTCTAATACTTTGTGACTAAAACCAAAAAGTTGTATCCTCACATATCTTTCCCTTCCTATAACACTTCATACCTATCACTGATTTTTCAAAGTCAGGATTTCCCATGAATCTATAAACTTGTGCCCTGCCGTATCCCCAGTGTTGAAATGCACAGTGCCTGAACATGTCCTCATATACTGGCTGGATGATTATTATTATCTCTAAACCAACAGGGAGAAATTTCGAATCAATACACTACAAGGCATTTATTAAGTGTATCCTGCGAAGACTTTACAGGCTTCAGGTGGGTAAAAATTCTTGAACTCAAGACTGTAGCTACAAAAAAGTATCTACCTTTCGAACTACAATTGCATCATGGTTGAGATTCTCAACAAAAAAACGTATGGCACGAAGAGGTAACACTCGGTCATCTCTCAAAAGTAGAGACAGAAGCCCAATGCCTATATGTTCAAATTTCCAAGGCCTGAAAAGGGGAGGGAGGGGGAAAAAAAAAATCACAAAATATATCACTCAAAAACCACTTTTAGAAGAAAATAGAGACATTAGAGTTTCCTAAGAATTAATATAGGTTTACTGACGAGCACCACTCCCATCATTAGCCTCAATTCTTCTTCTAAAATCATGAATAAGACAATAATTTTTTGAGATACAGTCATTCATGGCTTTCAGGGTAGAAACCTCCTCAATTATTTGAGGTAAAAGCTTTGAGAATTTTTAAAAAATTGCACTTACAGATTTCTCTGCTCCACACCATCTAATAAAGTGTTTACCAAATTTTCATAGTTCCTTAAAAAAAACAAAACAATAAAAGCACTTTAGGTGAGGTATTGTTTTAATACAGTAGTAGGAGGAACACCAAATAATGTAACAGAAATTCAAATTCTAATCAAATTCACTCTCCTCTTAGGTGTTATCATAACACTATAAAAGGTCTGGTGAGAACCAAGCCAGAGTGAGAGCAGATGGGTGAAGAGAGACTGTGGGGAAAAGAACATGAAGGGCAGAGAGAAAACAAAAAAGTGCCAGGTACACTGAGGCACCTCAACTGTCCCCAAGCAGATATTCAAAAGTAAATCTGTGAGTAGTACTCAATTGTTCAGAAGTGGTCTAATAGTTCATTACTTCTACACACATGTTAGGAAAAAAATAATAAGCATATTTATAAACGAAAGACAAAATTAAGGTAAGGAGACTCCTGCTTGAGTGTTTTCACTGAAGCACTGAATTGCTTGGGTTCCAAAAACCTAAAACCAGTCACCGTCGTCTACTTTTTTAAAAAAGACCGACTTTATTCATTCATTCATTCATTCATATGAGAGAGACACACACACACAGAGAACAGAGAATGCACACAAGCAGGGGTTAAGGGCAAAAGGAGAGGGAGAAGCAGACTCCCCCGCCGAGCAGGGAGTCTGACTAGGAGCTTGATCGCAGCACCCTAAGATGACAGCCTGAGCAGAAAGCAGACTTTTAACTGACTGAGCCACCCAGGTGCCCTAAAACCAGTTTTTTTAAGACAGTTTTAAGATGGTGTATTCCACTTCTGTAGCTGAAAGTGACAATCTGGGACCTTCAAAATAATGATATCCTAACATTTTGTATTTTTTCAGAATCATTGTGTGAATTTCACGAGGTATATATGGCACATCTATATCTCAGAGATATTCAAAACCTGCTACCCATAATGCTACCTATCTTGAGAAGCAGGCGTTCATCATTACCTTAGGGCATCAGCATTCTTTTCTTGTTGGCGCTTAAGTCCTTCTTTAATTTCTTCTGAACTAAGCATTGTCTGGTTGGAAGAGGGATTTTTTGATTGTTGAAGTAATTCTGCTATTTCGACACAGGACTTTGGAATCTTATAAAACAGAAAAGGGAGGACACAAAATCAAGTACTGACACATGCCAGAACACAGAGGAATCTTGACAACCTCATGCGGAGAAAGAGAAGCCAGATACAAAGACCACCTACTGCGTGATTCCATTTGTATGAAATATCCGTCATAGGCAAATTCACAGATAAGGGAAGCAGATCCATGATCTCCAGCGTCAAGGGATGCTGGGGGAATGGGAGTCATTGTTCCCTGGTATAGGCTTTCTTTTTGAGCGCCAGTTGTAGAGCCCAGACATCTACTACTATGAATATACAATACACTATTGTGCTATGTAAGGGTGAAATTTTTGCGTGTGAATTATGAACTAATTAAAAAGAAAAACTTTAGTTAGAAACAAAAATTTTTTTCCCATTTTTAATGTAATCTCTATACTCAATATAGGGCTCAAACTCACAACCTCAAGATCAAGAGTCACATGATCTTCCAACTGAGCCAGCCAGGCTCCCCACCAAAAAACCTTAAAAAAAAAATTTTTTTTTTCTTCATTTATTTAAGAGAGACAGTGAGCAAGATAGCGACAGAACATGAGTGCGGGAGGGGGAGAGTGCACGAATAGGGGAGACTCTCCCCTGAGCAGGGAGCCCAGTGTGGGGCTCAATCCCAGGACCATAACTTGGGGAAAGGAAGACACTTAATTGACTGTGCCACCCAGGCACCCCCCAAAAAACCTTTTTTTTTTTTTTAAAGATCTCATTTATTTATTTGACAGAGAGAGAGATCACAAGCAGGCAGAGAGGCAGGCAGAGAGAGGAAGCAGGCTCCCCACTGAGCAGAGAGCCCGACGCGGGGCTGGATCCCAGGACCCTGAGATCATGACCTGAGCCGAAGGCAGCAGCTTAACGCACTAGGCCACCCAGGCACCCCCCCAAAAAACCTTTTTTAAAGAAAGCATAATCAGGGGCACCTGGCTGGCTAGTTAGAAAAGCATGTGACTCTTGATTTTGGTTGGGGTTCTGAGTTCGAGCCCCACATTGGATGTAGAGATTACTTAATAAAAATCTTAAAAAAGAAAGCATGACCTAATGACAGTTGCAAGTTGCAAGACGGTGCTTTATAGAAAAGGAATAGGTTTAGAGCTGGGATTTTAAAACCAAAGGATGGGTGTCAAACACAATTACTTTAGAGAAGAGGGCAATTCACTTGCACTCACACCACTTGCACCCATCCTGTTCTGATGGATGTGGAGATACGCATCTGCTACATCTCCCCATACAAGGACCACTGATACAGGTATTCTTCACTTTCTCATTTGTCAAATCATCCAATTTTAATTTTTGTCACTATAAATTATGAACCTTATGGTCAAACTTTTGTGACTTTGGCTAGTAAGAGTGACCTCCTAAAATATAATCAACTCTTCAAAAAATGAGGCCATGGGGGCGCCTGGGTGGCTCAGTCATTAAGTGTCTGCCTTCGGCTCAGGTCATGATCCCAGGGGCCTGGGATTGAGCCCCGCATCGGGCTCCTTGCTCAGCAGGAAGCCTGCTTCTCCCGCTACCATTCCCTCTGCTTGTGTTCCCTCTCTCGCTGTGTTTCTGTCAAATAAATAAAATCTTTAAAAAAAAAAAAAAATGAGGCCATGGATATATAGATAATCATGGTAAATGCAACAGTGTAATAACCCTTTGTTGTCTCTTACTAGAAAACAACCCAGCTCTCTCCTGGCCAAATTCATAGTGATTACTAAAGAACAAATAGGAAATAGAAAGCTAATACTAATTTCCACTAAAATCTGAATTTAAAAAAAAAAACGGTTTTGCTCACTGCGAAATCCAAGCCAATTGTTTCATATTGCCGATGAATCTTTTCTGCAAGATCATCAAACAGTCTCACTATTGATGGCTTTTCCAGGGACATTGCTTTGCTAAGTCCAGAAGAAACGATTGCTGGCCACGTCTGTACAATACAGTCCCAGTCATGAAGGTTTGCCAAACATACACCACTATGATTTCCGAGGAGACAATATAAGGCACCCTGCAGGTAAAAACAATTAATACAGGGAATAAGAGGCACTGTTTAGTTGTAGCCAATTCACTTACATCTTTTTAAATGTACTAAACACTGAGTCTTTAAGTGCTTGATACTGGTTAGTAAAACAGACTCACACATTTAACATGCTACTTTCAGAAACTTGAACTTGACATTTAACTGTCATGCAGTAATATTTTCCCTAAGTCATCTAATAAAGGGTTAGCTCAAAGAACGGCTATAAATACGATAATACAGAAATGTAAGGCTATTGTTTTTAAGGATATAGTTTCCATTCCAATTCTCTCCTACTACAATTTTATCACAAAGGCCACTAACATTTGCCAGTCTTACCATTTTAGGTGCATTTCTAAAATCTGATTAAGAGTTTTCTTGAGTATATTAAAACTAGATTAACCATACATTTCTTACTCATAAAGGCTCAATTAATCAGAGCAACACCCCAATTTAATGAAAAGAACTATTATGTTATTTTCTAAACATTCACCCTATCTCAGTTCTGATCTGGTTTATTACCCACTGTGTGCTCTGCTCCTCTTTACACGTTCTCATAAGATCATTGGTAACTTTGATTTTACTGACCTAACAGCCGTTTTTCAATTTTGATCTTACTTGACCAATTTGATTGTGTCCATTTAAACCACTTCCAACATGGTCAACAATATACTACCCTAAGAGTCAGACATTCCACAACACTCTTGAGTTATACATCTTACATTGGAGGCCAGAAAATTTTTTCTATAAAGGGTCAAACAGTAAATAGTTGGCCATATGGTCTCTGTCACAACTACTTATCAATGCTTTTGTAGCACAAAAGCAGCCATAGACAAAATACAGAAAGGAATGGACATGGCTGTGTTCCAACACAACTTTACTTCCTAAAGCAAGCAAATGAGCCCAAGCTATAGTTTGCTGACCTGTCTTACGAGCCAGCTTCAAGAACATGTTTAGTTGTCATCTTAACTCTCTCCAGAAAGCAAATGATACGGCTAAGTCTCCCTTCTTTCAGGGAACAATCTCTCCTTGGCTTCTGTAACGCCTCATATCTTGGTATCTTTCTCATCTTTCCCTTCTTGGTTACTTCTTCATGGGATTCTAATGGAGTTTCCTCAACACCTGCTCCCCGGTCCTCTTTCTCTTCTCATTCTCCTCCTATGTTCTCTTACCCATGCCCAAAGATTTCAGTCATCATCAACACACACTGAACTGGTGTGTTGGGTGAAATGGTATCTACCTACTTGACACCCCCTCTTAGTTTATAGGAAATACTTCATCTGTAACTTTCCCAAACTCATCATCTATTCTCCCTTTTCTCTCCCTCTGATGTACCCAATAACCAGTTGTGCAATCCAGAACTTTAATAATTTTGATACCTCCTTTTTTCAGTCCCTTCATATTCAACCACCAGATCTTTTCAATTCTCCCTCCTAAATCACTTTTAATCAACCCACTCCTATCTGATAGCACAGGCATTACGTTTCACCTATACTCTTCTGCACCCCTGTGAGACGGACTATTTTCTTAGCTTATGTCATTTCCTTCTTTCTCTGCTCTACTCATACAAGCTCTCACTCAGTTGCTCAAACTTACCGTATTTCTCCCTGTCCCAGGCTTCCACTATGCTGTTCACATTACTCTAAACCTTTTGGTCTTGCAGCCCCCTCTCCTACAGGCCAGGTAGGCTCTTTATCCACTGGTGCTCAACTCAAACTGCAGCCTACATTTTCTCCCCGTAACATCAATCATAAACATAGGAAGAGTAAATAATTAGAGAAGAAAAAAAAGACTATGTTTAAAGGTGTAGGGTAGTGATGTCTTCAGTCTATTTTGAAATACATAAAAAAATAAGATGGACATAGATAAATACATGCAAATGTATTTATTTATATGTGCAAATATAGCAAAATGGTAAATACAGAATCTGAATGGTGGACACATGGATGTTTATTGTAAAATTCTTTCAATTTTCTGTATAACTGAAAATTTTCATAATTAAAAAAAAAACCCAAAAACCTTATACCTTGAACTGCTGTTGTGTGACATCTTGTCTATCAGGCCGTAAGAACTCCAGAACCAGGGGAATGATATCTCTGCAACAGAAGTTATACGCACCCAAGGCAGCAAAAAATGTTTGCTGAGCCTTATTTCTGACCTGAAAAAGTATTATTAACAAAGGACTTTCATTATATAGTAGACAAAGAGTTTCTAAATAAATTACCAAAAACAAAATAATTTAAATATTGTTGTAACAGAAAAATATATCAAGGCACATACCTTAACAAAAACAAGTAAATGATTATCTTTTTACCAAAAGGAAAAGCACATTACCACCAACCACAGCCATGGTTTAGGTTACAGAGGTTCAAATATTTTTGATAAAGGAGAGACTGAATAGAACTGATATGCATTTGTCCTGTAACATAATCAGCAGACTATTTAACTTTCTATTCTGAATTACTTTTGATGAGAAGAGCTAGATTTTCTCTTATATTTATGCAAAGAAAACCAAAGACTTTCTAAAACACAGAACAACTTCACCTTTTCAATGCAAACCATAAGTAGAGCCCATATGTTTTGAACCCAAACAAAAGACTCAGTATAAGATTATAACCCATGAACTAAATTGTAATGAATAATAACCAACTATAATAAAAGTAACACACTACATATTTCAAACCCTTAGGTGAAATCTTTGAGTTAGAGACTGTATGTCCTAACTTAACATTATTAAAGACAGAATAATTAGCTATTCATGAATTTTGCTTTTCCAGTTGTCTGTGCTTGGAGAGATCATCTCTTGGTCCTTTGCTACCTTAAAGGATGGATCCCTTAATTCATATGGTAGCAGATTGCTGAAACCTAAGCATAACATCTAGGAGGATCATATAGCCTTCACAGACTGGCGTGCACAATGTGATCTGATTAAGTGGCAGCAACACTGCGCTAGTGCTGTCTATCAACTTTACATTTGAAAAAAAACTTGAGAAGCAACAACAAATATTAAAAATACACATTTTTAAATGACTACTAAAATTAGCTTGAGAATATTTGCAATTTGAAAAGTGCATTCTATGGGGCACCTGGGTGGCTCAGTTGTTAGGCCTTCCACTCAGGTCATGATCCCAGGATCCTGGGATCAGGCCCACATTAGGCTTCCTGCTCAGAGGGGAGCCTGCTTCTCCCTCTCCCACTCCCCTTGCTTGTACTCTCCCTCTCTCTCTAAAATAAGTAAGTAAAATCTTAAAAAAAAAAAGTGCATTCTACGCCAATAAATAATAATTGTATATAATAAATATACATAAATAATAACAATGATAATGATGATTATTATTTTAAGTAGGCTCCATGCAGGGCTTGAACTCGCGACCCTAAGAACAAGACCTGAGGTAAAATCAAGAGTCAGACACTCAGGGCGCCTGGGTGGCTCAGATGGTTAAGTGACTGCCTTCAGGAGCCCCACATCGGGCTCCCTGCTCAGTGGGGAGCCTGCTTCTCCCTCTCCCTCTGCAGCTCTGCCTGCTTGTGTTCTCTCACTTTCTGTGTCAAATAAATAAATAAAATCTTAAAAAAAAAAAAGAGAGACACTCAAACAAACGAGCCATCCCCCAGGCACCCCTCCAATAAATTATTTAAACTTCCCTGTATTTGAAATGGGGCTATTTAAGATTGCCTTGTAATAAAACAAGGAAATGGGGCTGGGGACGGGGACAGAGGGAACAAGACTTACCTGGCTGTATGAACTTGTAGATAAACGAAGAAGATCTCGGATCATATCTTGATGTACTCTTTTGTATTCACAACCCTCAACAGTCAGTGTTCGCAGCTACAAAAGGAAAACAATGTAAAATCCAATCTCCAAGTTTTTACTGAAAAGTTCATTTAACTATGAAGTAACGCAAATAATTACATATTCATCTGGAAAACTGCCACTTAAAAAAGTCATCATGATTTTAAAGAGATTTACCTCATGCTGCAACATTACTCTGTCAATCAATAGTGCTCTGATATGTTGTTTTTTCCCATGGAGCTAAAAAACAAAGTAGAAGACACTTTAACATTGTCCTTAATTGACTGGACCCATGGGTTCCCCCGAATCCCTTACTGAAAAATTTTTACTGCACTATAAAGGTTCACACTGGGCTGGTGAGTACAGGAGGTATTTCATTTATTTAAAGTGATCAGGTTAATACAAAAAGATATTATTTCAATTAATTTTATGGCTAATCGTAGAAATAACCCCTTTAAATAGCTCAACCAACACCTTTTTTTTCCTGGTAGTTTATTAATGGATCTATGTATGGGAGAGGAACTGAGATGGTCCTTATTCATTCAAATACTGAAAGTACAAAAAGAGACTACTAAGAAAATCGCTTGACTCTGCTGTATTTATAAGTAGACTTTCCTAGTAATTGTGTATGTTTACTATAGAATATATATCTTATTATCTTTTATGGACTCCCCTACCACCTAATCTTCTACCCAGTCACTGAAGGCCAATACCTGGAACTCAGAGACTGCTCCTCTTTTACACTTTTATCTCATCAGTCAACAAGTCTCTACAAATTCTTCTTTTTCAGAACACCTTATTTCCATCCCAACACCAGTGACTTGATTCAGGCTGGATTTTTCCATCTAGACTATCGTGTAAGTTTAACTACCCGCCCCTGTTTCTAGTCTCAAACTTCTACTGCTGGTTTTTTTCCTCAGCGGTGACGGAGCTTTTTCAAAAGTCATTGAATTAAAGACTGATCTTGCCAATATTCCAATCAGATCTACTTCAGAACTTTTAATGACTCCATCATGCTGAATATAAAAGTGAAGCCCTCTCTGGCGATACAACTATAAACAACCTGTGAGCACCTGGCTGGATCACCGGGAAGGGCACGCGACTCTGGATCCTGGGGTCGTTGAGCTCCAGCCCCACATGGGGGTAAGAGATTACTTAAAAAAATAAATGAACTTAAAAAAAAAAAAAGAAAAACCAAAAGGCAAACTATAAATGACCTAGTTGCCACCTGCCATTTCTGCCCTTTAGCCACTGTTCCCGAACGTATGCCATGTTTCTAAGTCTCCCTGCCCTTTTACACACCATTCCCTCTAAAATATGCAGTGATCCCCTTGCCTAAACAATAAACCCCTACAACCTTTTCAGACTCAGCTTCCATAAGTCTCCTAAAGAACACTGCTATCAACATCAAATAGCTGGCGTAAGTACGCTTTCTTCTATGCTCCTGAGAAGCCTGTACTGACTTCTCTTGGACACAAAGATAACGTAAGAGGTAATTTTTCTAAGATCTCCATAAAGTGAGATGCTTTATTTACATCCATGCGCCGGGACAACTCCTATCTTTTATTCCCTCAAGTTCTTACCAGGCAGCCTGCCACATTATCACATCCAAATTCCCAATGAGAGTTCAGACACTGTCCTGGAAACTCACAGAAGAGTTTATAGGAGGAAAACATTTTCCCAGCATTCTTTTGATTATAACCTGATATAATATTTGAAAACCAATTTTTACTTACAGAGAAGCTTCCTCTGTATGCTGAACAATCCCTAAATCAAGTGACTAAGTCAATATTATACACATTTAAAAAAATTAGTTCAGAGTTTTTTAGGTGAAAATACTGACCCGGTTTTCCATTGATTTCTTAACTAGGTTAAAGCTTTTCCACCGGGAGTCAAATTCATGTTTGTGAGATCCTTGGAACTGCAAGAGGTCTCCAATAATCTGTGTCAAAGAATTTCAAATTTTATGTTTACAAGCTATCATGTCAAAACTAGTCCCGTTAATAATCATGTAACTATTAAAGGGTAATTGTACCTTTATGATAAGAAACAAAGACTTGGTATCATCTTCTGAATTGTTAAGTATGTGGTCTATAATAGAAGAAAATGGATTTTGGTTAAAATATTTTGAGTTACTACAGGACTCCTGATATATCAGTTAAGAATCTATTAGTTGAGGAAAAAAAACACTGCTCTATTTAGAATTTAAATAAAGTTAAGTAAAAACACATACGCTCTAACATTCCTAAATATTTATTAGTAAAAATAAGTTAAATGTATATATGTACTTACTAAGAAGTTTCCTTATGACCCTAGCAATTGCTTCTCGGTGGTTCTCTCTGGATAGATCTATTTTTTTAAAAAAGAGACAAGGCATTTTAGACACATTGAATGCTCCCCAGCTGTTGAAGCCTACTTATATCAACAGTTTTTATCAAGAATAAATCATGTAGGGGCGCTTGGGTGGCTCAGTTGTTAAGCGCCTGCTTTCGGCTCAGGTCATGATCCCAGGGTCCTGGAATCCAGCCCCACCTCGGGCTCCCTGCTCAGTGCAAAGCCTGCTTCTCCCTCTCCCACCCCCTCTGTTTGTGTTCCCTCTCTCGCTGTGTCTCTGTCAAATAACTAAATAAAATCTTAAAATAAATAAATAAATCTTGTATCCAGGAAAAAAACCAAGTGGGTCTGCCTTTATCATAGCTGGATTAGTGTCTAGGCATGATACAGTAATTTTCAAAACCTTCACATTTACAAAGACCTGCTTGGAAAATTTTCCTGGGCAGGTAAGGAGGAGGGAGAAAAAAAAATCTTTGCCAATATTTCAAAGGCTCTATTCACTAATTAGAGATCTTAAGTGTATAGGATTCTTTAATTGGTTATGAGTGACCCAAATCAAGCAAACAAAAGTTACACCTTAGCAATTAATCTATGCAATTAATTCCATTGTTAATCTAACAATAAGGAAATGCACTAAATTTTTATTAGTGTTAGATTCAGAACATTAAGTTAACACAATGTTTTACATATTTATATGAAATTTAAATCACTATGACAGGAAGACACAAAGATAAAGGTTATAATACTCCTACATTCACATCAAGTATAATGTGTCAGTTCTAAAACAATTCTAAACATAAAATGAACATGATGATACATGAAAATCTGCCTCTGCACACAGAAAACATCCAAATATTCATTTACCTGGTCCAATTTCTACCTTTTCTTGGCTACTCTTTATAAAAATAATTTTCCAGTTTCTCCAAGGAAAGCAAAGATACCTATTGTGTAATTAACTAATATTCATTTTATATACGAAAAAGAGACGAGGAAAATTCTAACTACATATTATTCCATTTTAACTCAAAAAATTTTTATTTTATTTAAATTCCATTAACTAACACATAGTATATTATTAGTTTCAGAGGTAAAGTTCAGTGATTCATCAGCTGCATAACACCCAATACTCATTATACCCTGTGCCCTCCTTAATGTCCATCACCCAGTTACTCATTCCCCTCACCACTCACCTCCCTCCAGCAGCTGTTTGTTTCCTACAGTTAAGAGCCTCTTATAGTTTGTCTCCCTTTCTGATGTTGTTTTATTTTTACCTCCCTTCCTCATGATCCTCTGCTTTGTTTCTTAAATTCCACTTATGAGTGAAATCATTAATTCCTCTCAAGTGATTTCGCTTAGCATAATACCCTCTCATTTAATGCACATCATTGCAAATGGCAGGACTCCATTTTTTTGTGACTGAGTAATATTCCATTGTGTGTGTCTTCCCTATCCATTCATCTGTTGATGGACATCTGGGCTCCTTCCCTAGTTTGGCTATCGTGGACATTGCTGCCCTAAACATCGAGGTCCAGGTGCCCCTTCAGATCACTACATTTGTATCTTTGGGGTAAATATCTAGTAGTACAATTGATGGGTCATAGGGTAGCTCTATTTTTAACTTTCTGAGGAATCTCCATACTGTTTTCCAGAGTGGCTATTTTAAATTTTTTTAATTCCTTATTTTAAACTCAATTTAGTTAACATATACTATATTATTAGTTACCAGGGTAGAATTTAGTGACTCATCGGTTGCATATAACACCCAGTGCTCACTATATCAAATGCCCTCCTTAATGCCCATCACCCAATTACCCCTTACCCCCACCTACCACCCCTTCAGCAACCCTCAGTTTGTTTCTTGGATTTCAGTATCTTTTATGATTTGCCTCCCTCTCTATTTTCATCTTATTTTATTTTTCTTTCCCTTCCCCTATGTTCATCTGTTTTGTTTCTGAAATTCCACATGAGTGGAATCATGTGGTATTTATCTTTCTCTCACCATTTTAACTCTACTTGTAGAGTAACTGACAAAAACTGTCCATACAAGATTTACTCAGATTAGAATTTACATACCATATTCAAGTCCAGTATACAACTTTGTCTCTTCCAAGGACACCATACTTGGTACCCTGTAGAAAAACAAAAGTGCTTACATTTATTAATAATATCAATAAGAAAGATTAAAGGGAAAAGTGTCATTGCTAGAATGTTTAAATCAAAACGAAGATGATGCTCTCTTAATAAACAGATTTCTCATCTTCAATACTTCAACTCTCTACTCTGTCCTTCTGAAGATTAATGTTATGTTTCAGTAAAGACAGTATTATTCATCTTAAAGAAAATGTTAATTAAATTTAATGACTTTATGAGGAAAAATTCACCAGCCAAATGAACATAATAATGATATTCAAGTATAAAAGCTTAAATCTAATGATAAACTTTTATATACATTTATACAAAGAAAAGTCAGCTTTATAATGGTATAATAAAGGTTAAAACTGGACACCAAAAACTCAAGTCAAATTTTATTATAGAATACATAGCAGACAAACTTCTTTATATAATCATTACCCCTCCTCTCGAAACTACCCAAACTGATCTCTCCTAACACCTACAGTTAAAATGCCATTATTTTCTTTTGAAGATGATCAGATATAAAAACACTGCATTTCCTAATTAAAGATCTGCCACAAAGAATTATATTAACAGAACCAGACCCAGCTAGTTAAACTCATTAAACAATTAAGAGTCACTTTTAAGGTATGTAAGAACAGATTTTACTAGGGAATATGAACCTTTATATCTGAAATCTAAATTTTCTTCAATGAAAAATAAAATTTTCAGCATTTCAAAAGACAATGTCAATTCAACAACTTTTCTAAGAGGAAGAACATAGGCACAAATGCCAAGGAAACATGGGGTAAGCTTATCTAAAACAAAGCTAATTAGTTATAAAAAGAAATTTTACAGTGATTAGTTACTCATCACTCATGAACTACGTAGCACTTGTAATAAAGAAAAAACTATTTTTAAATCAACATACCCCCATTTATATTGTATTTTTTTAAGTTAATTAAGCAAGTTATCTCTATCTTAATATTTGGTAGATATGAATTCTTTGATTTCTCTAAATGGGTAATAATATTAAGATTACTGAACTGCCAATTATTTAACTATGTTCCTCACCATAATCTAGAACCTAGGATGGCAACAATACTGTCTCGTGTTTCAAACCAAGCCTACAGAGTAAAAACAAAGAATGGCTATATTTTATAATATAAAATACTTGGTTATATTTTATAATATAAAATACTAATTTGCTTTTCAGAGACTTTGAAGTTCAAATTCAAATTCGTAAACTTTGGTTTTCATTCTATAAAGCTTCAGCCTTTGGCAACATCTTGCAAACTTGAGCATTCTGTAAAACTCTGTATGATTAAATAATATATAAGTACCCAGAATCTAGTTAGTTAAAAATAAAATCAGATTCCTTTACAATGAAGTTCAAGGAGTCCCAACATCTTTACTGAAATTAGATTTCACCACCAAAGAGAAAAAGACTGTGCTCAAACAGTAACAAGCATAAAGCATAAGACTTTTACCGCCTCCCCAAACTCATCCTTCCTTCCCTATTATAGCACAAGAAAAGGCTTGCCATGAGCTATCACATGAAAGTTGATGTCTCCTCGCTGCAGCTGTAAACATTAATAGTTGTGTAAAGTTAAGAATACTATTGTACCTTACCCAATCTGTACCTAGTACCAAAAAATATTGAACCAAGCATGTATTTTAATTAGTCATAAAACTGTTCTTACCAACAACATAAAAAAGCAACCACTATAGTAAGCTATTTTGAATTTTTCCTGGGAGTGTGTGTGTGTACACACATAAAACCCTAACTCTCAAACAAAAAAGGACTATCAATTGGGAATTTGAAATGTTCTGCTTGTATGCCTTTCTGACTCAAGTAATACCAATATTAATACTGTAATCACATTTAAAAGTGAGTCTCATCTAAGAGCCTTGATGCTTATTTTTAAAATTCATGTCACTCCGAATTGTTTCCCTACTAGAAAATCTGAAGAAATATTATTGCTGATTTACAAGTTTTTTTAAAATATCTCAACCAATATGGGATTTTGAAGTATTAAGAAGTATATTTAAATAAACCCAGCTTTGGCTTTCCTTTTGAAATGTGAATTAAAACACATCTTTCACATCTCAAGTGTCTATAAAAGGCATCTGGTTAGACATATATGTCATCTTTACTTGTTCTTATCCATCACAAAGTCCTTTTATGTTTATTTATCTAAGTCTCAGTTTTAACAGATCTCTTCTTCTCTAACAAATTAATTAAACTCTCATTGGATTGACAGATTTTACACTAAATCTTTCTCAGCAAGTGTAAATACATATTTATACTAAATATTTCATCTGGGCTTTATTAATTTTCTAAAAGAAATCTCTATCCATTACCCAAGTAAGATTTTAGGATTGTATCTTTTTGTGGCCACACTAAGCACATGTGTGCTGCTCTACACTTTGAAACTTAAAACTGTTCATGTCACTTTTAGTTATGCACAGAATCTTAACTGAATATATTTAAAGTGCCATCAACATTTACAGATGTGAGTTCTGATTTCAAGCTATAGTAGCAATATACTGAATTTAAATCAAATACCATCACTGCCCAACTATAAGTGAAATTCATTTTTCTCATTCCCTGGTGCATACTACAAACAGCAGTAATTTGACCTCAGGAGCTAAATAAAATTCTGACAATTCCTACACAACATATTTTAAATAATACCATTTATACAATAGTAAAGTTAAATCAGTTTTAAAGCACTAGACAGCACCAGGCCACCTAATTTATAACAACATGTGTTCAATATTTGTGCCACCAAAAAAAACCAAAAAAACCAAAAAACAAAAAACAAAAAAACAAAAAGACCTAGAAGTTTGACAGCTATGTTATTTGTACCACTAGATGGCAATCTTCTCCAGATTTGATTAAAGCAGAACTAAGAAAATAATCACTTATGGGAGAGAAAGGATGGTGAAAAAAGAAGAAATGACTAATAACATAAAAACAAAATATACAATGCAAATCCAATATGCAAACGAAGGCTAGGTGAACTGTCATGAAACTAGTACAAATAATACTTCTTGTCTACAGCTGGAAGAATAGCCTTTTCTCCCCAATAACCTCCCACCCAAAGAAAGCAAACATAAAAGGTATAAAACCAAGCCACTAATACTAACAGATTTTATTTTCCAATCAAGGTTACAAGTGTTTTCTCAAGAAACAATTGGCCTATTTCTGTGTTCTGTTATCCAATTCGATCCTAGGCATCAATAATAGCTATAAACACAAATGAAAAACTGGCTCTTGCTCTACCATGTGAACAAAAGGTTGCTACATTTAAAATTAACTCTGAGCATAAGAACTATTTCCATGTCTGACACACAAGCTTTTAAAAAATCAATGAAAACAGTCAGAAGGTGAAATAAGGAGAAAACAGGGTTACTCACCGTGGAGTAGTAACTGTTTCCTTTTCTGTGTGCAGCTCCCCCAGCAGAGCTGGGTAGTTTCCTGGAGGTGCCAAGAGAGGTTAGCTAGCCCTGCCCCTCATCGCAGAACAACACATCCTTTCACATATTAATGAAATGGTCTCAACTCTTAGACCTTAACTATGAAGTTTTCTTCGGCTGAGAAGTTAGTATAAGCTGAGATCCTAAGAATGATTTAACTAAGAATGGCTTAACAGATCTATCAGAGAAAAGGGGCACAAAGTAAAGAAGAAATCTCGGAGATGAAAAATGATGACTCCTCTACCTTGAGTAACCCTGTTTTTATAGATGTTAGTTTTTTGCATCCTGTGATAGCTGGTTAGACCTAAAAGATTATAAAGAGTGGACTGCAAAAGGAGAAATTAATGACGATTTCAGGATTAAAGACAAGTGTCCAATATTCCTGTATGACCCTGCAAAGACATAATCCAACTTCCACGTCTATAAAGGTAGAACTAGGAGTGTAAACTATACCACACGTTTCTATTATATCATTAACTAAAGGTTCCAACAGCAATATAGAGAGGTTCCATTTTAAGATTAATTCAGCAACCTTGGTATCTGACAAAACTGCCAAAAATCCAAATTGTACTAAACTAAAGAAATTTACACTTAATTACCCTCAAGGGAGGCTAGTTTACCCATCCTCTGAAACAGTAAAATTTATAATATATACAACAAGATATTTAATAATCCTACATTGCCAAAGGCCAAAAAAGTACAATGAAGATACCATGAGGTACATCATTTACTTTCTTCTTAGGACAATCAACTCACCTAAGTTTTTATATTTTGTCAGTCTCTAATACAATGCATAGAAAATTGGTTTGCACATTTAGTAGCCATTTATCTGAACAACGGGATTCTAAGATTATGCCTTATATTCTATTAGGAACCAAATTAGATTTTCTTACAGTAAACTCAGAACTGAACCAAGTTTCCAGTTTTTCACTGCAACTTTCTAGAAGACAAATACTACTAATACATGTGCAAGGCAAAGTTGATAATGAAAGATCTGATCAAAAAAATTAAGCAGCTAGAATGTTTTTACCTAATTGAGATTTATATATAGGAAAAATATAAGACTAATTTTAAAGAAAACTGAGTTGCTACGTGCTTCCAAAAACTGATTTGGTCTTTCAGAAAATACATACTATCCCACAATACCGCAGCCAAATTGCTTGTTATTAACAAGAGTGACTTCCTCAGGCACCTCAGGCATTACACTAACTAGTGAACTTGTCACAAGTTTATGTTTCCTTTTCTCCCCCACCTGGTATATTTTACTCTATTTCTTATGGAGACCTGCTGCTAAGAATCTCCAAAAATTATGTTACAGATATTCTTTCTTCACATTAGGATGTATTCACATTATCACAGAACAGTGGCACCGTCGATTGAAATCATTTGATTAGTTTTTTTCTTTTAAGTTATTTAAGTAATCCCTATACCCACATGGGGCTCAAATCCATGACCTCATGGATCAAGTCGCATGCTTCTCTGACTAAGCCAGCCAAGAACCCCTGATTAGCTTTTTCAAATCAATTTACATGTAGAAATTTTAACAATTATAGACCTATATTAGAACGAGCATTTCTGAAATTTAAAAAGCTAACTTTATTTTATGATATTTTAGTAAGAACTAATTTGCTATGTGAAAATAAAGTTGAGATGTTATATAAAGAAAATGTAAAAATAAGATTTCAGATGAAGGAGGTATCAGTTAGAAATTGGTTTTAAAGGAAAGGATTCTGGTTAAGAATTATTTACAAGTCCAGGAAAGACTTTTTAAAACCCCTCTTTGACGATTCAAAGGCAAAGGGCTGCTCATTAATCTTTGATTCTACTTTGTATAATCATTATCCCTGCCTAGATGTAACTATGTAAAAAGAATCCTAAAAATGTGTATTGTTTAATGATTAAAACAACTGAAGTTTTCGTTTTTATTATGTATTATTAAACACACCAGAAAACATTTCATATTTATACCTGTAAGTTATTAAGACAAATGAACATTATATATTTATACTAAATGTAAATGTATTACCTCATTATGTCTTATTAAATTTTCACTCTGAAAGTGAAAATTCTGAAACACAAAACTATTCAGTCTGAATTACCTTTCCTTCTCAAAATTTCTGGGAAAAACCTACAAAGGATACTCAGATCAATTTTAAAGCGTGTAATGTCCATGGCATTCATAAAATGTTTGTAACACAGTATTCTTTTCCTTACTGAAAATGCATTTCCTTATTTACAAATCTAACTGGTTTTATCATAACCAAATATAAGGAACTCTAGTCCTGATGCACTTTTATTTCAAAGTGATAAAGACCTTGCTTCAACTCACTAGTGTAGTGCACATGGCAATAACATTCATTATGTTCGTAGTGATGAACAGCAACAGAAATCTCTCTGCCTTCTGAGGGGACCCTGCAGCGGTGCATCCTAAGGATCACTCACAACTAAAAATCTTCTAATCATATACACAGAAGATAATCTTTTGGCTCTTATTGGATTAAATTACCGTATCTCCATTGTCAACGTGTCCAAGCATAACTAAATTTACTGATTTTATGTATTGATTGTTATGTATGAAACAGGTTTTCAGCATGCCATAAGAATTCAATTCTCACCATATTATATACTGTTAAAATCATTAGGAAAATCAAAACCATTTTTTTAAGTCTCTCATTTTTAAATAATGTTTAAAATCAATTTCTCTAAACAAAGATGAATTTTGGTAAAATTGCCCCTAAATCAAACTATAATACTGATGAAAACCAAAAGTGCTTTCAAAGAACTCAGAAAATTCCTAGACAAACTTAAAACAGATTTCCTTACCTGAGATGACCCTACTTCTCCCCCTCAAATCTAACAAGCAATCTAAAGTTCAATGCCTAGAAACAGGTTTTAGAGTGAAGTAAGTAGGAATCATGAGAAAGTATGACCCCAAATAATGATTCTACAAAAAATGGGAAAGACAAACAATGCACATTTTAAAATCACTCCTTGAAGTTTTTAAGATTTTTGTTGCAAATCAACAAATAATTCTTCCCTTTGTGTTTTTTGAGGGGGCAAGGGCTACTTACTCGTTTTTATGTGATTTTCAAGAATTTGCTCAGCAATGAGATGTTGATGTCAAGAGAAAACAATCTAAGGCAGTAAACTGAAACTCAGCCTGCAACTAGCATCTCACTACTAAGTAACTGAGCTTACATTACATATTGCTGATTTCATTTAAGCTCAATTTTTTTCAACTTAAATGACTACACTAACAATGGACTAAATCAAGGCATTCATTTAAAATTGTAATAGTCTGAAAAGCACTTAAATTCATAAAAACAACTTAGTACAATGTAAAAGCTCAAAATAACACTCAACAAATTTTTATGTAAAACACGTAGATTTTTTCCTATAAAATCCCTAATGAACACTGACTGTAGTCCAAAAAAAGATTTTTTTTCTTTTTAAAAAAAAAAGAGCATTTATCTTAACTCAGAAACTAAAGGATAAACTTAGTATTGGTATTTTTAAACTGATTAACATTCAAAATTATCCTATTCTGTACCATATGAAAATCTGATTAAAGCCTTAAGGTTTATAGACCTATATTCTGTCTCAGGTATTTTTGGCCTAATAATGACAAAAAGGTTAAAGTGATACAGAAACAACACCAATAATAAAACCAGTGACTCATTATGGGACTAAGGCTTAAAATACACGCCAAATGGGAAAACAGCAAAATATGTAAAGTAGTTATTTTTACTTACAAGTTAGTAACTGGCTCTCCTTTCAACGGAGGTAGGAGGTTTCCTGAGCCAATTAAACAGTTGTGCACTATAGTTAGACTCTGTAGAACATCATCTCTGGAAAAGATAAAAGGTATTTTCATATTTTAGAAGACTCCAAATCGCTATCTAACAAAAGGCCTTGGAGAATCTAGGGAGAAGTACAAGAACCTTAAGTGGGGGTATACAAAATTAAGGCCAAGAAATGGCAAATGTCTTCAGTTTACCCACTTAATAATACAAGGTAATCAATAATATTTATACTGGTAACATAGTACAGACCTACTTAGGGTTAAACAGGCCCTAAATAATTAGAAATAAAAGCAACTGATTACCCTTTGTGAATCAATTCTCAATGTAAACACCTATGTACCCAGAGATTGCTACCACTAACAAAAAGGGAAAACAGTATTACGGAAGCTTTTCCAGCATACTCCATCTTTTAAAAATGGACTAGTTAAACATTTACTCCAAAAAGCAGTTCAGACATCATCAGGTGTACTTCTTTTCTCCTTCAAACCATTCCTATTGATTGTGGTTATTAAAATTTCCTGGTATTTCACACACAGTAATTTTCTTACTGTTATTTTAGGAACATCCAAAGATTCAAACTGTAAAAGTCTAATGATCTTATAATTATTTTTTGTTAAAGCTTCTTAGGAAAGAAAAAAAAATCTCATAGAAATCTATCACTAAGTAACATTAATGTCAATAATAATGAATTACAAAAACAAAAAAACCTCCCCAAATCTAATCTGGATCTAGAAAACAAGCATTGCCATATACCTCCTAAAAGATGTATAAGTGAAACTGTTAAGCAAAAGCCACAAAAAACAAACTATAAAAAGAATGAGTTTTTCTATTTAAAAGGTTTAAATATTACAACAAAATTTGTTACACACTGTATTAAATGGTTTTTTCATTATATGTATGGCAGATATAAACACACACTGAAAATGAATACATCAGATATGCCAAAGAGAAAGACACAAAAAGATTTTTCTCAGTCTGCAACTACAAAACACTAAGTGTTTATGAAAGAAAACTAACCTAGACATTTCAAGTTCTCCATCACCACAGTGCTGGAGTTTGATGAGCTCAGGTTGAAGAAAAGAGTCCAACAGATAGAAGGCAAAAGCCACTTCTTCCGAAGAAGGAACATGCCACTGGATGCCCAGATTCCACAAGTCCCCTGGTTTACCCCAGTCCTAGAAAAGAACAGCATTTTTTCAGCAAGCTGTGAAATTGGAGAAAAATAAACAAACATGTACATGTAACTGAAAAGTTCTTCCAGGAAGGGGCGCCTGGGTGGCTCAGTTGGTTGTGCTCTCTCGGGATTGTGAGACTGAGTCCCACAGCTGGACACTGAGCCAGCTTAAGATTCTCTGATTCTCCCCACCTTTTCTCACTTTCTCTCTAAAAAACAGGCATAAAAACTCATTACCCCTTCATTATCACTCCATAAAAAGTTCTCCCAGAAGAGCCACTCAAATATGAGTTTACTTAAGAGTAATAGTAAGCTTATAAAGTTACTGAATTTCCCAATAAAATCATACGGGATATAAAAGTTACATACAACATACCAACCCGCTGTATAGCCCAACAGAAAAGAAAAAACTAGGCTGCTTCCGCACTGTGTTACATCTGCCAAGTTTAAAACATTCCAGTAATTTTAATAATCTACTTCAAAAATAAAGAAGTGACACCTTCATACACAACAAGAAAAAAAAAAAACAAAAACCCACTCTGGATCCAATATGTACTTGGATTCTTAATTATTGAAAATGCTTGCCTTGATAGGAAAGTATTCGGAAGGAGGCTTGTCAAAGCCACCTGGCACACTGCAGTACTCTGTCGGGTAGATAAGTGTAGTAGAACGGAGGAGGTGATGCAAAAGGTTACAAGACAGAGTGTAACCCTGCTTACAGGTTAGATGGAGGGTTCTTTGGAGAATCTTTACAAGTTGCTCCTTATAAAGAAGCAACTTCTTCCCGTCCACTCGAGTAATCTAAGAGGAAGAAAATGGTTGAGGACAATCTGGTGAAAAGATTAAGAATCAATAAGTAATGCAACGGACAATGTTTAGCTACTAAAGTAGTCTAAAATAACAACAGTGTTTCTTAAAATGAATTCAATTCATTTTAGAATTGTCATTTTAACTATATTCTTACAATTCTTTTTTAAGATCAAAACAAATTCTCTAAATTCAGGCCCTCATATGTCATAGTACCATCCTTTTCAAAGAATCTATCTCCTCAAAGAGACAAAACTTAATTGGAGCTCTCTGTTGGTGAACCAACCCATAAAGGAAAATGAAGTCTGACTGATAGCTAAATTTATGGAGAGAGAGAGAGAGAGAGAGAGAGAAAATGAGGAGAGGAAAAAAAAGGAATTGCCAAATCTGATAAAATTTTCTATGAATGAAGTAGTATCAGAATTAATCAGTAAAAAGTACAGCACTGATGGGGCGCCTAGGTGGCTCAGTCGTTAGGCGTCTGCCTTCGGCTCAGGTCATGATCCCAGTTCTGGGATCGAGCCCCGCATCAGGCTCCCTGCTCAGCGGGAAGCCTGCTTCTCTCACTACCATTTCCTCTGCTTGTGTTCCCTCTCTCGCTGTTTCTCTCTGTCAAATAAATAAAATCTTAAAAAAAAAAAAAAAAAAAAGTACAGCACTGCTCACAAAGCCATCAACAATTATCAGACTCCCTTGATAATAAGAAAATGCCATTATCTGACTTTTTGTAGCTAAATCAAGAAAATCCAAAACTTAGAACTTTTCAGTATCACAGCGCCTGGTTGGCTCAGTCAGTAGGGCATGCAACTCTTAATCCTGGGGTCATGAGTTCAAGCCCCACACTCGCTGTAGAGATTACTGCAATCAATCAATCAATCTTCAGGGTGCGTGGGTGGCTCAGTTGGTTAAACATCCGAACTCTTAATCTCTGGGTTGTGAATTCAGGCCCTGCACTGGGCTCCACACTGGGCATGGAGCCCACTTAAAAACAAAAAACAAAAAAACAAACATGGGGCGCCTGGGTGGCTCAGTTGATTAAGTGCCTTCAGCTCAGGTCATGATCCCGGGGTCTTTGGAGTGACTGTGTCAGGCTCCCTGCTTCTCCCTCTCCCTCTGCCCCCCTCCCACTTGTGCTCTTTTATGCTCTTTCTCTCTCTCTCAAATAAGTAATCAACAAAAATCTTAAAAACAAAAACCAGACTTTTCATATTTTTTTAAAGTCAATAAAAAAAATTCTAAAACCAAATTATCACTTTCACAGTAATATTTCTTAATTACAAAGATTTATAATACCTCAGACAAAAGTTGAAGATTCCACAGCAACTCCTTATCTAGCTCTTCTTCATTTAATACATCATCATCTAAAAATGGCAAAACAGTATCAGGGAAAACGAACTACACATCCAACTAACTGCATCACTTTTAAATATTTGTCTTCAATATCTCTAATTGCTGAGAAAAGTCTCATTCCTTTTTCAGGAAGCTAAACTTGCTCCAGAGGAGGTGAAAATTCAATCTTCTAGAAAATAAACACATCAAATCAGGGCACCTACTCCTCTACATCTCACAAATTGATTTTTTTTATGGCAACCTCTACATGGTTCCTGAATGTATGAAAATACTATTCTAAACTGTCATCTGGATGATATCTTAATTTGAGCAATCTCTGCCCCAAACTACCAAATTAAAATATTGCATAGCTTATAGAATCTATTTTCACCAACCGAGTTCTAGAAACAAAAAATTTTTTTTTACCTAAAATTATACAGAACAAATAATCTTATGACTTACTCATTGTAAGCTGAGTTATAACGCTGCAGCAGTGAGGAACAAATAACTTCAAAGACTCCTCTGGACAGCACTGAAAACATATTTGTATAAATAAGTTTTTGGAAGGCCATGAATATTCAACAGTCACAAAGTATATCCCGACACTATTTTCAGAGGCAAATAAGGGTTGTAAGTTGCTACTGAAAGAAAAATGTATTTTAAGTATAATAAGCATGTATAAAATAATTAACCATACATATAAACCTGTTGGTTACTGACTCATTAATTCATCAGTCCAAAAACCCCAAACTTACCTTTACAGCAGCACGGCACATGTCTGCCACCATGCGGCCTGCTACTCTTGTTTCAAATATATGTGAAATAGAAAAATTAAAAACCTTCTGAAGGGCCACCTGTTAAGATTGTAAGAAATGAAAAGGTATTATCAGCATTTTTAAGAAACTTAAATATCTTATGAAACATGAAAGAGAGTGAGAGTCAGACTAAAACTAAAAATAACCAAGTAGGAAATTTTTAACCATCTGAATTTTATAAAGACTTGCTTATTAATGTTACATCAAAATCTATGAACAATCTTGACACAAGACCCTAATGTGCATTTTAGGCACAAGATTTCATTTGCTACAGAAACATTAAACACAAAACTACAACTGCTGGAAGTAAATGCAAATCATCTTGTTGCCTAATCCAATATAACAAAGGGAAGGTTTTGGATTATCTAACATTTAGACTTTGTCATTTTGACAACTACAAACTAGAAACATTTATCTCTACTCTAAAAGACCTGAAGCAGTCTAATTTTACAATCATGTCACAGAATACTGCGTAAGGGAATGTTTATACAATGTCTTATGAGGACACACTAATTCCCATTCATTACAGCTTCCCAGATTTTTATAGTAAGGATTTAATTTCTATTATGTGATGGCCTAAACAAATTCCAAAACTTTTTCCCCAAACAGTATTTGATTAAAACAATACAGTTGATTCTTGTTGTATGTAGTATATTCTCTAAAGTTGCTGTGAGCACTGAACTAGCAAATACCCAATCACTCCTCCTTGGGGAAATACAGGATTAAGTTACTACAAGTCTCTGCTTACGTTTTCAACAACTGATAAAATTTTATAAATTTATGTGTATTTAATATATAGTTACCTCGTTAACAATGAACTCAGCCAACAGCACCATAACTCATGCCTGAATAAAGTTTATCTAAAACATGTTACTTTCTGGGAGGCACATCACAATTTTCTTATGTTCCCAACACTAGACGGTACTGCGACACTACTCTCGTGGGCCATTTTATTTTTATTTATTATTGTTATTTTTAAAATATTTTATTTATTTATTTGACAGAAAGGAGAGAGATCACAAGTAGGCAGAGAGGGAGGCAGAGAGAGAGGGGGAAGCAGACTCCCTGCTGAGCAGAGAGCCCGATGCGGGGCTCGATCCCAGGACCCTGAGATCATGACCTGAGCCGAAGGCAGAGGCTTTAACCCATCGAGCCACCCAGAGGCTCATCGTGGGCCATTTTTTATTTTTTATTTCTTTTCATGGGCCATTTTAAACAGCAAAATCCCCAACAGAAAGCACACAATGGGGAAAACCTGGCACTAAACAGACACAAAAGTGTGATTACATCAGAGCTGAAACAAGAAGGCAAAGCATGTTACTTTATTCAAACTCAGCCGGGAACATGTGTAACTCAAATTTTTTTGGTCACATTTACACATCTACACAAGAGCACCACTAGTACTGATTTGGGTTTTACAAATAAATTTTAGCAAGCAGATGAAGTTGCAAATATGAAATCTGCGAATATAATGAGAATCCACTTCTTATCTTTCTCAAAATTTACTATGAGAAAAAGGATAAATGGCATAATACCCGAAGCAACCTCAGTTTTTAAAACACACAAATAAACCTGCAAGACTGGGATTTAATTTTGTGCAGCAATGCGACTCTTACCATAAATATTTCTTTGGAACATTGTGTGAGGATTGTACTAAATGTAGAAGACAGACCTAATTCGACCAAACTCTCCAAGTGAGTCATTTTTTCAGTTTCCGTCTCTTCTCTCGTTTGCTCCAATGTGCTACTTTCTATAAGTCCAAAACATCTAAACAATCCAAAGAAAGTATAAGTTTAGCAACTAAAAACTAGTTTCATGTTTTTGACGATGATTACATAAGTCTTGACTGTCATGACTATTCAAATGATAGCTATTCCATTTGGGCATGGCTCACTATCAGTTGTCTTCTTGTAACTTCACCTGAAGTTCGGTCCCGGGACAGTGGCCATGTGCAGGTTGCAACGCAGAGAGACTGAAGTTGTGGGGACAGGGCAGTCATCTCTTTGAAGGTCTAATAAAGAGTGGGTCTACAGTACATACTCACCGGTCCATAAACTGTAAGACAAAATCCTCAAATTCGGCTGTGGCTGAACAAAGTTCTCGTTCCACCTATGACATTTCAATGTGGATAAAAATTAAAAATAGTCCTTGAATTTTTCTCAGAACTATTAAAACCCAATTATGGTCTATAAAATAGATTTAACACTCTATTATTATACTGAGTATGGTGAGAAATAGCACCATAACCATACACCAATTTAGAATAACTCAATCTACTACTTTCCAGGAACCAAAGTAAGAAGTAATAAACACATTTTATAAGGGCTGAAAACAGAAGTCAAATAGCCATCTTTATCAACTACAGTTTTCAAGCTTCCGGTGTATGTATACAGGATTCTCCTACTATCTGAACATCCAAATAACAAAAGTCAAGTAGAAACATGCTTACAATAAAAAAATAGTTCTAAAAGAACCAGTCTGTAATGAAGAAAATGTCTGTTCATTAGGTGTCAATCACCTCAACAAATTTATTCCTAAGCTCAAAACACCAGAAAAACCAAAACCAAACCAAATCAACCAACAAACAAAAAACCCACCACTATCCCCACTTACCAAAAAATTAAAAGTGACAAAAAATGGAAATACACCTCTAGATATCAGATGTTTACAAAAATAGCCTATTTTTGACCTTACATCCTTTGGTGGGTGCTCTGCCAGCCCATCTTACCAATGACCTGGTCCTCTACTTATATCATTTTAGTCACAAAATTGTAATTTGAAACTTCTAGTATTTAAACTATCAAATAAATCTATGCATTTACAATAAGAGTTACAACCCAGTTAACTAATCCTTTTACAAGCAGGAAGCATCCTTACTTCTGTGAGGTCATTTCTTTCTTGTAGTACAGATGAACAATCTACTAAAGGCACCAGAGTGGAAAATGTTGCTATAAACTGGAATGTGATCTATGGGAAGATACAAAAAAAATCTAACATTATTATGTAACTATAGTTCAAAAAAAACAAGTATACCATAAGCTACAATAAAGTACCCAAATAAATTATTTTGAAGGAAATCCCACAATAATCTTTCTGGAAATTTTTCACTTAGAATTGAGTATTTTAAGGTTCCTCATAATTAAGCAATGTTACTTTAGTAATGAAGTTATACTAAATTTATTTTCATAGTTATTTATTAGACTTAAGCACAATGTTCTCCAACCTTCTGTCAATGAAAAGTTATTCAGCCCCCCACCTAAAGATGCAACATTAAGGATAAAGAGAATATGCTGAAGCAAAAGCAAGACTATCGGGCAAGAGGGAAAGTGAGCAATACTTTAAGTCAGGAGATGTGTGTATAAAACAGGACCTGGCATTCTGCACCCAGCAGCTTTTATCATGCTCCTGTCACCAGTATAGACAGAGGGAAGTATGAATGCTCCCATGCTAAGATTTTTAATGTCTCTGCTCAAGGAAAATAGCAAATATATAATGAGCTTCAAAAATATCTTATGATCATTAAATGTATCCAGGTTATGGCAAATTACTTACAAAGGATGATGTATAGATCAACTAACCATCCACAGATCTAAACTTGGCATCTAGGGATATAACCCTTTACAATTAACAAATTTTACATTAAATGACGTTCTAAAGAGTTTGAACAGAACTTAAAAGGATGTCTATTCACACAATTAGAAGTGAGACACAAAAGAGAATAATACGGATGCTTACCATGCATTTACTAAAGTCATTTGGATCCACCCCAGGCAATGCTCTCATCAACAGAGGTAGCATGTGTGTTGGACCTTCAGGAAACCATCTGCCCCCTGATACCAAACTGCGGGCTACTCCAATTACACAACTTAAAGTAGCTGTGAGCTGGTGAGGTTCTGTTAAAGTCTCTAGTGCAGGATACGTTCTACAGTTTGAAAACACAATTAAAACAAAACAAAACAAAACAAAAACAGTACTATCACAGATAAACATGCACAATACATTAAATCTACCAAATTCATAAACTGCCTGTTGGTCTAAAGGTTGGTAGATAGCAGAATATTTTGAGTGAATATCTTTCTCCACGCAAATTCCACAGTGAAAAAGAACATAAACTGGCAGATTCTGCATTGTTTCAGCCATCTGAATCCACCTCCACATTCCAATGACTGATTCTAATCTAACGGTCAGCGATTATTATAATTCAGGAATAACAAGTGACAACTATCCTATTCTTCCCTTTTTTGGAAAAACAATCTTTACTAAAATGCTGAAATTTATCCTATTTTACACTTTTGAAAAGACTGGTGTTTTAAAATTGGACATCAGCTCTAGAAACATGTGAAGATTCCTGAGTGAATAAACAAGGGAGAATAATACAAATACAATCTTTGATCACCAAGTAAAAGACAAGCCAAGAACATTCACACAGCAATTTCATTTTTAAGAATCTATTCCTAGAAAAAAATCTAAATTTCTCTTATGCAGAAAAAATAAGGGAAATTTCATTTTAAGTAGGAAAAAAAGAGCATTTATAATTACAATAAAAAAAAAAAAAAAACAAGCTTATGCTTTAAAAGGTGAAGCAAGCAAACCAGCTCTTCAACAAAGGTTGTCCTTAGAGGATACAAAACTCAGGACCTAAAATTTGTTTTCTACATTTTTACTTTTTAAAGGATTTTTTTTTTTTTAAGGAGAAAGAGCAGGGGCACACAGAGGAAAGGTGGAAGGGGAGGCAAAGAGGAGGAGAGGGAGAGAGGGAGGGAGGAGGAGGGAGAGAGAGAGAGAAGGGGAGAGGGAGGGAGAGAGAGAGAGAGAGAGAGAGAGAGAGAGAGAATCTTAAGCAGGCTCCCCACCAAGCATGAAGCCTAAGGCAGGGCTCGATCTTACAACCCTGAGATCATGACGTGAGTCAGACTCTTAAACGACTGAGCCACCCTGGTACCCCAAAGGACTTTTGCTTTCACAGAACGAAAAATACCTTCAAAATACTTCTCTTGGCCAAGCATGTATCACTTAATATGCTATTAAATTTGTCCAAAAAATGAAAACTAAAGAAAAATATGATGGAAAATTTTACTTTATTTATTTATTTTTTACTTGTATTTATTTTTTAAATTTAAAGATTTATTTAAATTTAAAAATTTATTTAAATTCAATTAACATACAGTGTATTATTAGTGTCAGAGGTAGAGTTCAGCGATTCATCATTTACTTGTATTTGTTAAGTTTTGTTCCTTCTACTAAAAATGTATCTCATTATTCATAATTTATCAGCTGGAAAACATTAAAATAAGGCAAAACACAGAGAAAGCCAAGAATTACCAAAACACTGCAATCTTCAAAATTTTAATAATGCAAGCAGCTGAAGTCCCTCCTTAGAGGCAAGTCTGTCCTCAACAAGAAATTTCAAGGGACCTGCCAATGAACTGTTAGCTTCTGCTACCACATGGAGGCCAAAGAGCACAGAACACGAGGGGCTGAGACTGTACAAACTGCCCAATTTCCCCATTTCATTTCCTAATTAAGTTATCTGTGCTGGAAGAGCTTCCGTACCCACAAAGTGCACACAGAAAGGGAGAGGTTTGGAAAATGAGGTACAACTTAACTTGAATATTTATGGCAATGAGAACAGGGCAAGATAACATGAGCAACTCAAATTTATAAATAATGGAGCCCCATTTTGGTCAAGACCTTTAGTAGGATATCTGATTCCAAGCAAATGTGCCCAATTATCCTATTTCAACTGCAAGTCAGAAAACAGGCTGTCACTTGAATTCTGTCACTAAGGATCCTGGACAAATCTGTTATATGGAACTCAAACTGTTAGGCCCTTCTGGGCCCTAAATACTAACATTCTTTTTCTATTTTTGAGTAAGACATTAAGAGAGAAATCATAAAGCTCAAGTGCAGGCAGCAGAGGAATTAATAGAAAGCTTAAGTAATATCATATAAGCACAGAAGGCCTATATTGTGACAGTAACTCAGCAAAGGGAAAACTGTTTTTGTTACTATTTCAACATATGAAACAAAATGAATGCAATAAAATCTACACTGGAAATAAAACACGTGAGATTATGTGTATATGAAAATAATAAAGACAGTCACATTTTCTTCTCTATCACTGATTCTAAGAAATAAAAGAAATCCAAAATCACTTCTCAATATTTAGTAATACACTTTGATATAAAAGCAGCCAGAGCTTAATTAATTAATTTTTAGAAGATCTTATTTTTTTTTTTTAATTTTTTTAAGATTTTTTTTATTATTTATTTGACAGAGAGAGATCACAAGTAGGCAGAGAGGCAGGCAGAGAGAGAGGGGGAAGCAAGCTCCCTGCTGAGCAGAGAGCCTGATGTGGAGCTGGATCCCAGGACCCTGAGATCACAACCCAAGCCGAAGGCAGAGGCTTTAACCCACCGAGCCACCCAGGCGCCCCTAGAAGATCTTATTTTTAAGTAATCCCTACACCCCACATGGGACTCAAACTTACAACCCCGAGATCAAAAGTTACATGCTCCACCGACTGAGATCGCCAGGCACCTCTTAATTTATGAGTAAAAATGTGCCAATAATCTAAAAATATCTTATCCATTTTGTGTCAATTTTCTTTTCTCTCCAGTAAACCTTTATCAAGTTACCAATCAGTATGTTAAAATGCCTTGCTTCTCCTACAGGAACCGGAATAAGCACCAAAAAAGCAAAACAGAAGGCACCAAAGAATACTACGGAAGAGTAGAAGGAAGGGATAGCCAGAAAAGCTGCAGCCACTCATGAGGCTTCAACCAGACATGTAAAGCTCCACTTACCTTTCAAGTACAGGGGGTATGACTAACTCAGGTCTCATGAGTGCAAGATTCTGCAGAGCCTGGGCTGCTTCTAAACTACCAGTTTTGCTAAACATAGCCAAGAGGACAGGCTGAATAATGCATCGTACAAAGTCTGTAACATCTTGATCAGTAAGCTTATGGCTATCAGGCACAGGAGTTAACCAAGAAGGCTTCTTGTATCTTTCACGATGCAATCTTCTAACAACACTGTTTGGCAACCGCTGAAGTAGTTTCATTAACTTGTTCTGGGGACACAGAAGCAAAAAGTCCAAGACAGGTTCTATTTCTCACACAGGTTTTTATGGTTCCTCTCTACCCTCCAAATAAAGATTCTTTTTTTTTTTTTCTTTTTCAAATAAAGATTCTTAAAATAACCGCTCGTACAATCTATTACAAAGACCTACACAGCATAACTAGGTAGAATAAAATGCCATTGTCAATTACTGGTAATAAAAATGTGTATCAAACATCAATTTTAATTTCTAGCGCCAGATGTATTTTCCATACATGAAAAACCATTTTAACCAGGCAGTGTGGGAAAAAAACAAAAAATCAAAAACAAGAAACAAAAACCACAATTGATACTCCTTCCTGTTGCCAGAATGTGACATTTTGTCACGTTATTGGACCAGTATTATCTTCATTTATTTTTATGTTCTATGAACATAGTAACTTAATTTGAACTTAATGACCTACATATAGCCAAATTTATAGGAAGAACAGATAATGTATTATAAGTTTTATACAATAGGCAAGTGTAACCATTTTTTAAAGAAACAAATGACCATATTTTTAAAAATTTCCAAACCCTACAATGAAAAAATGAACATACTCACCAGCCAGCGCCCATTATTTGAGGGATGGTAAAAAGATGTGATGCTGTTAAACAAACCAGCCAAGTGTTTTTGCACTAGTTTACTTGGTCCACCCTATTTAAATAAAAGAATAAAATGTCAGTACCCATGGTACACTGGAAAATTGAAGGAATCAATAGGCCCAAGCCTATATATACCTCTTAATGTGGTACACATCCATTCTGCTAACAAAAACCAATTCTACCCCTACATAAGAGTCAAAAATAATTCCCCAGTGAACTTCATACAATCTTCCATTTAAAACACTCTACTAAAAATAAGAGAAACTTACTGAAACCAAATTAGGTATGAGAAAAGAGATCTTTCAATTTAGGGTATCAGCATATTTTAGCCTTCTGCAGTGAAACCACTTTTGTCACTAAGACTGTTTTAAAATAACCAAGAGTGGTAACATCAGGCATAAAAAGCATTCCTTAAAGGATTTAAGAAGTGACTTTCTTATTGCAGGAAACGAAGAAGTGAGATTTACATAAATACATTCAAATATTTTATTTTTACTCCTAAATGTTTCAAATGATTAAACCTGTTATATTTGACCACATTTTGACTCAAAAGAAAAATTTTCCTTAATCTAATACCAAAACAAATACACCAAACAACAATACAACCTGGGGAAAAAAATAAGGAAAAAATTTAACGTTCATCTTATCAAGTTTGACAGCCCTGAAGATAAAGAACTACAATTTAGTTTTAAAACCTTCCATTTCGGGGGCGCCTGGGTGGCTCAGTCGTTAAGCGTCTGCCTTCGGGTCAGGTCATGATCCCAGGGTCCTAGGATGGAGCCCCGCATCGGGCTTCCTGCTCGGCAGGAAGCCTGCTTCTCCCGCTACCATTCCCTCTGCTTGTGTTCCCTCTCTCGCTGTGTTTCTCTCTGTCAAATAAATAAAAATTAAAAAAACAAAAAACAAAAAACCTTCCATTTCGGAGAGGGAGACAAATCATAAGAGACTCCTAGACTCACAAAACGAACTAAGGGTGGCTGGGAGGCGGGGGGGTAAGGATAGGGTGGCTGGGTTATGGACATTGGGGAGGGTATGTGCTATGGTAAGTGCTATGAAATGTGTAAGCCTGACGATTCACAGACATGTACATGTACCCTGGGGCAAATAATACATTATATGTTAATAAAAAAAATTAAAAAAAATAAAACCTTCCATTTCTCAGTACGATCTACTTTTCCTTCTTTCTTTTTTTCTTAAAGATTTTGTTAATTTGACAGAGAGAGAGAACAAGCAGGGGGAGCAGCAGAGGGAAGGGAGAAGCAAGCTCTCCAGTGAGTAGGGAACCCAAAGCACAGCTTGATCTCAGGACTCTGGGATCATGACCTAAGTCACAGGCAGATGCTTAAACAACTGAGCCACCCAGGTGCCCTTCAGGACGATCTTTCAATAAAGAGCAAAGACCTAAGGTAGATTGTTGAGTTACATTAAGAACATGTCTTCCTGCTGAAATGAAATCCATGTACATATTCCCAACTGAGAATAGGTAAACTAATAAAGAGATCATAATTCTATAGCAAAAAAAAACCCAACCAACAAAAATGTCAATATTTTAACATAGTAATTAGCATTTTTACTTATTATATTCAATATTCATATTTAACACAAAATAAAACTGTCAATGGGAAAAACTGTGAGAAAGAACAGCCAATATTAACAAAAATAAGCTGATATTAATCACAATATAATTCTGTGGCTTCTAAAAAACGAATTCCAACTCATTGCTTATGTAAGATAGTAAATATCCAAATGTTTTTGCTCTTATGGGGTATTAGAAAGAAAATGTGATTTTCCCTGTTTAATAATGAAAGGGCAAAAACAGTGGAAGAACAAATTTCCTTTTTCTTAATCTAAAAATAAGATTTAAGAGCTAAACTTCTCACAACCATCCTGCCTTTTCCACAGAAACAACCAAACAAATAACATAACCTCGGAGAAAATATCAAACACAAAATAATAATTTAGAAAAGAGACAGTAGAAGCAAAATAAATGATAATCCAGAAAATCACAGTATAAAATTGTTCTAATATTCTTATTTCCAAGTTGACGCTGAAATCCAAGCATGCAGTTATATTTTTACTTTCCTTCAGGGTTGTCAGTGAAGTAATCCTCCATACTTCGTCCATCACCAAGATTACTTGGTTTCTTTAGTAAGCTTTGTGTTCAGTGTAATCTTCGACACTGAATGCATTCGTACCGAGCATATGCAAAACCCTGAGTTCTAACTGCACGTTTATCATTATCAATTCAATCTTTCATTTGTGAGTCTGGTTCTTGACCTGTAAGACTGCTAGACATTCTGAATCTCTCAAAACTTTAAACTTTGACTCCATTACTAAGAACCACTGGCTAGAGAAATGGTGTGTTTTTCTACATTCTGGTCCTGATAAAATTAGTTTACTACATCAGAAAATACCCAAAAATCAAATGACCAACTAATACTAATATAGCCTTATGTGATTATACAGAATTCCCGTATGGTTAACACAGAATTAAGATGAACAAATGTGTTACAAACCATCATAGCGGTGATCCATATGACAGCATGTCCTATATCATAAGCATTTGTTAAAAATCTTGGGACCAACACTTGACTGCTTCCCACTGGGAGGTTCAAGCTTCTCAGAATTCTCGTAAATATCTTTAAAAAGAAAAAAGGATTAAGGATAAATACTTCTAGGTATCAAGTAACTCTTTAAATAACTGAAATGTTATATATATTATTGTTAAAGGATATATTCTCACTGGATCAGGTTTTAAGCCAAATTACCAATAAAATTACATATTTGGTAGCTTTATTCCATAAAAATTACAAAGAAATACCTACTTCTAAAAAATTTTATATTTTTTTATTTTATTCACTTTTTAAAAAGTTTATTTATTTAAATAATATCTATACCCAACCTGGGACTTGAACTCAAAACCCAGATATCAAGAGCTGCATGCTCTAATGACTGAGCCAGCCAGGTGCCCCTATTTACTTTCAAATAACATTGAAGTCAAAAAGGAGTGGATAAGGAGCATCTGTATCCATGTACCCATAAGCAAACAAATGAGAGAGTTTAAACATAAAAAGGCAAAATGTAGATAAGTACAGTTAAACATGAAATATTTTGACTCCTATCTCTCTGCATGCATATAAAACTATTTTTCCTACGCTCTCATTCCATGCCAAGAATATACAAAATGCAAATACCTATCTTCCAATGGATTACTTTCCTTTTCAAAATTCTATCATTGATGTTTCCCCAGGAATTTGCATTCTCATCTCTCATTTAATAACTGTATTTTATTTTTATTTATTTTAAAAAGATTTTACTTATTGATTACAGAGGGGGAGAAAGAGAGAGCACAAGTAGACAGAGCAGTAGACAGAGGGAGAGGAAGCAGGCTCCCCCATGAGCAGAGAGACTGCCATAGGGCTCCATCCCAGGACCCTGGGATCATGACCTGAGCTGAAGGAAGATGCTTAACCAACTGAGTCACCCAGGCGCCCCTAATAACTGCATTTTAGTACAATTAAATTTATATTTAAAATCTGTCATTAGTAACAGGAGCCCAACGGTGAGAGAAAATCACTTTTCTTCCTTAGTTTCTACTGGACGTGCAAGCAAAGGTAAACAAGGTGTGTGTCTGCTGCTGCTCTTCAGCCCTGCTCTACTGTCAGCGTGTGCATCAGAATCACCTGGATGCCCCACACCAGCCCTCCTGAACCTACCGCAGGGGAAACAATCTGGAAGATGCAATGAAGAACACTGCACCTAGAGACACTCTAGCTTTATTTACTCTAGGAAAATGTGATCTAAAACTTAAAGAACCCTCTAGAATAGTAATCAAATACAAATACTCAAAATCTGTTGGAAGATAAATATAAGATACCTTGAATAATATACTTAGTACTTTCTAAATTACTCACTCTGAAACTTCTATTTCATGTCCTATATAGGCAAGACAAAAATCACACATTGATGATTACCTTGGTATGATCCACTTAGTTTCTGAAAATAAACAATCTATCCTGGTAAACTGTTATGTTTTTACTAGTGGTCAAGGAATATTTTAAGAATTAGCATACAAAACACATTTCTTAAAGACACAGTAAGTGCTGGGCACCTGGGTGGCTCAGTTGGTTAGGTAACTGCCTTTGGCTCGGGTCATGATCCTGGAGTCCCAAGATCAAGTCCCACATCGGGCTCCCTACTCAGTGGGAAGAGTGTGCTTCTCCCTCAGCCCCTTGCCCCTCTCGTCTCTCTCTCAAATAAATAAATCTTAAAAAAAAAAAAAAAAAAAAGACACAGTAAGTGCTATCAGTGCTACTGTATGTTGTATGCTCAAAAGTTCTTAATTACCTTTGGTACATATGGATCCCAATCTATGTACCCTATATTATCTGTAGCCAATCGAGCGAAGAGATTTACTAGTTGCTGAAAGTAAACAAAAAAAGAAAGATAGTTAAGTAAATACACTTCTTGTTATTGTCACAGTCACATCCCCTTATCCATTTCTGGTTCTCACCTGCCATCATTAGCAAAAACAACTTAATATACGGTTTATGACTCATTTTTTTAAAATCTCCAAATTTAAGTTGATTCTTGCCACCCATTTAAAATCAAATGCAGCTGAAATGCTTATTAAAAGGGGAATGACAGTTAAAACAAGAAAGAACCCAAGAGTGACACAGAACAGAAATTTACAATCTACAGAAGTAAGGATTTCACAGGCAACATGATGTCAATAAAAACTTATCTTTCAATCTCACTCTCAACGTAGATGGCCTAAATGCTCCCATTAAACGGCACAGGGTTGCAGACTGGATAAAACGACAGGACCCATCCATATGCTATCTACAATAGACATCATTTGGAACCTAAAGATAATCTAGACTGAAAGTGAAGGGATGGAAAACTATCTTTCATGCCAACGGACCTCAAAAGAAAGCTGGGGTAGCAATTCTCATTTCAGATAAATTAGATTTTAAGCTAAAGACTAGTCAAGAGATACAGAAGTATGCTACATCATTCTAAAAGGTCTATCTATCAAGAAAGTCTAAAAGTTGTAAATATTTATGCCCCCAAAATGCGAGCAGCCAACTTCACAAGCCAACTGTTAAGTAAAATAAAGAGTCATATTGATATGAATACATTAACTGTAGGAGATCTTAACATGCCACTCTCAGTAACAGACAGATCATCCAAGCAGAAAATCAATAAAGAAACAAAAGCTATAAATGATACATTGGACCAAATGGACCTCATAATATATATAAAATATTCCACCCTAAAACAACAGAATACTCATTCAAGTGCACATGTAACTTTCTCCAGAACAGACCTCATACTGGATCACAAATCAGGGCTCAACCAATACCAAAAGACTGAGATTATTCCCTGCACATTCTCAGACCACAATGCTTTAAAACTGGAATTCAACCACAAGAAAAAGTTTGGAAGGAATTCAAACACTTGGAAGCTAAAGATCAACCTGTTCAAGAATGTTTGGATCAACCAAGAAACCAAAGAACTTAAACAATTCATGGAAACCAATGAGAATGAATACACGTCAGTCCGAAACCTATGGGATACGGCAAAGGTGGTCCTAAGGGGGAAATACATAGCCATCCAAGCCTCACTAAAAAAAGTTGAAAAATCCCAAATGCACCAGCTCTCTTTATACCTTAAAGAACTGGAAAATTAACAACATATTAAACCAACCCCATACACAAGAAGGGAAATAATCAAGAAGAGAGCAAAGATCAATGAGTTAGAAAACAGAGATATAGTAGAACACATCAATGAAACTAGAAACTGGTTTTTTGAAAGAAATCAGTAAGATCGATAAACCATTGGCCAAACTAATCCAAAAGAAAAGAGAGAGGACCCAAATTAGTAAAATTATGAATGAAAGGGGAGAGATCACAACCAACACCAAGGAAATGGAAACAATCATCAGAAATTATAAACAGTTATATGCCAATAAATTAAAACATCCTAGAAGAAATGGATGCATTCCTAGAAATTTATAAACTTCCAAGACTGAAACAGGAAGAAATTGACATCCTGAATAGACCAGTATCTAGTAACAAGATCGAAGCAGTGATCAAAAACCTCCCAAAAAACAAGAGCCCAGAACCTGACGGATTGATTCCCTGGGGAATTCTATCAAACATTCAAAGAAGAAATAATACCTATTCTCCTGAAGCTGTTTCAAAAAATACAAACAAGGAAAACTTCCAGACTCTTTCTATGAAGCCAGCATTACCCTGATCCCCAAACCAGGCAAAGACCCCATCAAAAAGGAGAATCTCAGACCAATATCCCTGATGAATATGGATGCCAAGATTCTCAACAAGATCCTAGCTAACAGGACCCAACAGTACATTAAAAAGATTATCTACCATGACCAGATGGGATTTATCCCGGGGATGCAAGGGTGGTTCAACATTCACAAATCAATGTGACAGAACAAATCAATAAGAGAAGAGAGAAGAACCACATGGTCGTCTCAATTGATGCAGAAAAAGCATTTAACAAAATTCAGCATCCATTCCTGATTAAAACTCTTCAAAGTATAGGGATAGAGGGAACACTCTTCAACTTCATAAAATCTATCTATGAAAAACCCACAGCGAATATCATTCTCAATGGGGAAAAGCTGACAGCCTTCCTTTTGAGATCAGGAACATGACGAGGATGCCCACTCTCACCACTCTTGTTCAACAAAGTACTAGAAGTCCTAGCAATAGCAATCAGACAACAAAAATAAATAAAAGGTATTCAAATTGGCAAAGAAGAAGTCAAACTTTCTCTCTCTTCATAGATGACATGATATTTTATGTGGAAACCCCACAAGACTCCGCCCCCAAACTACTAGAACTCATACAGCAATTCAGTAATGTGGAAGGATACAAGAGCAATGCACAGAAATCAGTTTCTTTCTTATACACTAACAATGAAAATATGGAAAGGGAAATTAGAGAATCGATTCCACTTACTATAGCACCGAGAACTATAAAGATACCTGGGAATAAACCTACCCAGAGAGGTAAAGGATCTGTACTTGAGGAACTACAGACACTCACGAAAAAAACTGAAGAAGACACAAAAAGGTGGAAAAGCATTCCATGCTCATGGATCAGAAGAATAAACATTGTTAAAATGTCTGTGCTGCCCAGAGCAATCTATACTTTCAATGCCATCCCAAACAAAATTCGACCGGCATTTTTCAAAGCGCTGGAACACACAATCCTAAAATTTGTATGGAACCAGAAAAGACCTCGAATTGCTAAGGAAATGTTGAAAAAGAAAAAGAAAGCTGGGGACATCACGTTGCCTGATTTCAAGCTTTACTACAAAGCGGTGATCACCAAGACAGCATGGCACTGGCACAAAAACAGACACATAGACCAGTGGAACAGAGCAGAGAGCCCAGATATGGACCCGCAACTCTACAGTCAAATAATCTTCAACAAAGCAGAGAAAAACATCCAGTGGAAAAAAGACAGTCTCTCCAATAAATGGTGCTGGGAAAATTGGACAGCTACGTATAGAAGAATGAAACTCGACCATTCTCTTACACCATACACAAAGATAAACTCGAAATGGATAAAAGACCTCAACATGAGGCAGGAATCTATCAAAATCCTAGAAGAGAACATAGGCAGTGACCTCTTCGACATCAGCCACAGCAACTTCTTTCAGGACATGTCTCCAAAGGCAAAGGAAACAAAAGCGAAAATGAACTTTTGGGACTTCATCAAGATAAAAGGCTTCTGCACAGCAAAGGAAATAGTCAATAAAACAAAGAGGCAACCCACAGATTGGAAGAAGATATTTGCAAATGATATACAGACAAAGGGCTGATATACAAGATCTATAAGAAACTCCTCAAACTCAACACTCAACAAACAGTCACATCAAAAAATGGGCAGAAGACAAGAACAGACACTTCTCCAAAGAAGACCTACAAATGGCTAACAGACACATGAAAAAACGTTCATCATTAGCCATCAGGGAGATTCAACTCAAAACCACACTGAGACACCACCTTACACCAGTTAGAATGGCCAAAATCAACAAGACAGTAAGCAAGTGTTGGAGAGGATGTGGACAAAAGGGAACCCTCTTACACTATTGGTGGGAATGTAACTTGGTACAGCTACTTTGGAAAACGGTGTGGAGATTCCTCAAGAAATTAAAAATAGAGCTACCCTATGACCCTGCAATTGCACTATTGGGTATTTACCCTAAAGATTCAGATGTAGTGCAAAGAAGGGCCACACGTACCCCAATGTTCAAAGCAACAATGGCTACAATCGCCAAACTGTGGAAAGAGCCAAGATGCCCTTCAATGGACGAATGGATAAGGAAGATATGGTCCATATATATAATGGAATATTATGACTCCATCAGAAAGGATGAATACCCAACTTTTGTATCCACATGGACAGGACTGGAAAAGATTATGCTGATTGAAATAACTCAAGCAGAGAGAGACAATTACCCTATGGCTTCACTTATGTGTGAAGCATAAGGAGAAACACGGAGGACATTAGGAGAAGGAAAGGAAAAGTGAATTAGAGGAAATTGGAGGGGGAGACGAGTATGAGAGACTGTGGACTCTGAGAAAAAAACTGAAGGTTTTGGAGGGGAGAGAGGTGGGGGGTTGGGTGAGCCTGGTGGTGGGTATTAAGGAGGGCATGTATTGTATGGTGCACTGGGTGTGGTGTATAAACAATGAATCCTGGAACCCTGAAAAAATTAGATTTAATTAAAAAAAAAACTGTAATAAAAAAACGAAATGACAAACCTTCATCTACAATACTAACAGAAGAAGAAATTTTAATCTAGTAAGCATATAGAAAATGTCCACTCTGTGTCTAGCAACATGCTAGTGAAGGTCCTATAGGAAACAAATAAGTCTTACATTTCATGCATTTCATAATATATGCACATGCTTCTAGGTATCGATAAAACCCAAATAAGTGTCTATTTCTGTTAGAAACAGCAAACAGAATTTTAAAAAAACAACAGCATTGCTAATAGCAATTCTAAGGAATTAAGGTTACTTATCAAATGATCTGATAGCAAAGAAGGAAAAAAATAGGATACTCACCCCCTCCCACTGTGGGAGATTTTGCACTGAAACCCAAAGGCCAATTAATTCATCAAACCAAAGTCTGAAGAAGAAAAATGTTGTTATGAATAGCAAGTGATTTATAGAAAGTGGTTCAAAGTCAGGTATCCTTTGCATTTTTTAATCTATTATTCTTACTGATAACTATACAACCTAGAAAAAATAATACTGAATGTTACAAACTTAATGGAACAAATGACTACTTCTGTTTGAATATTCCCTTGTAATATATTTATGCTAAAGAGTCATCTCATCAAACTTCTACTTCGTTGTTAGGGGCACCTGAGTAGCTCAGCTGGTTAGTGTCCAACTCTTAGTTTCTCCTTGGGTCATCCATGGTCCTGGAACTTTTGGTGTTTTTAAGAAGTCCTACTTTCTTTTTCTCTTTCTTTTTTTAGAGAGAGAGCACAGGGGAGGGGTAGAGGGAGAGAGAATCTTAAATCTTAAATTAAACTTAAATCTTCCACCCTACACACCCAGGGTGGAACCCAACACAGGGTTCAATCTCATGACCCTGAGATCAGGACCCTGAACAGAAATCAAGAGTCAAGACACTTAACCGACTGAGCCACCCAGGTTCTCCTAAATATTTTCATTCTAGGATTTGTTATATACTTAGAGTCATCTAGAAAAAACAGTTCTTAAAAACAGTGCAAAGACTAGAATGAGTAGAGAAAAAGAATTCTAAAAAAGACCTAAGAAAAACAAGTGATGAATAAAACCAAGTTTTAGGAAAACACTTTTCCTTTCCCTAAAGTCCACACAATTTAACATTTCTTATCATTGCCTATTTACTGGTATTTTCTGCTTCTTTTTGCATTTTTTATTCTCTCTTAATTTCTTAAATTAAAGCCTTTATCTTTACTTTTTCTTTTAAGTAATCTCTATACCCAACATGGGGTTCAAACTCACAAGCCCAAGATCAAGAATCACATGCTCCACCAACTGAGCGAGCCAGGTACCCCATAAAGCCCTCATCGTATTTGGCTTGATATATAAGCATTACTCTCTCCTCCCTTTATAATCTTATGTTTAACTGGTTCAGCCCCACACACTTAAAGTATAATCAACCCAATGGTTGAGTTAGTAAATTTTTGTTTACTTATTATTGCTTTACGAGTTGGCTTATGTATCTCCATTTCTGGCTCTATTCTATAATTTTTGTCAAGGTATGTATATACTTACTTAAAACCTTTATGATGAAGTTCTGGAGGAAGGGAGGTAGGAAGAAATATTTCAAAATAAGTGATGGCCTTTTGCATTGTTACATCAAAAGGGCACATCAGAGGCCGCCATTCTTCTAGCATCTCAGCTGTGGCATCTGCTGGAAAGTATCTAATGAAAAAGAAAGTATTTATTTATCTGATCATTGGCTAAAAGGTCTACAACATCAATATATGACCAACAAATAAAGGGGAAGTAGGGAATGGATTTCATAAGGTACAACATACACTACAAATGTCAAATAAACTTAAACACATTTTTGCAACTCGAAAATAATACCTTGTCACACTAAAAGGTAAATTTTCTTTTTGTCTATAGGACTTAGAAAAATGCTATAAAGCTGATAAAACTCATAAAATACAAAGTCACTTAAATCACCTACAAATTTATACATGGTTGTTTTAGTTTTTCCCTCCTGTGTACTATGTAATAGCAATAGGAAAAAAAAAATCTAGTCATAGAGAATCCAGTCTATAAAAGAAATGGATAATCAGTGAAATGAGAGAGAGAACATTAGTCCGGGCTTGTTTGGATCAACCATTTACTCTTACTGTACCATAGAGCTCTCTTGTATGTAAGAGCTGACTAGACTAGATGGTCTGGTCCCAAAGGCGCTAACAATTCTGCAAGTCTATGAAATGGGCGGGAGAGCCCCTGCAGTAGAGAATATTCAAAAAATGGAAATCTGAAGTGTACATCCACACACAAAACAAAAGAAGATGGAAAAAGAGGACCCAGGTATAATTACCAAATACCCATTAAGGGGGTTTAAAGTAACAAAAAAAGTGTATGAGAAATTCAGATTTGGGCATGGCCAAAAATGTGAGGAAACCCTTTCAAATACACTTGTAGGTTTGGCCTACATGTTACATTATTAACACAATTATATCTTTGTCCATCTTTATTAATCAGAATCACACTTCATTCATTAATGTGAAAAATAAAACTACATTTCTAGTAATACTTCTTTGAGTTCATCAAGCATCAATGTACCAGGTCATTATGCCACTGGTTAGAATAAAAAAAAAAAAAAAAAAAAAAAACCAACACAGAATATATTCTGCCTTTAAAGATCTCATACATCAATTCTTCTTAATTTTTCAGAGTCAACTGTTAGCCTTGGGTGTTCTATGAATTACCCAAGAACCTAAAAACCAGTGAGTACCCCAGTGACGATCAAGTTTCAGTTTCCAAGTGAGGAAACACAGGCCAAGAGGTCACTGCCTAGCTCAAAATGACACTGCTCGTTGGTGGCTTATGACTCAGATTAAGTCTTAAGCCTCAATCTTAAAAGGGAAACTATATCCTAAAAATACATTTGCCCAAGACTGAGAATATAGTAGGTCAGCAACAAATACCTGATTTATAAAATCATTTATAACTTTAACTCATATCGTAAGAATATGATAAAATAGGGATTTCCATTCAAAAGAGATTCACTGCATCCATACATAGTCGGATAAGCAGTCTTAGAACGGCCTAATAATAGTTCAAGTCCATAGAACTGGGTTTTTATTTATTTTTATTTTATTTTATTAAGCTCTGTGTCCAACATGGGGCTCAAATTCCTAATCTCAAGATCAAGAGTCCATGATCTACTGACTGAGCTAGCCAGGTGCCTCAAGACCATAGAATTGGACTTCAATGATTAAAACTAAATTCAACCCATATTATCTTTAAACATCAGAATATGGACTATTTCTGTATGTTCTACTGAAAGAGAAGATATTTTTAAAAAAATGTTCGCACACCTTCTTGTTACTACTCACACTTTAATACAATACCTATAATGCTTCATTTTGGAAAATATTTTTGATCTGAGTAATGATACTCTAGGAAAATCTTTCAAATAAAGATAATTATACATAAATTATGGCATTCTAACTTTATCATAGGTAACGGACACCCACACCACTTAACAATTTCTAAATATACAAATGAAATCTGAATAATTCAGTTCAAGAGTATGATATATTGTGCCTAGTGACTAACATCACAATGTTAGAAATGATTTATACCTTTAATTTCCTCTTCAAAGCATACTAGGGATGGGGAAAAGCCCACAGAAATAAAGAGGTTTTATAAATTGAGAAGCTACTTACGGTCGGCAGCTTTTCACGAGTGTTTTGAGAACATTTTCTACAGAACTAGGGGGAAAAAGCCATTTGATAAATTAGGTTGGTTTATTTTGAGAAATGCACCTAATCCAATTAATAAATATCTCTAAGAAATACTCACATATTTAAAAATTATCTGTGTACATGCAATAACTAATCCTTCTCTTTCATACAGACAGAACTATTAAGAATTAACTACCTAAACTCTGTAATCTACTCTTTCCTTCGACCTCGGTTTGCTCACTCTATGTTGTAAACTAAAGGGAAGAAAACTGGGAAAAGGAAAAATGATTTTCAATCTTTACAACGTAGGCAGCAATGATCACACTTAACAGCACATCAAGAAGTACGCTTAGTGACTTAAAACTTCAAATGCTAACTTTTATTTTTATTAAAGTCATTTATATCGAAACACAAACAGCAGACAAAATCTGGTGTGCTTGTATCAGCAACTCCAGAAACTAGTTTTCTGTAACCAATGGTGAGAGTTCTATACTCTACAAGGTTACTTTACTGCCAGCAACAATTACCAAAAATTGCAACAGCCATTTTTTGGACCAGCTACTTAGAAAGTTAGTTGAGTAACAGTAAAAAGCTCTAACTTATTTCCCAACTTTGTAGGTGGTTCAAGTGAATTTAAGAAAACAACGTAAGTGTTTGTATATGGATTTAAATAAATGTTGGTCTAAATGAGAAGGCCACCGTGTACTAGTTAAACATACGTGGCCAGAACAGAATATTTAAATGAATGAGACCATAATCAAAAGAGGTAAAATGCTCTAAAACAATGGGTACAAGGCAATTGTGGACTGGAATTTTAAAATAAATGTGTGGCTACTTACAGTATGATGTATACAAGTAAATAAAATAAGCCCCCAAATCTCAAGAAAAAAAAATTATGAGGGAAAGGGCTATCTTTCGGGCAGTACTTCCACCTGACACTTTCTCATTAAGTTTCTTGAAATCGTTAAGTCCAGAGTCTATCCAACTTCTCTGAAAGCTTAAGAACTAATCTGTAAAGAAATTCCAAGGAATAACACAAACCAAACTCAGCACAAATAATCAATTATACAACCAAGAGAGAAAACTATGATTTCATTACTATAAGCTGTAGAAATCCTTTTTAATTTCAAAACTAGTCTGAAAAAATTAACTGAAGAGGAAACCAGGCTACAACACATGAGATAATTCTAAAATTAAAAAGATGACGATATGGCCAGAGGGACATGGAACATTTTCTCTGATCATGAGGGAGAGATTCTACCTTCTCTCATAAAAAAGTTAAGCAGCTGAAAAACAGTTAGTTTAGAGAACATCTAAGTTTGCCTGGTTAAAAAAGGAGTCAACTTCTCTCCAACTACATTTAAACTCCCTGACGACCACAACTATGATTTTTACGTCCGGGCTTTTCCAAAGTACTTTTAAAAGGCTACATGTTCACATATATATTTATGCATATTTATATTTATCAATTTATAATACACAATAAACATTTTTTATCAGAGCAACAAAGAGCACAGATCTTTGGATCTTCTTTTCGTTTGGTCTGAAGAACCCCATTTAGAAACAAATTATAGCCAAGGTTTAAAGAACCATCTAGTTCCAATCTAAATAATAGATCAACTTAAATGCAGATTTAAAAAAGGTAAGTCTAAAATGGCAAACTTTGTGTCCAAGGAAATAAGCAGAAGATCTGTAATTCTACCAGTTTCTAAAGTTTGTGTTCATGTGAACTTTACATTTATTTTACTGTTTCTGTGGCAACTCGTTTGAGTACAACACAGAAAACCTGCTGTTTTCACTGGTAACTTTTCTATTCCACCAACAAACTTTCATATAATGTCAAAAATGATTCTAGAAAGCAGTCAAAAGGCTGCACAGCTACCTGTTTTCTCCAGTTCCCTTCACTCTTCAAAAGAATAGGACATTAATTATAATACTTGATAGCTGTCACTTCACTCATTAGAGGAATTGGGTATGTATGAATGTGCTTTAGTTCATCTAAATAAAGTCAATTTCAACCCCTCCTTATATATAAGGCCTGTGCCAATGGATTTATGCTCTTTATCCAGAAAAGGGTACAATCTCTCTAACCTGTGATATCTGTATAGTGACCTTTTGTGATTCTTGTAATCTCTCAAGATGAAGGGAACAATGTTTCTGTTTAAAAATAAAATAAAAGGTTAAGGCTAGATGCTACTGGACTATATTTTACTAATTTTTAGAGGGAGTGAATAATCACTATGTACTTTCTCAATTGTTGGAAATTTATAATACTAAAGTGATTACAATTCAAAACACTTTAAAAAAAAATCAAAAGGGATCTACAGAAGGAAAGCTTTGGATGGGTTTTCTCATACCCTACTTCCTCTTAGAAAAGGCATGTTAAGTTGAAAAGAAAGCCATAAGCATAGCATACAATAGTTCACAACTTGGGCGTAAGAGTCAGACAGATATAAATCTGATTATCAGTTCTGCTACTTACTATCAGTTCAATATTACAGCCTTAGTTTTTCCATCTATATAATAGTAGTAATACCTACCTCTCAGAAGGCTGTTACAAAAATTAAGTGAGATAATGTAAGGAAAACAGTTACTTGGCCCAGAATTAAGCATAAAAATTAACTATAATTATTATTTCACTATCCGAAACAAATTATACTTTCAATCTCCTTAAGAACTAATATTTTGTGCTCATTTTGCTTTATTTATTCTACTGACTGTCAACGATTAATTTATGATATAGGAAACCACATCAACATAGGAAATTCTTCCCCCAATTCCCATCCTATTTACTAGGGCAGAAAATAAGTTCTGGTCCCAGTTCTTGAGCTCAGTTGTAACAGTTGTAACAAATTGTCCCAGTTGTAACAAATGACTTTGTGCAACTTTTCCTCTCTGGGCCACAATCTCCTAATGCTATATGATGACATAAGTATCAAATATGTAGCAGAGAAGCTTGAGGAAAGCCAAAAACCTCAGCCTTCAGTCACACCAGTTACTGAGATAGGAGACTTACATAAACCTGGAGGTTATGGTTCCTATTTCCTTGGCCTTACCTAATTATCAGGCCAATATCCACTTCTAAACCAGAGTAATATACCGCAAATGATATATTCGAGATGAAAGTAGTGTGGACTACTCACTCATTGCCAGAAGTACTTTCAGCTTCACTTGACAATTCTTGAACTAAATTTTAGCTTCAGAATTATCTTATTTGCTTTTTATAAATGAACGGGGCAACTGTAACACTGGAATATTCTATATTCCTCTGCCTTAACTACCTTGTAATTTAATGGTAATTGCCTATATGATAAAAATTGAAAGAAATAAAAATTTCTTAAGAATGTACTTGATTTCATCCCCAAACTCCGTTTTACCTGCTTTCTCTTTATCTAAACACAACCATCAGTTCGTCAAACACGATGCACCTCAAATCTAATTTTTCACAACCTAATACTACATAGTTAAGTTAGCCAGTACTCATTTTTCACAGCCACTTCACACAAAATTAAGGTTAAGATAGTTCTACCATAAGAAAGGTTTAAGTAAAGTATAATACGTTTATCACTGAAGTAGCATTAACATTGATTTTTCACTCTAACTATTTTCAGAAAAAAGTATGCCTCCATGGCTAGTGTTAAGAAGTTGTAATAATGGGGCGCCTGGGTGGCTCAGTCGTTGAGCGTCTGCCTTCGGCCCAGGTCATGATCCCAGGGTCCTGGGATCAAGCCCCACATTGGGCTCCCTGCTCAGCAGGAAGCCTGCTTCTCCTGCTACCATCCCCTCTGCTTGTGTTCCCTCTCTCGCTGTGTTTCTCTCTGTCAAATAAATAAAATCTTTAAAAAAAAAAAAAAAAAAGAAGAAGTTGTAATAATCCTGACCACTCAGGTAAAAAGAGCATACATAACTACTGAAAGTGATAATAAGCCTGATCAGTGTGAACTAAATATTTTTTTTAAATGCTTTAAAAAGCAGTTTCTAAAGAAAGATCATTATAACACAGATACAACTTTTGGAAGAAACACTAGCAAAGTCATTAATAAAAATCTACTACTTATTTTCCCATTTCCAAATAAAAGTGAAAGTGGTATCTTTAAAAGAGCAAATAGAATGTTCCTCAAATAACATGTTAAAAATCACTCCATTGAAGCTGGTGCAGCCACTCTGGAAAACAGTACAGAGGTTCCTCAAAAAGTTGAAAATAGAGCTACCCTACGACCCAGCAATCGCACTACTGGATATTTACCCTAAAGATACAAATGTAGTGATCTGAAGGGGCACATGCACCCATATGTTTATAGCAGCAATGACCACAACAGTCAAACTATGGGAAGAACCTAGATATCCATCAACAGATGAATAGATAAAAAAGATGTTGTGTACATACACATAAACACACTGGAATACTATGCAGCCATTAAAAAAACAGGAAATCTTGCTATTTGCAATGATGTGGATGGAACTAGAGGGTATTATGCTAAGCGAAATAAGTCAATCAGAGAAACACAATTATCACATGATCTCTCTGATATAAGGAATCTGAGAGGCAGGGCAGGGGGTAATGGGGGGAAAGGAGGGAAAAAATGAAACAAGATGGGATCGGGGAGGGAGACAAACCATAAGAGACTCTTAATCTCCGGAAACAGAGTAAGCGTTGCTAGAGGGGTGGAGGGGGGGAATAGGGTGGCTGGGTTATGGACATTGGGGGAGGGTATGTGCTATGGTGAGTACTGTGAATTATGTAAGACTGATGATTCACATAACTATACACCTGAAGCAAATAATACATTATATGTTAAAAAAAAATCACTCCATCTACTTTATTAATAATCACTGGTTATTAACAAAATAACCATAAACTATTTTAAATTTCAACCGATCCTCAGAGAAATCACTTTCATCATTTCATTATGTTAAATTTTGTAGCTAGAGATCATTCTTGAGCTGCTATATTTCTTAAGCTTAGAAATATAGCCACATGTGTCAAGAAACCCCCAGCAGAGTAAGAACATGTCACTTCCATGTGTTGAAGGGGGAAAAAGGATTTAGTTTTATCTTAGGGATAAGAACACCAAATCAGGCCTTTGTCAGATCAACTAAGAAATAAATACCATCAAGAACAAGTACCAGAAAAGGGGAATAATCAAGTTTCTCCAAAGGCAGATTAATATGAAAAAGGAAAATGTTTAATGCTCTTATGATCCCCTTAGAAAAAGATATACTCAAGAAAAATAGATCTTAAAAAATTATTATTATTATTTTTTTAAAAGATTTTATTTATTTATTTGACAGAGAGTGAGATCACAAGCAGGCAGAGAGAAAGGGGGAAGCAGGCTGCTGAGCAGAGAGCCTGATGTGGGGCTCGATCCCAGGACCCTGAGATCATGACCTGAGCCGAAGGCAGAGGCTTTAACCCACTGAGCCACCCAGGTGACCCTAAAAAATTATTTTTTAAAAAAGTAAATTGAGTTATCTAGGCCCAGACTGCTCATGATGCAAATATGTAAACCTTATCAAACAACTCACAAAAGGCAAACTGACAGTGACAAAACTCAACAAATTTATGCACATACCAATTCAAATATGAATTGTCCATGCCCATCTGTAAAGGCCGATCTATGCATAATTCCTTCACATCGTGTTAGTAGCAACAGTCTTCATTAGTAACTTGCAATATGCCACAATTTAAGTGGATAGGACATCATTTTAGGAGATAAAAGTAGGCCCCTAACATTTAAATCCTTCTTATATAACGTAATAAACAAGAAGTGATTCTTATGTTGTTATTAAGTTCAAACTACCTAACTCCTTTCCAATTTTTTTTTTTATGAAATAAAAAAAAATACAATTTGTTTCTCTAGTAGAACCTAGAAAAAGAGAAGAGTGAAATATGGTCTCTTGCCTCTGAGGCATAAAAGCAGAAAGACAGAAGAAGGGAAAAAGGGAGAGAAGAGGAGGGAGGAAGATAAGGGAAAAGGGGAAGGGAAAGAAGAAAATTAAATAATTCTTGCTCCAAGAAATAGAACCAGCTTTTAAAATCAGGTTGAAATGCAAGGCAACCTAAGCTGTAGTTTCAAATAAAGACAAACACATAAGGCACATGAGTTTAAGACTTGAGAGACAGTTAACAAATGAAGCAACCTTTCACTTTTGATTATAAAAATAGTAATCTAAAAATAGTATGAACACATGCAGTCAGCTGACAAAACCGTTTCAAAATGAGTCAGAATACATCTAAGATGAAAATACTCAAAGCAAAATATCAATGCCAAAAGCATGCCATATTGAAGGGCTTTCAGGGGTTTTCTGAAATAAAATGTGAAGTTGTAACTTTATCCCTTGATTATAAACACTGGCTATACTAGTATACTAAGTAGAAATTTTTTTTTTTACTAAACGGAAACTTTACTAAGTAGGAGAGTAAATTTTAAAATGATTCCCTATTAGAAATTCAGTGGACACAGAATAGCTCTGAGGAACAGACACCAAAAATTACTGCTGTATGGCTGGTTCTCCAACTGGTTTCTCTAAAGTCTTTCTTTTTCCTTCTCTCTAAAAAAGATTTTTATTTATTTGTTTGTTTATTTATCCCTCCCCACACAAAGGGAGAATGAGAGGGAAAAGTAGAATCCCCACTGAGCAGAAACCTGACATGGGGCTCAATCCCAGGACCCTGAGATCATGGCTCAGGCCATGATAGAAAACGCTTAACTGACTGAGCCACCCAGGCACTCCTCTTTAACATTTCTGCATAACAACGAATAAGACTACTAGATTTCTCTGATTTTAAAATCAAGGCAAGTGTAATGAAGAAATTCCAAGAACCAAAGAATCAGATAAACCTTCAAAGGTCAATTTTTATAACTGTACATAGCCTGACCTGAATGGAAATAAGATAACGGGTACTCCTTTTAAAAAGTGGTAAATAAAAAATTTAAAAAAAAGTGGTAAATATCTGATGACAACAGTAAAAAGATTTACAGAAAATTAGAGAAAATAAATAAAGAATTACAATCCTGAAAAATGTTTTAAGTACAATTTTCTATTTTTTTTTACAGAGACATTAAGTTTCTAACTTTTTCCTACAGGGCTGTCTCTCACCAAACAAGAGCTCCTTCAAGAGTGGTTCCAGATCCTCAGGATTCTTTGTGATCCGTTTAAACCAAACAACACATTATCATTTTTATTTATTTATTTTTTAAGATTATATTTATTTATTTGACAGAGAGAGAGAGATCACAAGCAGGCAGAGAGGCAGCCAGAGAGAGAAGGGGAAGCAGACTCCCTGCTGAGCAGAGAGCCCGACGCGGGGCTCGATCCCAGGACCCTGAGTTCATGACCAGAGCCGAAGGCAGAGGCTTAACCCTCTGAGCCACCCAGGTGCCCCCACATTTCATTTTTAAAAAGAGTCTGCTTCAACAGAGGTGCACTTCACAATGAGTACTCCAGTGGAGCACACAGCCCTGGGTGTGAGCACTCCAAGCCACTGAATCAATATGGTTCATCTTCCCGGAGCAGCAATTTTAGTCAACAAGTACAGAGAAGAAAAATTTTTACGTATGAAAACATTACTTAAGAAGCCCAATACAGATATGAATGTTTAAAATAACATGAAATTTCCAAGAAATTTCTCACATCAGACCACTTTCAGAAACACTTGAGAGCCTTGAGGAAAGAGAAGGAGGTATTAAGTGGACAGCTTGATTGACAGTATTAGTACAAGAAAAAAACACATTCATTTGGAAACTAGAAGACCCGGGACGGAGCCTTATAGAAATAAAAACAGGGAAAAAAGGAAAGAAAAGATAATAGAAAGAAAACATGATGGATTTTATTTATTTATCTGAGATGGGAGAGTGAGAGCATGAGCCAAGAGACAGAGGGAAAGGGAGAAGCAGGCTCCCCACCAAGCAGGGAGCTGGATGCAGGGATCCCAGGACCCTGGAATCATGACCTGAGCCAAAGGCAGCCGCTCAACCGACTGAGCCACTCAGGCATCCCTGTACGGGGCATTTTTAATGATCATTAATTACTGGGGAGGACTCAATGGAACTTTAGTGATCCCAGTATATTAGGTATCCCACAATTCACAGAAGAGCCACACGTAACAAAAAACTATTATAAGATGTTCAAATGTCCCACTGTACAATTACATACAGGTGAAAAAATTTTGACCCTAAAAGTGAAGTGCTTTACCATTAAGTATTTTTTGCACAGTTTTTAAAAAAAGACTTATTCATTTAAGAGAGATCAAACATACAAGGGAGCTTGAGGAGGTGGAGGGAGGGGCAGAGGGAGAAAGAGAACCTCAAGCAGATTCCTTGTTGAGCCAGAAGACCCAGGTGGGGTTCAATCTCATCACCTGAGATCATGATCTGAGCTAAAGGCAGACACTTAACCGACTGAGCCACCCAAGCACCCCAAGACTGAAGACTATTTTAACAGTCTAGAACCAACTGTCATTACAGTGGCAAAAAGCAGACATGAAACAAGCACTGTCACAGAATTTCACTAGTAATTTTGTTGTTAGAATGCTTCATGTTACTGTCATCCTTTTTGGTATGACACAAAAGGCAATTTATTTTCTAAGAATTAGACACTGACATTACTTATTTGAGCATTGCTTGTTAGTTTTTTTTTTCTTTTTTAAGATTTTTTATTTATTTGACAGAGAGAAACACAGCGAGAGAGAGAACACAAGCAGAGGGAATGGTAGCGGGAGAAGCAGGCTTCCTGCCGAGCAGAGAGCCCAATGTGGGGCTCGATCCCAGGACCCTGGAATCATGACCTGGGCCGAAGGCAGATGCTTAACGACTGAGCCACCCAGGCACCCCGCTTGTTAGTTTTCAATCTTATGGATTCTGTCTCCAGAGGTCCACCGCACAAATTCTCTCTAACTTGATATGTCAAATGTTTTTTACCCCCAATTCTTCCCTTGCCTCTATTCCTTTCACATTTAATAATGTTCAAAAATAGTGTTCTGTGATACTAAGTAACTACTGCATTCTGTATCATTTCATAAAGGATTACTATGGCACTGTATTATAAATAAGGCCGGTTTATTTACAAGAATATCATATTTCCTTTTCCCCAGCTTAGTACTCTAAAATTAAACTTACTTCCCTCTCTATCATATTTATTTATTTTTTTAAATATTTTATTTATTTGACACAGAGAAAGAGATCACAAGTGGGCAGAGAGGCAGGCAGAGGGACAGGGGGAAGGAGGCTCCCTGCTAAGCAGAGAGTCCAATTCGGGGCTCAATCCCAGGATCCTGAGATCATGACCTGAGCCGAAGGCAGAGGCTTAACCCATTGAGCCACCCAGGCACCCCTCTTTTATCATATTTAAATAAGTTTTACCTTTTATTCTTTATCCTAGCACTAGGTTGTTTTTTTTAAGATTTTATTTATTTGTCAGAGAGGAGGGAGCATGCAAGCAGGGGGAGCAGCAGGCAGAGGGAGAAGCAGGCTCCCTACTGAACAAGGAGCCTGATGTCAAACTTGATCCCAGGACCCTGGGATTATGACCTGAGCTGAAGGCAGATGCTTAACCGACAGGGCCTTCCAGGCATCCTACTAGTTTTTATTTTAATGTCCACTCATGATGCTGCTTTTATTTTCTTGTACGTCTTATACAAAATGTATTTTGACCTTTTTAAATTCAAACTTACTCTTTATAAGTAGAAGCAAAATACGAATACCATTTTGTATCTTTAGTGTAATGCTGCCTGCATGTTCAAAATACATTTGTTTTATAATAAACTACCGTACCATTATGGGAACCATTTTATGATTAGACATTATTTATATTTAGAGTCCAACATGGCGGTAGCAGAGGAGACCTTCGTTTCCTCTGGTCCCAGGAATTGAGCTAGATAGCTAGCAAATCATTGTGAACAACCTGTGAACTCAACTGGAGAGCTAAGAAAAGAATAGCTGCAACTCTACAAATAGAAAAGCGACCCCTTTCTGCAAGGTGGGAGGTGTGGAAGAGTGAATCCGAGGTGATATATGGGAAGATAAAATGTAGGGGGAGGGAGCCTCCAACAGCCAGCTACTGGAAAGTGATAGAGCAACGGAGCACAAAATGAGAACTTTTAGAAGTCTGCTCTGGTGAGGGACATCCCGGTCTGAAAGGCACTCAGGCAGTAAAGTGGGGTGGAATCCCAGGTGAGACAGTGTGGTCTCAGGAGCCTCGGGATCACAGAAACACTGAGGGTGCTTACTGAGGCTGAGTGCCCCAGTATCAGAGCCGGGAAGCCGGCTGCAGAGAGTAAGCCCAGGAGTGGGCTCTCAGCTCCAGTTGCCATAAACTGTGAACTGCGGCAGTCGGGCCACAGCTCTCTGAGCAGGGGCCCAATAAGCAGCAGAACTGGGGGGACCCCCCTTCCTTCCCTGAGAGGAGCAGCGTGGGAGCACACCACAGGAGTCTGCAGGATTTGGAGACTCAAAACAGGGTCATGTGCCTGAGACAGAAACTCTTGGTCACAGGCTGAGGAGGATGGAGTGTGGACTGAGACCAGAGAAAAAGGAGTGACTGACTGCTTTTCTCTGAAGGCTCAATAATAAGGAGGGCCCCAAGCTCTCTGCTCCAGGGTTGGAGACTGGGAGGCTGCCATGTTCATTCTCATCCCCTGAACCTGCGCATAGAGCTTCCAGGGAACAAAAGCCACATAGAGCACACCTGAGCAGATTACTTAGCCTGGCCCTCTGACAAGGGCAGTGCAATTCAGCCGTGGGCAAAGATATCTGAGAATCAAGGCAACAGGCCCCTCCCCAAGAAGATCAGCAAGAACATCCAGCCAAGACCAAGTTTACCAATCAATGAGAGCTGCAAAACTCTAGTGCTAAGGGAATACAGCATATAGAATTCATGGATTTCCCCCTCTCCGATTCTTCAGTCCTTCAATTTAAAACTTTCTTTCTCTTTCTTTTTTCAATCAATTCTTATTTTATCAACTCTTGTTAAAAACTTTATTTTCATTTTTATGGTTACATTCAGTCCTTTCATTGTATTTAATTTTATTTTTGAATATATATCTAAGTTTTTCTTTCTTTACAATTTTGGAATGCAGTTTATTCTAACAGATTAAAATATATCCAAAATCTAGTGTACAGCTCTGTTCTCTTCACCTGTCTAATCATATTATTTTTTTTAACTTTTTTTCTGTTTTGTTAAAGTCTTTTTAAATTTTCATCTTTACAATTACATTCTATCCTTTCAATGTATTTGATTTTATATTTATACATATATAAGGTTTTCTTTCTTTACAATTTTGGGAATCTAGTTTTCTAACAAAGGGATCTGTAAAATACATATGGAATCCAGTGTATTGCTCTATTCTGTTCACCTGTCTAATTATACTCTCTTTTTTTGTTGTTATTTTAATTTTATTTTTTTCAGTTTTGCATCTCTTGTGATTTCTTTAGCATGTATTTCTCTGGAGTTGTTGCCATTTTAGTATTTTGTTCTCTCGTTCATCTATTCTTCTCTGGACAGAATGACAAGATGGAAAAATTCACCTCAAAAAGGAAAAGGATCAGTACTGACTGCCAAGGACCTAATCCGTATGGACATAAGTAAGATGCTGGAACAAGAGTTCAGAATAATAATTATAAAGATACTAGCTGGGCTTGAAAAAAGCACAGAAGACACTAGAGAATCCCTTTCTGGAGAAATAAAAGAACTAAATCTAATCAAGTAAAAAAAAAAAAAAAGCTATTAATGAGATACAATAAAAAAATGGAGGCTCTACCTGCTGGGATAAATGAGGCAGAAGAGAGAATTAGTGATATAGAAGATCAAATGATGGAGAATAAAGAAGCTGAGAAAAAGAGAGATAACTACTGGATCATGAGGAAAGAATGGGAGATAGTGATGCCATTAAGCAAAACAATGTTAGAATAATTGAGATCCCAGAAGACAGGGGTTTGGGGGAAGGCAGAAGGCATACTGAAGCAAAATTATAGCTGAGAACTTCTCTAATCTGGGGAAGGAAACAGGCAACCAAGTCCAGGAGGCACAGAGAAACCCCCGCAGAATCAATAAAATAGGTCAACACCCCAAGATATAATAGTGAAACTTGCAAATCTCAGAGACAAAGAGAACATCCTAAAAGCAGGTCAGGGACAAGAGGGCTGTAACCTACAAGGGTAGAAACATTACACTGGCAGCATACCTGTCCAGAGAGACCTGGCAAGCCAGAAAAGACATGCATATTTTCAGGGTGCTAAATGAGAAAATGCACAACTAAGAATACTTTATCCAGCTAGGATGTCTTTCAAAATAGAAGGAGAGGTAAATAACTTCCAGGACAAATAGGAACTAAAAGAATTTGTGATTACTAAACCTTCCTCTAAGTAGAGAGAAAGCACAAAATAAAAGGAACAGAGACAACATACAGAAACACTGACTTTACAGGTAACAGAATGGCACTAAATTCGTATCTTTCAGTAATTATTCTGAATGTAAATGGGCTAAATGGTGGCAACCTAGGTGACTCAGTTGGTTAAGCATCTGCCTTTAGCTCGGGTCATGATCCCAGAGTCTTGAGATCAAGCTCCATGTCAGGCTCCCTGCTCTGTGGGGAGCCTGCTTTTCACTTTTCTCCATACTCATGTTCTCTCTTGTTATTGCTGGCACTGTGTGTGTGTGTGTGTGTCTCAAATAAATAAAATCTTTAATTAAAAAAATGGCTTATAACAGCCCAACCAAAAGACACAGGGAATCAGACAGATAAAAAAGCAAGACTCATTGATATGCTGTCTGCAAGAGGCCCATTTTAGACCCAAAAACACCTCCAGATTTAAAGTGAAGGGATAGAAAACCATGTATCATGCTAATAGACATCAAAAGAAAGCTTGGGTGGTAATCCTTATATCAGACAAATTAGATTTTAAATGAAAGACTGTAATTAGAGATGAGGAAGGACACTTACATCAGAACTAAAGGGTCTATCCAGTAAGAAGATCTAACAATTGTAAATATCTATGCCGTTAACATAGGAGCAATCAATTATATAAACCAATTAATAAAATTTTAAAAACACATCAATAATAATTAATAGTAGGGAACTTAAACACCCCATTCACTGCAATGGACAGATCATTTAAGCAGAAGATCAACAAGGAAAAAAGGACTCTGAATGACACACCAGACAAGGTGGACTTCTCAGATATATTCAGAACATTCCATCCTAAAGCAACAGAATACACATATTCTTCTCAAGGGCACACGGAACATTCTCCAGAATAGATCACATATGAGACACAAATCAGGTCTCAACCAGTACCAAGAGACTGGGATCATTCTCTGCATATTTTCAGACCAAAGTGCTCCGAAACTTGAACTCAATCACAAGAGGAAATATGAAAAGAACTCAAATACATGGAGGCTAAAGAGCATCCTACTAAAGAATGAATGGGTCAACCAGGAAATTAGAGAAGAATTTTTAAAGATTCATGGAAACAAATGAAAAGGAAAGCACCATGTTCAATTTTGGGATGTAACAAAGGTGGTCAAGAAGGAAGTATATAGCAATACAAGCCTTTCTCGAGAAATAAGAAAGATCTCAAATACACAAACTGACCTTATACCTAAAGGAGCTAGAGAATGAACAGCAAGTAAAGCCTACATCCACCAGAAGAGAAATAATACAGATGAGAGCAGAAATCGATGAAATAGAAACCAAAAGAACAGTAGAACATATCAATGAAACTAGGAGCTGGAGTTCTTTGAAAGAATTAATAAGACTGATAAACCTCTGGCCTGACTTATCAAAAAGAAAAGAGAAGGGAACCAAATAAATAAAATCATGAATAAAAGAGGAGAGATCACAACCAACACCAAAGAAATACAAACAATTATAAGAACATATTATAAGCAACTATATGCCAACAAATTAGGCTCCCTGGAAGAAATGGATGCATTCCTAGAGATGTATAAACTATCAAAAACTGAAACAGGAAGAAATAGAAAATCTGAACAGATCCACAACCAGCAAGGAAACTAAAGTAGTCAAAAATCTCCTAACAAACATGAGCCCAGTGCCACATGGATTGCCAGGGGAATTCTACCAAACATTTAAAGAACTAATGCCTATTCTTCTGAAGCTGTTTCAGAAAACAGAAATGGAAGTAAAACTTCCAACTCTTTCTGTGGCCAGCATTACCCAGATCCCAAAACTAGACAAAGACTCCACCCAGAAAGGAGAGTTAGAGCCTAATATCCCTGATGAACATGGATGCAAAAATTCTCTCCAAAATACTAGCCAATAGGATCCAACAGTATATTAAAAGGATTATTCACCACAACCCAGTGAGATTTATTCCAGGACTGCAAGGGTGGTTCAACATCTGCAAATCAATGTGATACACCACATTAATAAAAGAAAGGATAAGAACCATGTGATCCTTTTAACAGATGCAGAAAAAACATTTTACAAAGTATAGTATACTTTCAGGATGAAAACTCTACAGTGTAGAGATAGAGTGAACATACCTCAATACCATAAAAGCCATATATGAAAAGCCCACAGGAAATATCATTCTCAATGGGGAAAAACTGAGAGCTTTTCCCTTAACATTAGGAACACGGCAGGGATGTCCACTATTACTATTGCTGTTCAACATAGTCCTAGAAGTCCCAGCCTCAGCAATCAGACAATAAAAGAAATAAAAGGCATCTGAATCAGCAAAGAAGTCAAACTCTCAGTCTTCCCAGATGACATGATACTTTTAAGTGGAAAACCCAGAAGACTCCACCCCAAAATTGCTAGAACTCATAGAGGAAGTGAGTAAAGTGGCAGGAGATAAAACAATGCACAGAAATCAGCTACATTTTCATACACCAGTGAGACAGAAGAGAAATTAAAGAGGCAATCCCATTTACAATTGCACCCCAAACCATAATATACCTAGGAATAAACCTAACCAAAGAGGCAAAGAATCTGTACTCAGAAAACTACAGAATACTCATGAAAGAAATTGAAGAAGACACAAAGAAATGGAAAAATGTTCCATGCTCATGGACTGAAAGAAAAAAAAATTATTTAAAAAGATTTTACTTATTTATTTGGCAGAGAGAAAGAGATCACAAATAAGGCAGAGAGGCAGGCAGAGGGAGAGAGGGAAGCAGGCTCTTTGCTGAGTAGAGAGCCTGATGCAGGGCTTGATCCCAGGACCCTGAGATCATGGCATGAGCCAAAGGCAGAGGCTTAACGCACTGAGCCACCCAAGTGCCCCAGAAGAAAAATATTCTTAAAATGTCTATGCTACCTAGAGCAATCTATACATTCAATGCAATCCCTATCAAAATACCACCAACTTTTTTCACAGAACTGGAACATATCATGCTAAAATTTGTATGGAACCAGAAAAGATCCCAAGTAGCCACAGGAATGTTGAAGAAGAAAAACCAAAACTGCTGACATCACAATTCCAGACTTCAAGCTCTATTACAAAGCTGTAACCATCAAGACAGTATGGTAATGATACAAAAACAGACACATAGATCAATGGAACCAGAAAGGGACCCTCAATTCTACAGTCAACTAATCTTCAACAAAGCAGGAAAGAATAGCCAATGGAAAAAAAAACAGTCTCTTCAACAAAGGGTGTTGGGAAAATTCGACAGCCACATGCAGAAAAATGAAACTGGACCATTTCTTTACACCATACCAATGGATGAAAGACCTAAATGTAAGACAGGAATCCATCAAAATCCTAGAGAACACGGGCAGCAACCTTTGTGACCTCAGCCACAGCACCTTCTTGCTAGACACATCTCGCCTCCAAAGACAAGGGAAACAAAAGCAAAAATGAACTTTTGGGACTTCATCAAGACAAAAAGCTTTTGCACAGTAAAGGTAACAATCGGCAAAACCAAAAGACAACCAACCAAATGGATCCCTTATATCGGAATCAGTAACAAATGATGTATCAGATAAAGGGCTAGTATCCAAAATCTGTAACAAATTCATTAAACTCAACACCCAAAGAATAAATCCAATCAAGAAACGGGCAGAAGACACGAACAGACATTTCTCCAAAGAAGACATCCAAATGGCCAACAGACACACAAAAAAATGCTCCACATCACTTGTCATCAGGGATATATAAATCAAAATCACAATGCGATACAACCTCACACCATTCAAAATGGCTAAAATTAACAAGTCAGGAAATGACAGATGTGGCCGAGAATATGGAGAAAGGGGAACCCTCTTACACTGTTGGTGGGAATGCAAGCTGGTGCAGTCACTCTGGAAAACAGTATAGAAGTCCCTCAAAAAGTTAAAAATAGAGCAAAATAGAGCTACCCTACAACCCAGCAATTGTGCTACTGGGTATTTTCCCTAAAGTTACAAATGCAGTGATCCAAAGGGGCACATGCACCCCAATATTTAGAGCAGCAATGTCCACAATAGCCAAACTATGGAAAGAGCCCAGATGTCCACTGACAGAATGGATAAAGAAGATGTGATACATGTATATAAAGGAATACTACTCACCCATCAAAAAGGGGGAAATCTTGCATTTGCAATGATGTGGATGGAAGTAGAGGGTATTATGCTAAGCAGAATAAATCAATCAGAGAAAGACAATTATCATATGGTCTCACTCATGTGGAATTTAAGAAACAAAACAGGATCATAGGGGAAGAAAGGAAAACATAAAACGAAATCAGACAGGGAGACAAACTATAAGAGACTCTTAATCACTGGAAACAAACTGACAGTTGCTGGAGGGGAGGTGGGTGGAGAGATGGGGTAACTGGGTGATGGACATTAAGGAGGGCATGTGATGTAATGAGCACTGGGTGTTATATAACACTGATGAATCACTGACCTCTACCTCTGAAACCCATAATACATTATATGTTAATTGAATTTAAATTTTAAAAAAAGACATTATTTATATTTACTTTCGTCACTGAGTATAAAGAGTATAGGTAAATTATATTACTTACAAATTCCATTTGAGAATAACTACACAGTACAAGAGGGAGTGCTGCCTGCTTAACCAAGCAAAGATTTCAGCAAAGATAGGACGTTTCTTCAAAAGACTAGGAACAGCCATAGTGAAACTTCTAAGGAAGAAGGTTTCCATGAGAGCAAGAATGATGGGACACTTCAGGAAAAGACATGGTAACAAGCAGAGTATCAAGATGCAGGGGAGAACTATAAGCACTGACTGACACTAACAGTGATAAGCTCTGAAAAAGTTTCCAGGAAAGAAGAAAGCCATAGATATGTATTAGCAACCATGCAGGACTTAAAAGGAAGCAGCTGCCTTTGAAAAGGTACACCTCAGGGCAGGAAGTTAAGATGCTTGTTCATGAAAAAGCAAGTAGAGGACTTATTGAAGAAGAAGGAATTATTGAGGATATTGCCTTCACTCCTGTAGCATTCACCAAAGATTTTTTTTTTTTAAAGATTTTATTTATTTGACAGCAAAACACAGCGAGAGAGGGAACACAAGCAGAGGGAATGGTAGCGGGAGAAGCAGGCTTCCTGCAGAGCAAGGAGCCTGATGCGGGGCTCCATCCCAGGACCCTGGGATCATGATCTGAGCCGAAGTCAGACGCTTAACGACTGAGCCACCCAGGTGCTCCTCACCAAAGATTTTTTGAGGCAGTCAAAATCAGCCAGGAAAATTCAAAAAGATAACTTATTTTGAACATAGTTTAAAGGTCCCTGAAATCTATGAGACAGTGATTCTAGTCAAAGCCTAAACAGCCTCTTATTTTAAGAAGGCCCAGTGAATCTAGTCCGTGCCATGTTTCCTCAGCAGAATTAATACTTAAAAGGAAGCTTTACAACAAGGCTTTCATGCTAAATCTTGGGTTTTCATAATAAATATGTATAAAAATATATTTGAAGATGTACCATTTAGCTTCATGATGAATTTTGCTCTTTTTTGGTTGAAATGGGTTTCCTCGTTTTAACCCATAAAATCTTTAGGAAAGAAATGATCTCTCACCACTCTATTTGTGACCACTGTCCAAAAACCAACTAGGTCCTAAGTTCAAGATGACTTTAGTCATTTTTTTAAACTCTTTTCATTTATATAATTTCACTATTTACTTATGACCTAAGAATCTTTTAAAGTCTGCCATCCGCAGTCATTTTCAAAAAATTCTATGGTAAGGGTATACCCTTACCATACATATAAAGGCTGCTGACTTCAGTGCAGCCTGAGAAAGTATCAGGATTAAAAGAACTGAACTGAGGAGGCCACAAGGAGTCATGAAAAAATGAAAACATGCCTAGAACTGAGAGAGAAATAAATCTTTACGGACTTAATTTATAAAAAAGAGGAAAATAACACAACTGTATAAAATGATGCTCTTTAGAAAATGAGTTAGTTCTATGTGTATGACCAAACAGCTCCAGGTAATGAGAGGAGAGGTAAATTTAAGAAAATTGTAGAAACTCTCCTAAACATAAACCTCAATCACAAATAGTTTAGGAGTTTTTTCTTAGGGGCACCTGGATGGATGAGTCGGTTAAGCCTCAGACTTGCTTTCCACTCAGGTGTTGATCTCAGTGTCATGGGTTCAAGTTCTAAGTTGTAGAGCCTACTTAAAAAGAAGAAGATTCTGAGCCCAGCCAGCTCAGGAAGCTCCACAGGTGGTGGAGGCATGAGCCCCTGGGCAGTTGGCTCCCTCCTGGTCTCTCCTTCCCCACACATCAGCATGAAAGCCTTTAGTCCAGTGAGGCCCATTAGAAAAAACAGTCCTTCGGACCACAGCCAGGTCATCTCCCGGAGCAAAGCCCTGGTGGAGGACCCAATGAGCCTGCTGTACAACGTGAACAACTGCTATTCCAAACTCACGGAGCTGGTGCCCAAGCATCCCCCAGAATAAGAAAGTGAGCACGATGGAAATCCTGAAACAAGACATCTTGGACCTGTACAGCACCCTGGACTCGCACCCCACTACTGTCAGCCCATACCACTAGTAACCTTGGCAAAGCCAGGTGTTCAGGGCACTGTGGACCACCCTAAACATGGGCATCAGCATCGTGTCCTTGCAGGCTTCTGAATTCCCTTCTGAATTAATGTCAAATGACAGCAAAGCGCTCTGTGGCTGAATAAATGGTGTTCATGACTTTCCTTTTCTTTGCACAACAGCGAATCTCCAGGATCTTTCAAGACAATAAGATTTTATGCATTTATTTAGAGAGAGAGGGAGACAGCGAGCCCGTGTGTGCACATGAGGGGGGAGGGGCAAGAGGGAGAAGCCGACTCATGAGATTACGACCCTGAGATCATGACCCCAGCCAGAGGCAGACGCTTAACCAAATGAGCCACCCAGGCACCCCCTGAACTTCTTATTTCTCAACCGTTTCACAGTGAGAAAAGTTAAATGGACATTTTTTTTTAATGGAAAGAAAACTAAGAATGACCATCTTCCCCAAGGTACTCTCTGACCTGGACTGTGATATTAGTTATTTATGAAAAAGACTTAAATGCCCTTTCGGCAGTTGGAAGATTTTCTTTATATACCATTTCTACCATGGGGAGTGAAAACATTAAAATCCTAAGGAATGGGGCGCCTGGGTGGCTCAGCGGGTTAAAGCCTCTGCCTTCGGCTCGGGTCATGATCTCAGGGTCCTGGGATCGAGCCCCACGTCAGGCTCTCGGCTCAGCAGGGAGCCTGCTTCCTCCTCTCTCTCTGCCTGCTTCTCTGCCTACTTGTGATCTCTCCCTCTCTGTCAAATAAATAAATAAAACCTTAAAAAAAAAAAATCCTGAGGAATTTCCCAATTTAAACAGACTGCCTTTTTTCAAAGGTAGTATGTGAATGCCAGAAGAATCTGAATCTAGTATTCAGTTACTTAAATTAAGTCTTTTGACCAGAAATGACTCTTTTGATGCAAGCCTAATGAATGCTCTGTGTGTGTGTGTGTGTGTGTGTGTGTGTGTGTGTGTGTGTGTGGTGAAACCCTGTGAACTCTTTAATCAGTTTTCTTGTATAGTGGTAGAGATGTATATTTCTGCATACGAACAAAGTGTAATGATGTACTTATGCTAAACTTTCCTAAACTTTTTATGAAAGTTTAGCTGTAAAGTTAACCCTTTTATACAAAATAAATCATGCGTTTACTGAATGGTGAGTGCTTGCTTTATTTCAGAAGACCAGTGCTTGGATTTTTATTATGCTATGTTATTACTGAACCCAAATAAATACAAATGCAAATTTATGTAAACTGTGTAAGATTATAATAAACATGTCTGAAGTAAAAAAAAAAAAAAAAAAAAGAGTTTTGGTTTTTTTTTTTTTTTTAAATAGCCCAATACAAGGTTTGAACCCACAGCCCTGAGTTCAAGAGTCAGACATTTAACTGGATGAGTAAAAGTTTCAGAGTATTTTAAGCCAAATATGCTAAGAATGAGAAAATTAAGAGCCAGATCACAACTAGATAAAGCCTTGTTAAAAGGGAGAAATGATACTTTGCAGTCAAGTCTAAAATCACTATTTACCAAAAAGGACAGATCATCATATTATACTCTGTAAACTCGGAATACAAAACATACCAGAATTAGAGATCTGGAAGAGTTAGGACATACGTAAAAGAACATATAATCAGCCATTCATAATCCTAGTATGTCTAAACATTACATCCTAGTGTGTCTAAACCAAGAAGCCATGCATTTGAATAGCTTGCATTCCATGAACAGTCACTAACACTAATGCTTCTTTAACTGGGATGTGGGTACCCTCTGGAATATGCCAAGCTCCTCTCCTTGAGGCATTCGTTTTACTTGAAGAATTAAAACACCAAATGTGAATATATAACGAAGAACACCAAATGTGCACTACTTTCAATGACAGAATACTATATTTCAAACAAAAATCTGCTCTCTCTGTCTATGGTAATGTTAGCTATCAGATATTCTGGTAGGAAATTCTTAAGTGTAATTTCAGAGACAGTTTAAAGAGGGTAAAAAATTGTTTTAAAGAGTCAAGTTACAAAGAAATGAGCACAATGAAATGTATATTTGCTTATCTCAAATAACCCAATTATTTCTCAATTATGACCAAATTCTAAAAGCCCCCAAGTGCTCCCAAAGAAGTACTTTAAAAGGAAACTTACTTAGGAAACCAATTTAATCCCAGATGCTCTGTCTTGGAATATAATATTCTTTCCACCATGTCATAAAGTGGTCTCCAAGGTAACTCCAAATCATCTCTTGAAAGAAGTTCCTTTTTCCTAATTAAAAAAAAAAGCAAACATATATGCATATATTTTTTAAAATATTTTATTTATTTATTTGACAGAGAGAGAGAGCACAAGCAGGGGGAGAGGGAAAGGGAGAGGGAGAAGCAGGATCCCCGAAGAGCAGGTGAAGCCCGATATGGGACTCGATCCATGGAGGACTCCAGGATCATGACCTGAGCCGAAGGCAGTGGCTTAACCAAGTCAGCCACCCAGGCGCCCCATATATGCATATATTCATGCACAGCTGTTTACATATTACACCTACGATACGGGGAGGACAGTTGTTAAATGCTCCTGTCATCCTAGTGGGCCTTGCTTTTCCCTATCCATAGTAACTCACTGGTAGAATGCAGCAATAGGAAGAACAATACATTAGATTCTTATTGCTGCTCAAACCTCAAAGAGCACCAAGTAAAAAAGGGGCATTTAAATTTGTGCCACGGTTACCGACAATGAATTTCCTATTTTCCCATGTTATCTATGAAGTATTTAATGTTTCCAGCATTGTGCTGGTACCTAGGAATAAAAATAAATGATTCATGACTCCTCTAGGATCTTACCACATATAAAACCGAAGAGAACTAGTTTAAACGAACATCAGGTAACATATGTTTCCATGTGTGCTACAAAACAGCAGGCCTCACAGAGGAGACAGAATTTTAAATTAACACATATGGCTTAAATTTATGATAAAATTCTCTGCAACCTTTTTGCAAACTGGCAATTTGGGACTTGGGTTTTCTTACCAAAGAACACTTAGCTTATGTTGCCTAAAACCTTGAAGAAACAAACCAAAAACTGTTAGCAGAAATCACAGGACATTTACTTACTTTAACAAGTTGATCAAGAGACGGGCAAATCCCTGCATCATGCTGATTTCCAGTTTTGGAATTGATACCAGCTCATACAATAACTTGATAAAAAGAACATGATCTTCTTTGCTAAATTTTCTCCCATAAAGTCGAATATATCTGCAACAAAAAAGTCAATATAGTCTTTAAAAATAATTATGGTGACATACCCATATTCACTGCAGCATTATTCATAATAGCCAAAGTGTAGAAGCAACATGAATGTCCATCAATGGATGAATGAATAAACAAAATGCAGTGTGTATGATTCTACTTATATGCAGTATTTAAAATAATCAAACTCATTGAAACAAAAAGTAGAATAGTAGTTGCCAGGGACGAGTGGAGGCAGAGCACACAAGGAAACACAGAGTTATTCAAGGAGTACAGGGTTTCAGTCATGTAAGATGAAAAAGCTCTGGGGAGCCTGGGTGGCTCAGTTGGGTATGCCACTCCCTTTAGCTCAGGTCATGATCTCAGGGTCCTGGGATCGAGCCCCGCATCGGGCTCTCTGCTCAGTAGGGCGCCTGCTTCCTCCTCTCTCTGCCTGCCTCTCTGCCTACTTGTGATCTCTCTGTCAAATAAATAAATAAAATATTTTTAAAAAAGAAAGAAAAAGTTCTGAAGATCCATTGTACAACAATGTACATACTGCTAATAATACTGTACACTTGAAAATTAATAAGAGTAAATTTATGATTTTGCCACAATAAAAAAAACATATATTGTGACAACTTAATTTCAAATGTCCTTGATGTTAAGCATTTTACATATCTACTCATTATGTAGAAAAAATTATTCTTTTTTATTCTGTGTTTTAATTAAGACTACCAAATATTAATTTAATTAGCAAAAGGCTTATAATTATAACTGAATTCTCATCAACAGTCAATGACCAATTAAAATATTGTTTTCTTATTGTTGTTTGGTCTTTTTTTTTTTTTAAGATTTTATTTATTTATTTCACAGAGAGAGGGAGATCACAAGTAGGGAGAGAGGCAGGTGGAGAGAGAGGAGGAAACAGGCTCCCGGCTGAGCAGAGCGCCCGATGCGGGGCTTGATCCCAGGCCCCTGAGATCTGACCTGAGCCAAAGGCAGGGGCTTTAACCCAATGAGCCACCCAGACGCCCCTGTTGTTTGGTCTTAAGTGTCCTCTGGTCATTAGTAACGCTGAAAGGTGTTCTTCTGCCCCTTTCCTTTTATTAAGCAAGGGCTCATTCAAGAGAATGATCTCCTAAAACTACTTAAAAACCAGCATATCACAGTATAAAGAAAAAAACAGAACAAGAGAGTACAGATAGAGAAGTTTACTGTTTAATGACAGAATCTTTGAAGAGAGAATAATAATATGCTTAGAATCCTAAAACAATACACCAAGTTACATAACTCATGTGTTCCCAAGTTAAATCATAGTTACAGTAAAATTAGGTTACTACCAAAAATCATATAGTATTTTACCTCGAAGTTGTACGTTTTCAGTTTTTTAACTTTAGATACCAAGGTAATCAAAAGCATTGACTACAAGCAAAGGAAAAGGTGTCCCAAAAAGCAAGAATGACTATAGACTATTTTAAGGATGCATAATAACAAAAACTTAAGTAACCAAAAACTTACTTAGAACAAATTAGTGGACACTTAAAAATCTTTGAGAAAGAATCATTTTACAGACAAATATATAAACCAACAGAAAAGATATTAATATTCCTTATATGGTCTTTACCACCTCCCCAATAGCTAAGATCAAATTGAACTTACGCTTAACTTCTAAAATTAGGGTATCTAACTGCTTTTCCTTTCCATAATTTCCTCAAAATTCTTGGTCCACTAAAAATATACTTTTTCATTTTCTCAGGCTGTTGTGTATTTATTTATTCATTCAACTTTTTTCTGTTATTTCAAGATATAATCTCATGATTTCACCTTAGTACTCTGTGTACTCGAATACTACAGACAGCAGAGCAATGAGAGTGCGATACTGTTTTGCTTCTGCCAGTAATTACTATGCAAGTTTCTCAACTACAGTGGGCTGGTAAAGCAAATGGAATAGTGAAGACAATATATAAAAACCCTAAGCCCAGGGCTACCAGAGCTACTTCAAGATGCTGAATAAACGTGGTATATATAGCCTCCTGCAGCCTCCCCTCAAGTTCACTCTAAATTTTGGAGTAAAAGAATCAATGGTACTTTCAAATGAAAGCAAACTATATTCCTAAAAACTATTAGAAGAGTTCAAAGAGCCATCCTTTGCTTTCAGTGGCTACTTCAGGTCTAGCCAGGACTCCAGATGCCCCAGGGGTTCTGTACTTACTCTCCTCTGTGGTTAGGATACTTCTGGAGAAAAATTGGGGAAACATGCCTCTAAGCCACCAAAATAACTTAGCTACAGTCCATTGCATTTACTGCAGTAGAAAGACAACTATATGCTTAACATTAGGAACACAAAATTCAGAGCCCCAAATTTAATATGAAAAGAAGAGACCAACAGGGGGATTCCTAGAGGAGGTAGAACTGCTGACAAAACTAGAGATGTTAGGGGATTACTCAGAAAGAAACCTTCTATTTTCCCTGTCAACCAGGAAATAGTTCTTGTCAACCAGAAAGTGGTTCTTATCTCAGCATTTCTCAAAACGCAGTCCAAGAAAAATTTGTTCTGAAGAGCACAAAAAGTACAAGAAAATTAACAATTGTTTTTCATAACAATTGAGAAATTCAGGGGCATGGCTCAGTCAGTTAAGCTACTGCCTTCGGCTCGTCATGATCCCGAGGGGGCTGGAATCAAGTCTCCCACGAACGAGCAGGGAGCCTGCTTCTCTCTCTCCCTCTCCCTCTGTGTGTTCTCTCTCTCTAGCTCTCACTCTCTCTCAAATAAATAAATAAAATCTTTAAAAAAGAAAAAAAGAGAAATTCTGTTCACAATAAAACACTATTACAAATGAAAAGTCCAATCTGATATTTGGATACAACCACCTGAGAACTCCAATTACATAAGAACTCCTTCAAATTAGTAAAAGACACAACCCGTTTAAAAAAAAAAAAAAAAAAAAAGACTCAGGTAGGCACTTCTGAGAAGACAACATACAGATGACTAATAAGCATATGTAAAGATACTCAACACCCTTACTCACCAGTAAAAGCAAATTAAAAACAACGGTAAGGTACCACTTCACACCCACCAGACTGGCTAAAACTAAAAAGCCTAATAATATCTAGTTTGGGTGAGAATGTAGAACAACCGTACCCCTCATATGTGGGTGTATAAAGTCATATACTCACTTTGGAAAAAGTGCCTTGATATAACCTAGTAAATGTCTATTAGATTGTTTAAAATGCATATTCCTGAATTCCATCTTAAATCTAGACCATTAAAATACCAGGAGTGTGAAATGCAATAAAATTGTGTAAAAAACAAAAAAGGAAATTAAAAAAATACTCCAAGGTGGAGACTAAAAACCTTCATTTTTCAAAAACTACTCCAGTTGGTTTTTCTGTATATTTATGTTCAAAAATCCTACTTTTGACCATATTAAGAGATTTTTTCTTTTTCCAATTAATTTTCACTTGAAGTTTTATTTATTTTTTTTCACTTGAAGTTTTAGAACTAAAAATTACTATTAGATGTCTCAAAATACTTGAAAACCTTGGTAACAATCATGACTGATCTTTTTTTTTTTTAAAGATTTTTTTAATTTATTTGACAGAGAGAAACACAGCGAGAGAGGGAACACAAGCAGAGGGAATGGTAGCAGGAGAAGCAGGCTTCCTGCCGAGCAGAGAGCCTGACGTGGGGCTCCATCCCAGGACCCTGGGATCATGACCTGGGCCGAAGGCAGACGCTTAACAACTGAGCCACCCAGGCGCCCCTCATGACTGATCTTTTAAACAGAATATTTCTTAAATTATCCAGAATATATAGATGATGTCATTATGTTCCATCCTCCCACAGGAGGGAAAAACTATGAAAGATAATATAAAAGCACTTTTTACCTGCTTCCCTCCTCCTTACAACCTTACAGTGTATTAATCAAGTGCTTTAATTTTTAAACTCAAGTAAAGAAAGGCAGTAGCATATCAGGAACAGTAGTTATTTAATAAAGCATACAATACTGTCAAGGTTTCTTCTACTCTACATCCTGAAGACAGTTTACTATTCATTACAAGGAAGTTTAATGGGGGGGGGGGCAGAGGGAGAAGCAGCCTCCCCAGTAAGTAAGGAACCCCAATGCAGACTCAATCACTTTTAAAAAATTCTACGTCTAGGGGCGCCTGGGTGGCTCAGTGAGTTAAAGCCTCTGCCTTCGGCTCAGGTCATGATCTCAGGTCCCGGGATCGAGCCCCGCATTGTGTTCTCTGCTCTGTAGGGAGCCTGCTTCCTCCTCTCTCTCTCTGCCTGCTTGTGATCTCTCTCTGTCAAATAAATAAATAAAATCTTAAAAAAAAAAAAAAAATTCTACATCTAGGGTTGCCCGGGTGCCTCAGTCAGTTGAGTGCTTGAGCATCTGACTCTTGATTTGGCTCCACACTCAGTAGGGAGTCTGCTTGAGATCCTCTCCCTCTTCCTCTGGCGCTCTCCCAGCCTTGCTCGTGCTCTCTCTTCTCTCTCAAATAAATACATCTTAAGGAGAGAGAAAAAAAAAAAAACAAACCCACATCTAGGAGTATGTCCTATAAAAATCTAGAATATCAAAGTCAAAATACCAATGCAAATTTGCCCTAAAATTTTCCTAGAAAAAAAAAAGGGAAGGTGATGTAAGAGAATAGTTTGTTAAATTGTAGTTTATGCCTTTAGATAAAATGCAGTCATTTAAAATTATGGTGTGTTAAAGAATTTTAGTGGATGTGATATGAAATGTCATATTAAAAAAAAAAGCAGAATACAAGGGGTGCCCGGGTGGCTCAGTAGGCTCAGTGTCTGCCTTGAGCTCAGGTCATGATCTGGGGGTCTTGGGATCAAACACCAAGAGCAGGGAGGTTGCTTTTCCCTTTCCTTCTGCTCTGCCCCGTCCCATGCTTGTGCTCGCACTCTCTCTCAAATAAATAAAATCTTTTTTGTTTTTTAAGATTTATTTATTAGACAGAGAGAATACAGAAGGAGATCAATGTGGGGCTCAATCCTAGGACCTTGGGATCATGACCTGAGTTGAAGGCAGACATTTAACCAACTAAGGACCCTGGTGCCCCAATAAAATATTTTTTTAAAAAAGCAGGATACAAAACATATATCAATACAACCAAAGAAAAATATATAATCATACACTAAGATTAAAAGATAAAATAAAACCATAACGCATTACCTCTTTGTGGTAAAACAGAGTGATTTTCATGTTCTCCTATATACCTTTGTTTATTCTAACTTCCTAAAGCAGAAAGGCATTATTTTTGTAATTAAAATCAACACGTAAAAACATTTCCTATCAAATTTCTGTTGTAAAATAAAATGTTTAAGATCAGGTAATCAACATTTCTGCATTTCTACCTTTCCCTTAATAAAAACAGCCCTTATCAAAGACTACTAAAGTCCTACCTAAAACAGCACAGGAGTCAAGTTGTATGGTGTTCACTGGCCAAAAATGACACCAGAGCATGAATCACGGTAATTAACTGCAATGTATGTTTAAATCCACTGAGTTCATAATGAAACCAAAAAATATTAAATACAAACAAAAGAAAACCCCACAGGTTATGCCCTTGAAGAATGGTATTGAACTAAATCATTATCTTAAAAACTGGTAAATAGGGCACCTGGGTGGCTCAATCCGTTAAGCCTCGGACTCCGGATTTCAGCTCAGGTTGCGATCTCAGCTGATCTCAGCTGCTAGATCCAGCCCTCCCTCCAACAACCCCACACTTAGCTGGGAGTCGGCTTGAGATTCTCTTCCTCTGTCCCCCACCCCCGCTTGCATGGGCACATGCTCTCTTTCCCCTAGCTCTAAAATAAATAAATCTTTAAAAAAAAAAAAAAAAAAGCTGGAAAAAAACTGGGAAAAAAAAAAAACTGGTAGAGGCGCCTGGGTTGCTCAGTGGGTTGAAGCCTCTGCCTTTGGCTCAGGTCATGATCTCAGGGTCCTGGGATCAAGCCCCGCATGGGGCTCTCTGCTCAGCAGGGAGCCTGCTTCCCCTCTCTCTGCCTGCCTCTCTGCCTACCTGTGATCTCTCTCTCTGTGTCAAATAAATAAATAAAATCCTTAAAAAAAACAAAACAAAAACTAGTAAATAAAGAGAACCAATGAAACATCTATCCTGGCTTCTACAGGAATAAACAATAGTTCAGGAGTAGAAGTTTTTTAAAGAACTTCAGCTAATAACCAAAGAACCGTTTTTGCAATCTCTGAAGAATGTACAATGGCAATTAACATCACCAAAAGAGAACCAGGGATTATGCCTCTCCTGATAATAGTATACCATATATCTGATAACTAATCTTGAAAAAAGAAAATGGAAAAAAAAAAATTTTTTTTAAAAGATTTTATTTATTTGACAGAGAGAAACACAGCGAGAGAGGGAACACAAGCAGAGGGAATGGTAGCGGGAGAAGCAGGCTTCCTGCCGAGCAGGGAGCCCGATGCGGGGCTCGATCCTAAGACCCTGGGATCATGACCTGAGCCGAAGGCAGACGCTTAACGACTGAGCCACCCAGGTGCCCCAGAAAATGAAATTTTATGTGCTGAACAGCAGCAACAAAATCAATAACTATATGTCTCTAACATTTCAATCAGAGTTCAACTAAAAGTAATTGAAATTATATAATTAATAAAGCTGACTTTAAAAGACAAATAAAAATTGAGGTTACAGAAACTGTGCCCTCTTTTTATTTTTCTGTGGAATACTTATAAAACTGGTCATCAACTCACTTAATTCTAATATGGACATTATTCTGGCCAGTCTGATTATAATAAAATATAAATTAGAAAATATTAACACAGTATAACAAAAAGCAGCTAAATTATTTAAAAATATAGTCGTAATTAAATAGCCAATATCAGATTTAAGGCATTCCCCCCTCTAAGAAGCACTTTCTTTAAAATCAAAAACTTTTAAAGGCACAACCTTTAAAACCAGACAGATTCAAGACAATAATGACTATTCTTACTACGATTATTTAGCATTATTCTGAATCTAGGGATTAAAGAGTAAACTAGGAAACACATATATGGGTAACTGTTTCAGGAAGGGTAAAAAAGATTATGTTGTCGTCAATGCCATGATTTTCCCTAAAATATCTAAAATCAGCAACAAAAAACCCCATTTTTAGACTAAATAAGAAAATCCATAGAATGTTTTTTAAAATCGGCAGCCTTCCTTACAGTAACCAGATAAAAAATAGTGGTGAATGGAGGAAAACTGTTCCATTCACAATATCAACAAAAAGATTCATTAGAAATTTCTCTGAAAGAGGGCGCCTGAGTGGCTCAGTTGGTTAAATGTCTGACTCTGGCTCAGGTCATAGTCTCAGGGTCCTGGGACGGAGCCCTACACGGGGCTCCCTGCCCAGCAGGGAGTTTGCTTCTCCCTGTCCTTTCCCAGCCCCCTGCTTGTTTCTCTCTCTCAGATAAATAAAATCTTTAAAAAAAAGGAAATTTCTCTAAGAGAAATGTACAGGAATTACATTTTAAAACAATAAAACTGTACTAAAATGTAAAGTATCTGAATAAATGGTGAGACATAAGAATTTTTAAAACTATGTCTTTATACCTGACAATGGTCATCATAATTTTATTTGCTTTAAAATACTTGTCAATGAGATACCTAAAAAACCTTTTCCCTCTAACCAGAAAACAAAACAAAACCAACCTCCCTCTCCACTTGACTGTCTTTTCCTTCTGTTCCTAAGATATCACCAATGAAAAAATAAAAAAGGCAAAATGTGCAGATAAAGTCAGAAGATCAGGAATTAATTACTTTGATTTTTTTTTAAAAGATGTTATTAATTTATTTGACAGAGAGAGAGAGAAAGAGAGCACAAGTAAGCAGAAAAGAAGGGAAAGGGAAAAACAGGCTCTCCGCCCAGCAGAGAGCCCAATGCAGGGCTCGATCCTAGGACTCTGGGATCATGATCTGAGAGGAAGCAGCTGCTTAACCGACTGAGCCACCCAGGTGCCCCTAATTACTTTGACTTTATTCCAGGACTAAGTCCTTCCTCGTTAACACATAATATTAAAAAAGCAGATACAGCTTCTCATTACCAGGAAGAGTGAGTGAACAGATAAAATGTAGAATTTTCTTATAAATCCACCTTTCTCTTTTCAATTACCCATGTATTCGAAATTCATTTCTAGAAGTGAGGAAATATGCACTGGAAAACTAAATATACAGAAGTAAGGGAGACAAATGAAGTAGAGTTTTGTAATTCTTTTCTTTTTTTTTTAAACTAATGTTTTATCATAGATGAGTGTCCACTGAACTGAATCTTCAAAGATTAGAAAGCTGTCATCACTCTGAATTAGCAACCAAGGGTCAAGAAAATCTGAGCCATTTGAGGAAAGAGGCAGAACAGACACAGGAGAAAACTTAAGGGAGAAGAAGAGCAAGAACAGCATTCTTCTGTGACAAAAAGACACAACCAAGAGAATGTTCCTTATTCTCTCATTTCACTTCCAAAGAGGTCAAGCTGAGGATCAAAAAAAGGAATACACTATCACAAAACAAAACCAATAACAGTAAAGGATATCGATTCCAAGTGTCTGCTGACATGGAAAAAAGGCAAATCAGGAGTTACCAAAAGTGGAAAATATCTTATGTCGCCATGCTCTAGACTGCTTTGCAACTCCCAACATCATAATCAACTCTGAATAGCCAGAATATTTATTGATTTCAACACAACAGCCAAGCCAGCAGGAGCAGCAATGTTCTACAAATTTGCAGGCTATTCAAAGTGCTCTAGGTCAGTCCCTTGAGCAAGCCATTTAACCTATTTGTAAAACCTGGGTTTCCTCACAAGGCTACGGGGATAGGTAACTGATTAATGTACAAGAAAGATTCTTATTTAACTGATTTGCCATGGAGCCCCAAGGACCAGTTGTTTGTATGCTTCCCAGACATTTCACTACATTTGAGTACCACTGTATCTTTGCAGACTGACTGGAGTACAAGATATGGTTTTAAATGGATTTAAATCACTAAAAATAAAATATAATCTGCTTCAAATAATATTTCTTTAGTTATAAAGCTAAATATATCTTAAGATATTTGCTTTCTGTGTATTTTCTTGTGAATTATTTGTTCATGTCCTTAGAAGCCTAGCTATCCTTTAAGTCTTCCTCTTTCAGAGTCTTCCTTCCTTCCCAACCAAAAGTGCTATCTCTGCCCTCTCTGTCCCTTAATAGCTTGTATCAAACTTGAGTGTTTTCCACATTCTATCTCATACTGGAGTTATACATGTATACATTATTGTATTTCTTTAGATGACTGACAGGTAAGGATTACAGGGACTATGCCTATATACATATATAACCCTCAACTCTAACCAAAGAATGAAACAAGATGGATGTTCTGAGAAACATTTTTTCGGCTGACCAAATATACCTCGAGAAATATACTGGCTTTTATAATTACAAACAGCTCACGGGGCGCCTGGGTGCCTCAGTAGGTTAAAGCCTCTGCCTTCGGCTCAGGTCATGATCTCAGGGTCCTGGGATCGAGCCCCACATCGGGCTCTCTGCTCAGCGGGGAGCCTGCTTCCCTCTCTCTCCGCCTGCCTCTCTGCCTACTTGTGATCTCTCTCTCTCTCTCTCTCTCTGTCAAATAAATAAATAAATAAAATCTTCCAAAAAAAAAAACTTTTTTAAAACAGCTCACGAGAACTAGTTCTATTTTTAAAAAGAAAAGGAAAAAAAACCTCTTCAAATTAACAATAAGTATTTTATCAAATTAAGGAAATTGGCCTTAAAACATTGAGTAGGTTTCCAAAACACTATAAAACAGGCCTATTATCTTTACCAAGTATAGTATTTCTGATGGAAGGCTCTAAATGGACAAGGAGATGTGAAGTACACACTTCTCTTTATCCCCACCTATATCACAGGCTAAACATACTCATTGGAGCTTCAGCATATTGTATTTCAGAGTTATATTCTTTATGACATTAAAAATGACATGACAATTTCTGGAGTAATACAGTCATTCACTATTAATATCTAATAATGATCCCTCTATTCTTTTCCCAGTTGCTTCTCTCTGGGGTCACGGACAAGGGGCATTCATCTCTTGAAATTCTTTACAGAATGTCAGTTAAGAGCCAGACATGGCAACAGGGAATGGAAAGTAACAAATGGTCGTGGAGCACACAGCCTAGAGGGAGACAGATAACTTACTCTTTCAGTATAATGCTCCAAGTACAGACTTTAACAGTTATGTGGTTGACTTGTTCATATCTGTTTCCCCATGTTAAACGGCTTTCTCAAAATTCCTGCTAACCTAACCAAATCCCACCTCAAGACTCAGGTACGGTTTCTCCCCAGGTAGCCTTCCCAGGCCATATAGCTGGGAGTTTCCTTCCTCTGGGACACATGGTTAATAAGAGAAAGCCCTGTGGTCATCAGACAAATCAGCTAATACATTACCTCACCAAGTTTCATTTCTTCAAAGGTAAAACTGGGATAACAAACATACTTACAATTCATAGGGTTTGTGAAAATTAAATGAAATAATGAATGTAAAGTCATTAGCATAGTGCTGGCACACTCTGAGGCCTCAACAAATGGTAGGTTATATCTAAGCCACTCATTCAATAATCTACTAACTAATGCTCTCCTATAAGATCTTTCAGTGTACTGATTTTTTAAACTGTTGCAACTTTTCATTTTTACCCCTTGCATCTTTGTGGCTCAAGGTGTAGGTGTTGATTAGATGATCTGAATTAGAGAAAGAAACCTGTAAAATCAGTAGCTTTCATATTTTGGGAGCCACAATCCACCGTTATAAATATATCACCCAGTATATACATAAACATATATACAACTGGAAAAAAAAAAAAAGCCCATATAAAAACCTGAAATTATGGTCATAAACAATCACCCTTATTACATCTAAGTTTACTCGAATAATTCTAATTTAGTTTACTAACAAACACACCCCTCAAAACAAACAAACAAACTGAACTGATTTCACAACCCTTTAATCATAACCTGCAAATGAAAAATTCTCTATTAAGCACTAATAAATGAACACATAGATGAAAATTGTGAAACCATACAAACTACAAAAAAAAGCCCCACAAAATGAAAAAGTTTTAAGATATTTGTCTATTTAATTATGATTTTTTAAAAATTACATTTTAAATCATTCCAGAATTTGTTAAATGATAACTGTTTTCCTGCCACACAAAAAACAGAGACCTCTGTTTGGTATATATTGGAAGAAATGTTACAATATTTTACTTATTGTAATGTCTGGAAGCAACCCCACCTTACCTCATAACTAAACTCTTTAGGAATCTGCCCAAAATATAAACACTCCAATGCAAAAGATTGCATGCATAAAGTTTCTTATTCTAAAAACTTCTACTTCATCCTTGGTTTAAAAAGAAATCTGTCAGAAAACAAGTTGAAATACTCATACTTGGGAGCCCAAAGATTACTAACACATTTCTTTTAGAGTACCTACCATTAGGAGATTAGAAAGCATTTTTAATAATTCTTAAGCAATTTCCAATTTATTTGAACTACAATACTATTCTCAAACCCATTTCACAGCTGCAATGGTGTTAGTTTTTTTCTTGGCAAGGAAAAAATCTTTACCGTATTTTGATTTTTTTTTTAAGTTTTTTTTCTTTTTAAGTAATCTCTACACCCAATGTGGGGCTCAAACTCACAACCCTGAAATCAAGAATCACATGCTCTTCTGATTGAGCCAGCCAGATGCCTCTCTACTTTTAGACTCTAAAATTTAGGGTCTATTTAATATTCTGGAAAAAAAAAAAAAGCAAAACTAGCATAAAAAGGTGATAATCACTACCAAAACTGTATGGTTCATCTATTCAAAAACTGTATTAACTACACTCTAAATTATTTACTACTAAATATTTAAACATAACAATCATTACAGATTTATTTTTTTAAAAAGATTTTATTTATTTGACAGAGAGAAAGAGATCAACAAGTAGGCAGAGAGGCAGTCAGAGGGAGAGGGGAAAGCAGGCTCCCTGCTAAGCAGAAAGCCTAATGTGGGGCTCGATCCCAGGACCCTGAGATCATGACCTGAGGTGAAAGCAGAGGCTTAACCCATAGAGCCACCCAGGCGCCCCACAGACTTATTTTTAAATGAAAGTCTCAAACTCACGGATGCAACCACTATAACCTGCTTTCTTCTCTAATTAACTTTGCTAAACCCACTCCCCCAGAATCCCACTTTGGATTATGAAACACACTATTCTCTTCTTTAACCAAAGTGCTCCTTCCCTCCATTTCTTTTACTAAATATGTAACTTTCTTTTGAATCCTGTATTAATATAGATCTCATCCCATATTTGTTTTCTCCATTCTGACTGTAAAAGTAGTGATTTCTTAGAATTCCATAATGCTTTAGTTTACAAAGAACAAAAAAATTATATCACTGAGTACAAACAAATGTATACACACTGCTGTACCACTACAGTAAATGCTGGGAGAGGAGGAAAGGAAGTAAACATGGAGGACACTGACCTCAAGAAGGCTCACAGTAGAGGGAAGATTATACACAAAGACTTCGAACGCACGAACAAGAGTGCACTAAAAGGGAAGAAATGCTGATTGTAGGCCGAATATGGAAGTAGCCAACCTCAAGATTCCAAATGGGAATATTTATAGTATGTGCTGCTTTTAACATTTCAGTGGCCGTGTCAGTGACTATAAAGGTTTTTGGGGTTGTTGTTAGTTTGCTGTTGTTTTTATTAACCAGTTCTCAGCTTGCCACTCACAGTGGATGAGATTTTGATCTAATTTTCTACGCAGGTTAGAAAGAAACACAGATTTGGATTTTGTATGAAAAAGGAGAAAAGGAGAGCTGTGAGAGAAGATTCAGTAGAAATGTTTCATTGAACAGAAAAGTTAACACCAAGGTTCCAAAATGAGAAAATGGGTTAAGAAGTTGTGCCCTTATTTACTACTAAATAAATTAGCATCCTTTAATAAAACAAGAAACTGCCTCCATTTTATTTCAGTCAAGAACATGTATTTCAAAGACAATTTACTACAGCAAGACCACTTAGGAAAACTGTTTTTAAATGATACATTCACATTTCTGAACAAGGAATGGTACTGTTTTATTAATTTTTTACTAATTTTTTCCCCTTCTCAGTGCCTCCATTTAGGGCATTAAAACATACTGGTCAGGAAAAAAAATTTTTTTAAGTAATGTACTTAGAATTCATATTTTCTTTCCCCAAGTTTCGTGATGGAGCTACTCCTTGCCAAGGCTGTCCTTAAAGAACAAAAATGTGTGCTTAGAGAAAAGCAGCACACTGGAACTTCCCAAGAGGGCAGAAGTCTTTCACTAACATATCCCAAGGGCCAAAATCAGTGCCTGGCCCCCACAAAGCACTCAGAAAATATTTGTCCAAGACTCTTGCCGCTACTCCTTTGCATCCAACTATGTATTAACCTAGTAAGAATCTCAGTATCTTTGTTTTTAAAATGGAGAGAATTCAAGGAAGTCCTGGTTGCCCAAGGACGGATTCTATGTCTCCACAGGGGAGGAGGAGGGAGAAGAAAGATGCCAAAATACACATTAATAAGCTGTATTATAAATCATTGTCCATGGGGTCTGTCTGCAGTAAACCTTAGACAAAACAATGCAAATGGAAACTCAGAAGTAAAACCACTAATTTTGCAAGCAGAACTTCATGAGATTGACCAAAGTGATGTTCGATTATTGTTCAAAAATGAACAATAATAATAAGCTTGAAATAATAAGCTTGAAAATGGCATCAGTATTGACTTTTTTGGTTTAATTCTTTTTCCCTTCCAAATACATACTGAAAGCACTTACGAATGAAGTAATATGCTTCAAAAACAATGGGGGGGGGAGTGCATGGGAATGGAAGGAACATGATTGGCCATGAGTCGGTAACTAAAGACAGATGATGGGTACACCTGGAGTTCACTATACTATTGTCTTTCCTTGTATATGTTTGGTATGTTCCACAATAAAAAAAGTTTAAAGCAAAATAAATTTAAAAAGTATTCAAAAACTATTCAAATAATATATATTGACAAATGAGATTCTGCAAAAACATCCTGTTAGGTAGTGAGAAAAAACTGACAAGGTGTTTTAAAAGAATGATTAAGAGAGATTCTTGAGGGATATCTGACTGGCTCAGTCAGTGAAGGATGTGACTCTTAATCTGAGTCAAGTTCAAGCCCCACATCAGGCATGGAGCCTACTTAAAAAAAAAATAAAGAATGAATTAAAGTAAGGCAAGAAAGAAATTAAAAAGGTGTTTGAAAAATGGGAAGAGCCTCAAATACATGCATGTACATATATATAAAATATCTAAGTTTGATATTGTTATGAAAAATTAAATGTGCACATTTGTAGGTATGGGGGTATCTGTATTTTCTGCTCAATTTTGCTTTGAATCTAAAGCTGCTCTAAAAACTAAAGTTGATTAATAAAAAAAAAAAAGAAAGAAATGTGAAAGACAGTTTATTGTGCTGTTATACAACTCTGTCAGAAAAATTCATGTCCCTAAAGATAATTTAATTAACTTTGTTTTTTCTATGGAATATCAGCTTTCAAATCAATTCAACAAAGAAATTTTGGTTCCCGTTTTGAGTGTGGTCATATAATAACAAAGGGCAAACTTTTCTACTACTTTCCCTAACTGGTTCTCACTGATCAATGTGGTAATTTGTCAAGATTTCAAGATTTTTTAGAAGTAAAAAGCACTTCTACTTATTGTGTACGTCATAATTTCAACACTTAAACATTAGATATCCAAAAAAGCTTATCGTGTTAATAGCTGAGATTCAGTGGTTAGCATTTTCTACTTTCTCCCCCAACACAGAGATGATACAAATTTGGGTGCTCCTGTGGTCAGATTATTACTTTCCACAAAAGAAGTTCAGTGTATTTGATAATTCATATCTTGACTAAAGTTTCCGGTGGTTATATAATCTAATTAAAAAATTATGTGGTTTCAACTGGGATAATCCAATTCCTATCCAGGAAGGCTATATCATGTTCTTAATAATAATAAAACAAGGAAGTTACAGTTTAATTAGCAAATGAAATGATGTGTCAGTATAATAGAGTCATTTCATTATAATAAAACAGCACAGAATATAACATTTCATTATCACAAATAAGACATTTAAATTTGTTTCATAATACACCAAGTGCACATCCTTCACTAAAATCAAAATTCTGCTTAAAAAAAAAAAAAGAAAAGAAAAGAAACAAGAAAAAAAGAATTATGGATGGGGTAAACTTGTAGGAAATAGGCTATTCACTTGTTTTCCCTCTTCCAGATCAATTTAAAGGAACAGAGAGCTAGAAAGGCCCTTTGGGATTAACTCAATGATTTTTCAAACAGTATGTTTCAGAGCCCTAAGCAGGTTTTAGGGGGTTCTACGATCAGAGAAGTGTTAAAAAGAAAAAAAATCAGTGCAACTTTATCCTGCCCAAGGAGCCCAATATTGGCTTTAAAATTCTGCTTTTATAGAACAGTCCATGGATAAGTTTTAAAAACCCACAGTCTACACTCCTCTCACTTTCCAAAAGAGGACCCTAAAACTAAAAGAGGTTAAGCAAGACCTGGATGGTAATAATGTTTGGCAAAGTCAGGTATAGATCAACAGATGTCTTCAAACTAGACCTCACCACTTCACATGAACGGTCCAGAGGGAGAAGGGAGAAAAAGCAAGTTTCAAGATTATCTTTCTTCAACTCAAGTCATTCTCTACATGGACCATACCAGTTAGCCACTAAGGGAGTCCAGGAACTGTCTTTACTGCTGTTTCCCAAAGACCATTAGGTTTATGCTTCTCTTGTCCAATTTGTTTCCCTGCTTCTTAAAAACATTCCCTCTGACATTACCTCACACAATGTCTCTTTAATAGGCAGCTCTAACACTTTAACTTGTCCATACAAGAGAACTTGTATTTTACCACAGGGCCAATTTTTAAAGTACGAAGAAATAACCTTTCTTCACAGAGATGTTACATAGACCCACAGTCTTGGTATGGATTGAAACAGAATGACAGTAAGTACCTAAGTGAGGTGAAAAGTAAAAAAAAAAAAAAAAAAGGAGCCGGTACCTGAGAATCCCCAAACCAGAACTCTACCCAACACAGACCTGTGATGCCCAGATTAGGGGTGTACACTTCTGGTCCGGGATCCAGTCCCAGTGCATCTGAACAGCATTAACACTCTGGTCTTCTATAGGAATGGGCTTGATCTATACAACTATTTCCAGTACTTTACAAGCTGCTCAAATAGTCCTTGCAGAAAGATACACACTGGCCTATTTGAGGCTCTACAGGATAAAAAATAAAGTCACAAAATACCAGACCAAGAATGTTTCTCAGGAATTACTTAGTCCAACCCCCTCATTTCTTTCACAAGAATACCGAAACACATGATTAAAGGAAGCTTCCTACAGTCACAGAGCTACTGGTAGAAGTTAGATTTTATTTTCATTACTACTTTTCATTCTTCTACAAAGTACTAAATATGATCAAATTGACAGCTGTCATCACATGTTTTGGCATCATTTAGATGTAAACTTGTGCAACACACAAGGCTCATTAAAAACAAGTGCAACTATAAACAGGTCACCTTAACGTGACTTAGGGAAAAAAAATACAACCAAGATCACAACATGTCCCACCAAGTTCGAAATGTCTCATAGTGCAATCCTGAGAATCAGTTTGCAGTATTTAACCACTGTTCCAAAATAAAATTCTGACAGCACTGAATAGTTCAGGGTTCACAGGCTAGTAAGACTTATTAACTGCAATCTTGCCCTAAACACCAAGGACTGTCTCCACTGTATTTTTAGCCGTTTCTAGGTAAAAGCTACTTATACTTAATAAGCCAAAAATAATCCAACTCTAGGTACTAATTTGCCAAGCTTAGTAATATGTCAGAAAACAATGCTTAACCCTATATCGAGTCCAGATTCAGAAATCCAAACCAGATATGCATTCGCACATTGGTATATTTATATATTGTGCATTTTGAAGAAGCTGCATCCTCCAAAATTGTTATTCTCTGGTAAATCTAACAAGAGTGATCAAAATGGGGGAATTACTGGAACTGACAAAATAACTTTATTTTTACTGTGCCTAACTAACACAAACACAAAGGAGGCTCACTTGAAAAATCATTTGATGTTAATCAGTTATAAAACATCTCTGTTTTGGGGCGCCTGGGTGGCCCAGTCGTTAGGCGTCTGCCTTCAGCTCGGGTCATGATCCCAGGGTCCTGGGATGGAGCCCCGCATCAGGCTCCTTCCCCGGCAGGAAGCCTGCTTCTCCCGCTATCACTCCCTCTGCTTGTGTTCCTTCTCTCGCTGTGTTTCTCTCTGTCAAATAAATAAAATCTTTAAAAAAAAAAAAAATCTGTTTTGACTGAAAGTGGCTCTTTCCCCTATTGCATTTCTTTTTTTCCCAAAGTCTCCTGTGAATCCTAAATTCACAAACTTCTCCATGCTCTAATCAAGGGAAGAGCTGTTAACTTTGACATTTTATGGTCACTCTTTGAAAAGGGCAAATTAGGTGTTTTAGTTTAGTGTTAATTAAAGAGGCATTACTCCCACCACCATCAAGAGGAGATGAGAAATTTGTCAGAGGCTCCCTAATAATAACTGGCAGATAAGAATCATCCTGTGAGGAAATGTAGAGAAGACTATTACATTACAAAACCCTGAGTCATCACCCAGTTCACTCAGCAGATTTGGGTAAACACTAGAGAAGTAACTTATGTCTTGCGTGTTTATCCATCCATACCCACATGCATGAACATACAATGTTACCAGATTTTGTGTACAGTTAACCAAACAAGAAACAGCACAACTTTCTTAAAAAATTCTTCTCACACAGTGAAGATGCCCATCTTGCTGGTTATTTGGACATAAATGGTTTGGGGTGGGTGGGTGGATGAATAAATAAATAAGTAAATAAAGTCTCTAACCTTTCTCCCAAACTGTATTTTTACTTGCTTTCCTCCTTACTTTCAGTGGCACTGAAGTTTGTGGGATGTTTGTGCAAAAAAACAGTAACAGTATTAAAAGAATAATATAACAACTGAAACTGATTTAGGTCATCTATATTCATCTGAGAGACTCAAAAATTAACACAAGCCAGGTACTCATAATGCCCTAGACAATCTGACAGCTCTCTTCTCTATTTTCCTTAGGGTCGCACATTTCCAAAGGAAATGTCACAACTGGAGAAACACACTTTCCGGAGGTTCTAAGACAACATTCTCAACATTAACGTCTAGTATACAGCCCGAGAATCCGCTAAGGGCTGATTTTAAACCAATCTTTTCAATCAAACCCACAAGGACTGAGCAGGCCCCAAAAAGCAGAACCTACAAGTTCCCTGCGGCCTCCTTCCCATTCAGAAAGTTACCAGACATGAATTGAGGGATACGAAGAGGCGGAGACCGTAAAGGAAGAGCTGGAGCAAGCACCAGGAAAAGTCATTAGTTGCTCCCCCACAGATGAATCCTCTCTGCCTCTCCTCCCCCATGAGTCATTAAAGGTCCAAGGAGGACCTTTGGGGGACCGCTCACCTCTTCCCCTGGGAGCCCGGTGCCCTCCGGCTCCCCAGGGCCCCGCAGGTCGGAAGACAACAACCCAAATCCTTGGGGGAGAGGCAGCTGGAGAGGACGTAGAGGGCTGGTGAGGACCAAGGAGGTCCTGCAGGAAAGTGGCAGGGAGGGCACCTGAGTGCTTCCCAGGCTTCTTGTCGCGATTCTGACTACTGCTCCAGGACCACTGGCTGGAGTCGGGGCAGAGTTGAGTCCAGCGGTTCGGTGCGGACAAAGAGCCGCCTCCCCCCCGCCCCGGACGCCCTCCCACTGAGCCTTTGCTCCCCACCCCACCCCTGCCCACCCTATAGGCCCGAACACACTTACGTGGAGAGTTTCCTGGTCCAGAAAAGGCCCCCGGGCCACAGCTCTTGGAGCTGCACGGCCCGGCCCAGGTTGCTTTTGATCTGGGCCAGCTGCAAGTCTGACTCGGCGTCCAGCCGCTCGGCATAGGGCAGCAGCTTGTTGTAGACGATCTCCTTCTGAGGGACGAAGCCCTGCGGGTCCGGGCCGGGACACCCGCCGGGCTCCGGGGGATCCCTGCCGTCCGCCCGCTCGGCCGGCTCCATGAGCCTAGGGACACCCCCCCC
>CM053610.1:60109201-60146190 GCA_028646535.1 Procyon lotor
GCTGCAGCAGCCGGGCCCGCAGGTTCCGGACGAGCCTCAAGTCACTTCCGGGGCGGGGCGGGGCGGAGCGACGGCGTCGGAGGAGGTGGTGGCGGCGGTGGCGGCGGCGGGAGCCCAGCGGGCCGCGCCTCCCTAGCCGTGGGGCCGGCTCGGAGCCCCCACCCCCGGGCCTCACCGGCCGAGCGCGAGGCTGCCCCACCGGAAACACGAGGCGGCATTCCAAGCTATTGTCCTTCCTGGCTTGGGGTCGCGCGCTCCCTGCGGCTGCCCGTAGTCGCCGTGCCTTCCGACAGGGCAGTGGGCCTAGTCCCCCACCCGGAGTGTGTGGAAAAACCTAGGTACTCTGTATCCATCTCACTTGTTACTTACAGATTTGTTTCTCATTCACCTTTAAACCCTCCTCTTTCTGGTATTCCTCGGGCTGCCCTCATTCCAAGAAAGTGAATAGTTATTCATTCAACAAATATTAATTGAACTACTATTTTGTGTGTCAGACGCTCCTTTTCGGCCCTTGAGATGAGAAAAGCACGTGGTTTCTGCCCTCCAGGGTTTTGCAGTCAACTGGAACTTTAGGGAATAAGCAGTTACAAGACAATACTCTTAATTGCTGGATAAGTACAGGATGCCTTGGGAACACCTAAAGAGGAGTTAGTTCAAACTGGAGGGATGTCAAGTAGCTTCCTAGACAGGATACATGAAGTTGAGGGTAAAAGCGTTGAGTGCAAAGTTGGTTAGGAAAAGGAGGAAAAGGTATGGTTTAGCCTAGGGAACAGCTTAGAGGCTGCAAGCATGCCCTCTAGGAATTCAAAGAAGTTCCCAATGCCTGCACATTGCTTGCAAAAGGAGCACAGGATTGAAACCTAGAAAGGAGTAGTAGGGAGTTTTCAAAACTTTAAACCGAAAAGCAACAAAAAACTCCGAAACATTTTAGGCATAGGAATGGCATGATATAATTTACATTTTCGAAGAATCACTCCGACTTTGTGTAGAGAATAGATTAAAACAGACTCGAATTGGAAACTGGAGGACCGTTTAAGAAGCTGTGACATACTGATGGCATGGGTGATAGTTGAAATGATTTGACAACTATTGCAGTAAGAAGAATGGCCTGGGCTTGGTAGCTGATTGAATATGAAGAATGAAACAATGGGAAGAAACAGGATGAGTTAAGATTTCTGGTTTGAGAAGATGGATAGATAATAAAGTCCTTCATGGAGATAGCAGAAACAGATTTGGAGGCTGAATGCAGAAAGAATGGAAAAGAACTTTGATGTATGGATCAGGAAGATACAGACTATTGTTAAAAGATAACTGAGATTTATTAAAAATTTTAAGAGTATAATCTATTGGAATTGGGCAGGGCCAAACCTGAAGTGGTTAGGAGCCCTGACAGGAGCCAGAGGAAAGACTTAGGTTAGAGAAGGTGTGGAAACAAAGAAAGGAGATTATTTGATTGGCCATAGCTTAAAAACCAATTGGCTGTTTGTGACTGGTTGTCCTTAGTGTTTGGATTTCATAACCTTGAGGCATTTACACAGATTTTGGGCAAAGACATTAGAACCACTTCAGTCTAATGGCCTTTATGTAATTAGTTAAACAGTACAAAAAGAAAAGGGTCCTTGACCAAACTCTCAGGAGTACCATAGATAGGGAGAGGGGAGACCACAAAGAATACTCAAGAGATCAGATAAGTAGGAGTTCTAGGAAGGTGGGCATTCCTAAAGACAGTTTTTCAGATGGAGGAAATAGTCAATGTGCCAAAAGTGGTTGACCAGTCAAATGAAATGAGACCTGAGGAGAATTTATGGGAGTTACTGATACAACAGATAACAGTTTCAGGAGAGCTACAGTGGAAACCAGATTATAATGACAAAAGCGGGGGAGGGGGGAGTAAATAACTAGTGGCAGTAAAAGCAGACAACCTTTTTTAAAAGTTTGGGTGGGAAGAAAAAGAGAGGTAAGGAGGTAGCTGGAATAAAAAGGAAATTTTGAAGATGGGATTTGTTTTAAATATTAATGAGGAGGAGCCAATGGAGTAAGGTTGAAGATACGTGGGTGAGGATGACAGAAAGTGGGAGAGAATGTGGAGTAATTGGCCTCTAGCAATAAACCAGACTGTGCTTCCATTGTCAGAGGAGAAAGGCAGGGGAGGAAAGCGCAAAGGCAGAAAGGTTTGCAGATTTGGTGACTGGAGGTTGAAGGAGTTCTTTCTGACTTTTCTTTCTTTATCTTTCTTTCTTTCTTTCCCTTTCTTTCCTTTCCCTTTCTTTCTTTCTCTCTCTCTCTCTCTCTCTCTCTCTCTCTCTCTTTCTTTTTCTGTCAAATAAGAGAATAAGAATGATGAGAGGAAGTGGGGCAAAGGAGATTTGAGGAGTTTGGAGAAGGTTTAGAGTAGTTTCAAAATTCAGAAAACTCATTAGAGAACCAGTGAAAAGACTTATCAGTTAAGTCTGGAAGCATGAATTTTATTGTCATCTGTGTGAAAAATTTCATGATTTCCCCCAATAATGTTTAGTAGCCCCAGATTATATGCCATGCAGTCTGGTATGATACACTGAGAAAGAAGTAAGAATGTATGTTGGTGTTAGTGATGGTAATGGTGTTAGCTACCACTGTTGAGCACTTCTTTCAGCCAGTGCTTTACCTGCAATATCTCACTGAATTCTCTTTTCTAAGTAGATATCATTGGATTGAGAATATTTAAAAGAGAGGTGTTAATGTAAAAATTGGTTGAAGTCTAACTGAAGAGTGGAGGGCTGATAGAGAGGTCAAGGGACTCAGATCCTGATGAGGTAAAAGAGCAATGTGAAAGGATTAGCCTGAGCAAGGGATCTGGAAGAACAGGAATATTTGGATTTCAGATTTCAAAGAGGCCGTTCCAATGATGTCAGTTTCCCTGGAAATGGATGTCGGGACTGGAAAGGTCAAAAGAATTATTGGAACAAAAAAGATGGTGTCTCTATGTGAGACTTAATGGAAAATACTGGTGAAACCTCTTCAGGTGAGAAAGTTGAGAGACCTTAAGTTTCTCTGGGGGACCTAGTCTACTCATCATTGGAGATAGTAACCCAAAGCCTGGAGTTAATTTTCTCTTCTCAGACTAACTCCCAAGCTTTTTTTTCTTTTTTTTTTTTTTTTAATCTTTTAGAGCTCGGGATACTCCACCAAAAGATAACAACACATGCTTTCAGTCAGACCCTGAGGGAGACATTGGTGTCTTATCAGACCCCTCCAGAAGGCTAACTAAAATCGCCATTCCTGGCAAGTGCAATAGCCCTTCATGGAAAAATATTCTGAAGACAGAGGTTTCTCCTCAGGCTACAGGAACTGCTGGGGATAATTACCAATGAAATATTTGGTTTGGTTTGGTTCACTACTTGATAGTAGTACTGATAGTAGTACTTGATAATCCACTTAGTAGTAAAAAAAAAAAATGACATATTGTTAGTTTCTTGCCTTTAGAAGTATTTGAGTTGTATTAGAGTGATTCATTCTAATATCAAATGTCCAAACTCCTTCTGTGTTGCAATTACTAAAGGCACAAGAATATTGGACCTGAGAAATGAGAGGTTTTTACCCCGGTTCCTACATGAATTTGCTTTTCTTTTCTTTTTTAAAAATATTTTATTTATTTATTTGACACAGAGAGAGAGAGAGAGAGATCACAAGTAGGCAGAGAGAGAAGGGGAAGCAGGCTCCCTGCAGAGCAGAGAGCTGGATGCAGGGCTCAATCCCAGGACCTGAGCCAAAATCAGAGGCTTTAACCCACTGAGCTACTCAGGCACCCCTCCTATGTGATTTTTCAAAAGGTTTTATTTATTTGAGAGAGCCCATTTTGAAGGAGGGGAGGGGCAGAAGGAGAGGGAAAGAATATCAAGCAGATTCTCAATCTCATGACCCTGAGATCGTGACCTGATCTGAAACCAAGAGTCAGATGCTGAACCAACTAAGCCACCCAGGTGCCCCTCCTATATGATTTTTAAGTTTTGGAGTTTTCGTACAAACACCCTTCTTATGCAGCATGGCATCCCTTCACTTCATTAGAATATATTTGGAATTCATTTTTTACGAAAGAGGAAATCACAGCTAAAGCAATGAATTTTTCTATGATTACTGCTGTACAGTCTCTCTTTGTTAGACATTTTGCCATTTTACTATGACATAACTAGATGTAGACTTCTTTTTATTTATCTTGCAGGGGACTTGTGTTTCTTAAATGAAAAGATTCATATCATTCATCAACCATGCAAAATTTTTGGTATTATCTGTTCACAATTTTTCTGTTTCTCTTCTCTCTGTAGAATTCCCATTAAACATATGTTATACCTTCTCATTCTAATCTCTGTATTTGTTACCTCCATTTTGCAAGTCTTTGTTTCTTTACCTCATTCTAGATAACTCTATAAAACCTATTTCTAATTCATCGAATTATTTGTTACTCTGCATCTGATCTGCTTAATTTGTCCATTGAGCTTCTAATACTAATGATTGTTTTTTTAATTTTAGAAGTTTTATTTTGTTCTTTTTCAGATCTGCTATTCTATTTTTATTGACTTTTGTTCTTTATGGTTCCAGTGACTTCTTTAATGATTTTAAATGTGTTTATTTAATTATTTTAGACAATTATATTTATTTTTATTTTATTAATGTACTTGAGAAAGAGAGAGAGCACAAGCAGGGGAAGAGGCAGAGGGAGAGGGAGAAGCAGACTCCCTACCAAGCAGGGAGCCTGGTGTGTGCTCAATCCCAGGACCCCAGAATCATGACCTGAGCTGAAGTCAGACGCCTAACGGACTGAGCCACCCAGGCGCTCCTAGACAATAATATTTAGACAATCCTTTCTGTTATTTTAGATTTTTAAGGGTGCTATGTGTTTGTTGACTTTTGTTCATGGTGGATCACTTGCTTGTATTTTATAATTTTTTATGAGACTACCTTCATATGGCTTTCTGTTTCTGTGTAAATCCCATGTGACCCAGAGCATTTTGTTTGTTTGTTTGCTTGTACCATATCCATAGAAACAGCAAAGGCCCAGTACCAATCAATATTTATGTTCATTTTTCAGCTAGTGTAAATTTGTATTTCTATCCTATGCAAGTTACAGGCCTGGGAATTCAGCCCTTAAAGAATTCTGGTTTGGTTTTTTTTTTTTTATATTTTATTTCCAACTCCCTTTGGTCTGAGGCATCAGCTTCTCTCCTTGAGTAGATATTAAAACCCAAGTCACTTGCTGTTTCAAGATCGAATAACACTGCCCCAAAGTTGATGGAGAATTAACTCACACACTTATCACTCTGGCTTTCCTTTCCTCTTTGTTTCTGGATCTAGAGATTTTCCTTTTCTGTGAGCTCATCTGTTGTTATCACTTGTTATGTTTAATGCAGCCTTTATATCTAAGGGTTTCTGCATTGGTTCAGGCTGCTATAACTACTGGAAATGGAGACTCTTAAGGAACAAACTTCTAACTCTAAAGTCTTAGACATCATTTGGAGCAAAAGGGAGTAATTGTGGATGAGTAAGAGCTTTTTAAGAATCCTCGTATTGCATATGTGGCCCTTGGTGATGCCTATCCAAGCTATATTTATTTAAGGATTAAAAAATTATATTATTATTTAGAAAATGCCTATTTGATGTTTAAATGCAAAGAGTTTTTCAGCACAACTGAAGCCCTTTGTGTTTTTCCTTTTTGACAAGCTATGAATAATGTAGGAGGCCACAGCTTCCCTCTAATCAAATAGAGTAAAGAGATGTATTTTTTAACAGTGGTTCAAGAAATTAACAATAGAGGCAGTGGAGAGATAATAACCAATGCACAAAGAGAATACACACTCTTTTCCACCTACTCCCAGTTTTTATATATATAAATAGGAAAGGCCTTGCTCATAAGCAGAGAATGGAATTGTCTGCATGAATAATTTGAATAGCCAGCAAGACACTCACATTGTATCTGATGCTTGAAATTGTAACCAAGGGTTGCTAATATCTCTCTACCTCTCAGAATCTCTAGATGAAACTAATTGAAACTGCTTTCCATAGACTGAAAAATTCAGGACCTCACCCAGTACTTCTGCCTGTTTGGGAGGATGAGAGATTGTTTTTATAGTAACTTTCACCTCTAAACTTTTCTATCTGGTAAACTAGTTCTGTCAAGTGATCATCTTCCCCTGAGGCTTCTGTTGTTCCTCTTTCAGTACTGCTTTAATCTGAACGTGGAATGTAGCTTTTCCCCTTATTTTCCACAATTTCTATACAACAAATCATTCATAGAAGGCTATGTGTCTGTCACACATAGGAGAGAGAGAGAGAGAGAGAGAGAGAAAATGTAAGAAAGTTCAAAGACACAAAGGGATTTACATTCAAGAAATAACAATTTAAAATTTAATATAACTGTTTTTTCCTAAAAGATCCATTTTCTATGTGATTGCTGATATTATGGAGCTCACTCTCTAGTGGGCAACACATTAAATAACTCATTCTACAGGTATTTTAATTATAGTTTTGTTAAATGTTGTAATAGGATAGAGAACTCTGATTGTTAGAAGAGGGGGTTCTGGCCTAGACTAGGAGGCCTAGAAAGATTTCTTTGAGGAAGTAGCAGTTGATGAATAAGGACTTGGGGGAAAGGATGGTTAAGAATGATCTGACAAGGAAAACAGTATGAGTAGAGGATTGAGGTGGAGCAAGAACTTGGTTGAGAAGCTCATAAAAGTTAAACGTGTACAGGGAGAGAGGTTAAGAGCGGCAGAGAAAGTAACTAGTTAGGTCATGTAGTACCTTGTAGGTTGGGTGAAGAATTTTAGATTTTATCCTGAAAGCTATTTCAGATATATGAATAGAGTGTTTTGGGCTGTACCCAGAAACTAGAAGAAGCTGAAGGGGTGACCTTAGGGTATGGAAATCATGAAGTCAAGTGGATAGGCAGAGGCAGAAGCATGTGGAAAGTATATGGAGTTTTCATTGGGCCTAATTAGGCCAGAAAGCAATGAGTACAGTGTGGTAGGAGCACAGGAAATGTGGATAAGGCAAGAGAGGAGACAAGAAGGTAAATTGAAACCAGATTATAAATAGTCATGGATCTATGTATATTGATGACAATGATGGTAGTGGTATTAGCTCATCCCCCCCCATAGAGAGTGGGCTGCTTTTCTGGACTCAAAACCTAAATAATTTAGTTTGTAAGTTGTTGCCTTGTTTGTTTGTTTGTTTGTTTGCCTTATTTGTTTTTTAAGTTCATTTTTAATTTTGAGTAATTATAGATTCACATGTAGTTGCAGGAAATAATACAGAGATATCCCTTGTACCTTTTACCAAGTTTCCCAAAATTGGTATCAGCTTGCAGAAGTGGTATCATCTATAGTATAATATCATAATCAGGATATTTACACTGATGCAGTCAAGCAAGGTACAAGCACTTCCACACCACAAGGGTCCCTCCTGTTGCCCTTTACACTGACATTCACTTCCCTGACCCTTTCCATGTCTCTAATCTCTGGATATTACTAATCTGTTCTCTATTTCTACAATTTTATGGTTTCAAGACTATGATATAAATGGAATCATACAGGATATAACCTGTTGGGATTGCCTCTTTTCTCTCAGATAATTTCTTAGGGAATTATCCAAGTTGTTGTGTATACCATAGTTTGTTTCTTTTTATAACTGAATAGCATTCCATAGTACTGATGTACTATAATTTGTTTTTGGCCATTTCAAGTAAAGTTGCTGTGGATATTCATCTACAAATTTTTGTGTGAACATAAGTTCTAATTTCTCTGGGATAAAAATCTAAGAGTGCAATTGCTGAGTCATGCTGGGTTGTGTTGTTTAGTTTTATAAATGAAACAATGCCAAACTGTTTATGTAGTGATTCTTCATTGTGACTTAATTAGCATTTCCCTAATGGAGAGGGATGTTGACCTTATTTTCAAGTGCTAATTTGTTACCTGCATGTCCTCTTGGGTAAAAAATGTCTGCTCTTGTTTTTTGCCTCCTTTTAATTGGATTGCTAGGTTTTTTACTGTTGACTTTGGCATTTTCTTTATATATTCCAGGTACTATTCCTTTGTTAGATACGTGGTTTGCAAATATTTTCTCCTTGTTCACAGCTTATCTTTTCATCCTCTTAATAGGGTCTTTTGTAGAGTAAGTTTTTAATTTTTTTGAGGTCCAATTTGTCAGTTTTTCCTTTCGTGGATCAAACTTTTCGAGTCAGATCTAAGAACTTTGCCTACTCCTAGATTCGAAGATTTTTTAAAAAAATTTCATGTTTTGGGGTGCCTGGGTGGCTCAGTGGGTTAAAGCCTCTGCCTTCAGCTCAGGTCATGATCTCAGGGTCCTGGGATCAAGCCCCACATTGGGCTCTCTGCTCAGCAGGGAGCCTGCTCCCCCCCCCCCCCGTCTGCCTCTCTGCCTACTTGTGCTCTCTCTCTCTCTCTCTGTCAAATAAATAAATAAAATCTTAAAAAATAAAAAATAAAAATTTCATGTTTTACATTTAAATCTATGATCCATTTTGAGTTAATTTTTGTATGAGTATGACATTTAGGTCAAGATTCATAACTTTTTAAAAGATTTTATTTATTTGTTTGACAGAGAGCACAAGTAGGGGGAGTGGCAGGCAGAGGGAGAAGGAGAAACTGGCTCCCTGCTGAGCAGAGTGCTGATATGGGGCTCCATCCCAGGATCCTGAGATCATGACCTGAGCCAAAGACAGATGCTTAATCACCTGAGCCACCCAGGCACCGCCAAGATTCATATTTTTGCCTATGAATGTCTGATTAATTCAATTTTAAATAACAACACTTGAGGACTACCAAGAGTCTAGTCAGAGTAGCATTGTTTTATACAGTCGTTTCAGTCTTTACTCACACATGCAGTGAAAAGGCACCATCCACTCTAATGATCCACAATGAGCCAATACTTGAAGGAAAAGACGTAACTCTCATGAACAGAGAGTTAAATTTTATGGTCAGTTCTTAAGCCCATAACTAGTCATACAAAGAATACATTTGACTAACTCTCCTAGAACACAGTCCTGCTAAAAATAAACCTAATTTACTTTATTCAGAACACTTTCAGTAGTGGGCATCTGTAATTATTTTTGACTGCTTGGCATCTGAACTCACTTGCTAGATTTGGGAAATATTCCCATCTAGATTTGGTGAGAAGTAAGCTCCTATCTCTAACTTTAGAAGCCTAAGGAGTGAGATTCACCCTTGACCCACTCCTCTGACAGCCTTGTGATCCAGATTTTGCAACCGTGCACTTTATGTCTTGACCAAGTGATGCCGAAATTAAGGAATGATGGATGATATTAGATCTTTGATAGACAAGCAGTCTGGCATCCATGGCTGTGTTGTCAGAAGCAGCAACTGCCTACAGTCACCACTATATCAAAGAGAAGAGATGGTGTATATTGGTGGTGGTAGCGGCATCTGAACAAGATTGTTTCTGTTACCCTCGCTCCCGTGGTTCCAGCCCATTACCTAAGAATCTTAGCATTTCTTACCAATTCTATGAGTTGCCTAGTACTTGCCAATTTTTCAATTTAAGTTAGCCAGAGTTGGTTACTGATAGTAGAGATGACTGACATCAAGAACCCTTGCTGATACTGTGAGCAAATTAGTCTAAAGCTGTGGTTTAGAGAGCTTACCCCTCAGAGTTTCTGATTTAGTACATCTAGAGTGGGGCCTGTGAATTTGCTTTTCAAACAAATTCCTGGCTGCTGCTGCTGCTGCTGGTCTAGTGACCATGCTTGATCTTCATCAATTTGGTATGATTTTATAATTTTCTCTCAAAAAACTGCTGATTCATGTTCCATTGTTTGCATATTCGTTCATCTATGGATGGACATTCTGATTATTTACAGTTTTGGACTATTACAAATAAAACTGCTATGAATACTAATGTATAGGTCTTTGTGTGGACATTATTTCCTTTTCTCATGGGCAAATAAGGGGGAGAAGACAACCTGGATCATATGGTAAGTATATGTATAACTTTCACGAAACTACAAGGTACTTTCCAGTGTGATTCTGCCATTTTACATTTTTACCAGCAGTGTACGAGAGTTCTTTTTTTTTTAATTTTATTTGTGTATTTGAGAGAGAGAGCAAGCCCAAGTGGAGTGGGGGGCAGAGGGAGAAGGAGAAGCAGGCTCCCTACTGAGCAGAGAGCCCAATATAGGGCCTCTAGGACTCAACCCCAGAATCCCAGGATCACAATCTGAGCCAGAGGCAGATGCTTAACCAATTGAGCCACCCAGGTGCCCCAGTGTACAAGGCTTCTAGTTGTTCCATGTCCTTGTCTCCTTGGTATGGTAAGTCTTTTTAACTTTAGCCTTTCCAGTAGGACTGTAATAATATCTCCTTATGCTTCCAATCTGCATTTTCCTAATGACTAGTAATGGTGAGTATTTTTTTAGTACTAATTCACCATTCATGTATCTTTCTTGGTGAATTGCCTATGAACATCTTTCGTCCAATTTTGTTGGAGCGTTATTGTTCTCTTACTGAGTTTTGAGAGTTCTTTATATATACTGAATATATATATATATATATTCACACACACACACACATATATATTCTATATGTATTCTTTATATATCAGAAATCCTCTACCACATATGTAACTTTCAAGTATTTTCTCCAGTCTGGGACCTCTTTTTTTCTCATTCTCTTATTAAACAGAAAGTAATTTTAACCAAAATTATCAAGAGCCTCATCAGTTTTCCTACTGACTTCCCTTAGTTGCTTGATATTCAAATTATTCTTTTTGAAACACATTCCTTTTCTATTTTCTCTGCTCCTCTTGTTAACTGGTATGACTGCAGTGTCATTTGCCAACAGCCTTATGTGTGATTGAAAGAATCCTTTAACATCACTTTCATTAACTTCATGAAATCTTGCACTTGTAGCAAAATGCACAGTTAAATTCTTTCAATTCATTGATTTGCACTTGATTTATATTTGGGGATATTACCATAATCTCAAAGTTCAAACCAATGAGGATGTCAACTGAGAGGCAACTGAATGAAATAGGGTAGGGAAAAAAACTACTGGTGTTTCTTGTGGAAAAATATTTGAATTGGGACTCATTTTATAAATGATCAGTTCATTACAGAAAATTACTATCATGTTTTGCTTCCATATAGGACCTCAGATTTGTGTAATAAATACTAAAAAAACAAAGCCTGCAAGAAAAGACCCCTCTTTGTTAATATTTCCTCATATCTTGATCCTCTCCTCCCCCCATCACTCATTCTGCTGTAGGTACTCTAACCTTTTTTGTTTCTTTATCAAGCCCACTTTTTTTTCTCAATGCAAGAGCACCTACTTTTTCTTCTAACCTAGTAAGTGGGCCAAAAATTTAGATTTACTCTAAGTGCAATCGAAATCAATAGAGAAGTTTTTAATCAGGAAAATTACATCATTTGATTTGAACTTTCAAAGGATTTCTCTGAATGGAGAATGGATTATACAGGGATAAGAATGGAAGTAGATAAACTAATTAGGAAGCTATTTTAGTAGTCCAATGAGAAATGATGATGACTTGTATCAAAGTGAAATAGTGAAAATTGTCAGATTTGAGATATCTTGAAGGTAAAACTAACAAAATTTGGTGATAGAATGTGGTATGAGAGAAAGGGAAGAGTCACGGATGACTCCCAGATTTCTGTCTTTGGTAATAGCATGTATGGTAGACTCATCATGAGATGGAGAAAACAGAGGGTGGGACCAGGTTTGTGAAAAAGCTATCATGAGTTCCATACTGGCCATACTAAGTTTACTCACACAATCCTAAGTGAAAATTCAAGATGGCTTTTGGGTATCAGTGTCTAGAGTTAGTGGTAGGAATTAGGCTAGAGATATAAATTTGGATGTTGTCAGCATATAGATGATATTTAACATTAAGGGACCAAATAAGATCATCTGAAAGAAAAAAAAAAACAGTATAGATAGAGAAAAGAGTAAAATCTTGAGGTTCCAAGTGGGACAGAGCAGAAATCCATAAAGGAGTATAAGAAGGAAAACCAGGACTGAGTGATGAAGACCAGCTCTGTGTTTGGATATTGACTAGGAGGTTCACTGGAATCAGCATATGGTTGTACTCATGGCTAAGATTTATCCCAGTGCTGCAATAAATACATTGTGCCAGATCATGAGAGAAAAAGACAGGTGGAGTCTGGAAGAATCCATGAGCAAGCTTCCTTAATGCCTTCTTTCTCCTGTGAGGGGTCATATGGAGCACACTCTTCCCCTATCACTGAAAACACAGTAATAAGTGTGTGATGTTTTTGTGCAAGGAAGCCCATTAGAGACTAAGTGCCCAAGATTTTAATCTGGATATGGTCATGTAAGTATCCTCTGTGAGGGCACAGTGAGCCATCATTATCAGTTTGGGAAAAAGAGAATACTACTAAAACCAAGTTTTCAAATGCTAGCCAAGGGCCAGTCTTGCAAGCCCCTTCAAAGGATAGCAATCTCAGGCTTGCTATGTTAACTCTTTTCTGCACAGAATGGCCTCACAGAAGCTAAAGGGGGAGAATGTTTCCAGGGAGAGAGGTACAGCTAAAGAATCAAGAAAGATAAGGACCAAAGTGGCCAGTGGATTTGACTGTATAGAAGTAATCATTGACTCTGATACACAGTGTCTGAGGCATGGTGGGACAAAGAGGCTAGACTGAAGAGGATTCAAGAGTGACCTAGTGAGGAAGTAGAGACAGCATGGAGATATAGGATATTTCAGGAAGTTTTCTATTAGGGGAAACAAAAGAAGGAAACAGAGTTTAAAGATGATTCTAGAAGTTAAGAAGAGGCTTTTTACAGATGACAGATATCACCACATGTTTGTATTGGAATCAGAATTATTCATTAAAAAAGGAGGGATGATGGAAAGTAAGGATTGGATTCACAGCAGGAGTGAAATGGTAGGAGGAGAGACACTCCCTACATTGAAACGGGAGGGAAGAAGGAGAAGACATACAGATTTGGAAATCCGAAAATGAGCAACTTTTTTTTTTCTTTTTGCAGGTACACATGCTTGGGCTTTATTTAATAGCATGTCTGTGACCAAGGACCAGCTTGGAATCCACAGTTGGGATGGAGTCTGGCTCCCCAGGACCCCCATTCGTGCAGTCTACTCTGTGCTGACATAAGCCAGGGGGGACCCATGAAGAAATGGGGGACTCAGTTCAGTCACAGGTTTGTTTGTTTGTTTTTTAAAATTTTATTTATTTGCGAGAGAGAGACAGAGAACACACACACCAGTGGAGGGGAGAGGCAGAGGAAGAGGGAGAAACAGGCTCCTTACAGGGAGTGTGGTGTGCTCCATTCCAGGGATCTAGGATTATGATGTGAGCCGAAGGCAGACACTTAACCAAATGAGCCACCCAGGCAGCCCCTCACTCACAGGTTTTTAGAGCCCACATAAAATGGAGTCCCAAAGTAGCTGCTTCTCCTAGAAACTCGGCCACTGGTGGTTGAGCCAAGGTGAGCTCTAAGCACTGGTCTTCTTCTGTTTTGGTTTAAGCTTGTTCCAAACCCTCCCCAGCCCAGGGCCATTTTTCCCATGAAGAAGGTGACAGGTAAATTACACTTGTACTAGTCTTTTATAATAATGTGCTTCTGAAAATTTTTACTTAAAAGTTCCTTAAAAAGTCAACCATTTCTTCTGTATCTAATGTTGGTGTTTGACCTGATCTGGCTCTCAGTCAGTTATGAGTACTGACGTTTAGTTATGAGTTAATAAATTTTCCTTTTCCTTACAAAATATCAAATTCTTATTTGCCCAGACTGTTGGTTCCATTATTGTGCTTCTTGTCTTAGTTCTCTTAGCTTTTGTTCCAATGGTGATTCATTTTCAGGGATGTAAAAGTGAACAGGTTGAAGGTTTGAATTTTTATCTGGGGCCCTATCCAATCATGGCAAGATTTTTCTTGAAGCCCAGAATCCTGAGACATGGCTCGGCTCTGCATCCCTGAGTTCTGTGCCATGCTCCAAGGTGAGCTGATGGCCAGGCCACTGAAGGCATGGCAAAATGGAGGGAGAAAGGCCCTCCTTGAGGGCCACAAGGTTGCAGTGATCTGCGTCCCCCCCAAAATGAGCAACTTCTGATGGCTTTTATTTCCTCAGAGAAGTATGAGGCAATGTCCTCAGTTGAGAGTAGAGAGTTGTGGAAAAGATGTGAAAGATATGAGGAAAAAATACAAAGTTGGGAATTTGTAGAGTAAGGTAGAAAATAATTTGGAAGAGAATGTGTAAAATGGGAAGCTAGCAGGAGAGAGGTCATGCTAGAGGTTCAGGAAGACTGTGTAATTATTTAAAATATTTTATTAATGAGAGGCAATAATTTGAATTAATTTTTTTAAAGATTTTTTTGGTTAAGATTTAATTTATTTATTTGAGAGAGAGAATGAGAGAGAGAGAGAGAGAGAGAGAGAGAGAAAGCATGAGAGGGGAGAGGGTCAGAGGGAGAAGCAGACTCCCCGCTAACCAGGGAGCCTGACACAGGACTTGATCCCAGGACTCCAGGATGGTGAACTGAGCTGAAGGCAGTCACTCAACCAACTAAGCCACTCAGACACCCTAAAGATTTTACTTATTTATCTGAGAGAGAGAGAGAGATTGAATAGGGGCGTATGGCAGGGGGAGAGAGAAAAGCAGACTCCCCAGTGAGCAGGGAGCCTGATGTGGTACTCAATCCCAGGACCCCGGGATCATGACCTGAGCCAAAGGTAGACACTTAACCAACCGAGCCACCCAAATGCCCAGTAATTTGAATTTATATCCTTGAAATGTTTCAACTCTCCTAAGATCTGCTTCAAAAGGAAACTATTGTATTGGATGGCAGTTAAAAATAGGAAGGAAGTGATGGGGCCTTCTACCAAATAGTTCTTTATTAGCTCAAAACTACTTTGATGTAGCAATTTCATTCCTAAATTGCCACTGAACAGTTGAAACTGAATGACCAACTAATCTCCTCAGCCTAAACATACATACAAAATATACCTCTAGCATTACATTATAACTTCCCCCATCAAACAAAACAGGAAGAGTGGTTATGTTTAGCTGATTGTGTGAGATGGTCTGTCATATAGAGTTTCCGTTACATTCCGATTATCAAGTTAGTGTCTTATGTGGCCGATATGTATGTGTGTGTGTGTGTGTGTGTGTGTGTGTGTGTGTGTGTATACACACACATTTCAATACTGCCATGGCAGGAATGTATTTCCATTTTCACAGATATATCTCATGAACACAAACTTAAAATATATTCAAAAGAAACTTCAAGAATCTTTTCCAATGGACATATTTTTAGTGTCTGTAAGGACTCTCATATTTGCTGGACCCCAGCTGTAGCACTTGTCTCAGAGAACTGCCCTGCTCCTCCCGTTTATCCCATTATTACTTTCAGTTGTGAGATGAAAATATTCTCCTTAAAATAAATTGGCTCCTCTAAATAAAGACATGTTCAAATTGCGACTTTAGTCTCTAATCTTAAGTTAAGTCAGAGAAAAGATTTCAGCATCTAGAAAATTAATTCAAACCAGCAGTGACCTTAGGCGTTTTTATCAATATATAAATCACTGTTACCACAGTTCTTAATTTTCTAATGCACGAAATAATTAAACTTAGAATACACCTTTCCTAGACACAATTAATTCAGTGCTGCTGTTTAATTTTTACTTGTATGAATTTTATAATGTGTAACTTTTCATGTATTTCCAAAGTATTTTTTTTTAAAGATTTTATTTATTTATTTGTCAGAGAGAGAGAGAGAGAGCACAAGCAGACAGAGGCAGAGGGAGAAGCAGGCTCCCCACTGAGCAAGGAGCCCGATGTGGGACTCGATCCCAGGACCCCGGGATCATGACCTGAGCCAAAGGCAGCTGCTTAACCAACTGAGCCACCCAGGCGTCCCTCCAAAGTATTTTTGTATTAGTTGGGGAGTGGATGTGATACCTACGAGAGATAAAGGTGGAGGAAGGTAGATTGAGTAGGGAGAGCCTGCAGATCTGGATGCTGATCTGACGCCTGTGAAAAAAGTGGTGAGGAAACAAGATTGGATGGCGAGAGCCTCAGACTTTGGGGTGTAGCTAGCAAAGTCTCAGCCAACCCACGGGGGAGCTCCAGAGCAAAAATCACCTGTTAGAGAAGGCCTGCCTTAGGTAGATGTGACTGGACCCTAGTACTCCTGCGATTATCAGTCATTGTTGGGGCTGCATGGGAAGATGATGACCTCAGCTAGAATACTGCTGTGGTGGGTTCTGAACGTGCTGCAGCTGGAGGCTCTTAGCCGACTGCATTCTACCAGATGAAGGGCGAGCCAAGCAACACGTGTTCATGCCTCCTCTAACAGTTGTGCCCCTTTTGCTAAATTGGTCATCGCAGACAGTTCAATTGTTCACGGGTTCAGATCATGGATTACTGCACAGTCTAACTCTTCTCCTTTTGGCCACTCCCGCATCTCTCCATGAAATACTCTTAGCAGATTAATCTCCGAAAAGATCGATTTTATTCTGTTAGTCCTTTGCTGAAAAATACTCAGTGTCTCCCTGTTATTTACAAAATAAAGCCCAGACTCTGACCTCGTGCTCAAGCCTAACACAGGACTGGCCCCAACCTAGCATTCCGTTTTTATCTAACTTTATATCCTTTCTGGTCAGTCCATGTGGGGCCTGCTTGTGATCTCTCCAACATTCTATTTACATTTATGTATTTCTTGTCGTTCTATTCCATTTGACATACCATTCTTCCTTCTATCTACTTATAGAAAAGTCTGACCCATCTTTCAAGGTTGAGTTTGCACTCCCTCTCCAACAGAAATCAGTATCTTACCCTTCCTCAGAAATAGTTCAAATATGCCACCTACCTATTCATATTCTTATCTTATTCCTCAACTTTTGTTTTATTTTACTTTACTTTATCTTGTTTTATGTAGGTTCCATGCCCACCGTGGCACTTGAACTCATGACCCTGAGATTTAGAGTTGCATTCTCTACTGACTGAGCCAGCCAGGAGCACATTATTACTTAAGTTTTGATGTGGACATGTCTCTCTCCCAGAGAGAGATTGTGTGATATCCTGTCATATCCTTTGAGAAAAGAGGAACACAGTATTGGTTTTTATTCCAAAAGTATTCCACCATTGAATGAAGAGAGAAAGATGCATGAGGGATAGGCAGTATAAGAAACCACTACAGAAATGCAAAAAATAGACAAAAATTTAGGGTAGGGTGATATAGGAAAATACATTGGGAAGTGAAAAAATACTCCATGTGACTATTTTGTGGGAATGGATGACTTTCTTCATTTTCCTATTTCTTAGTTATAGACCAGAGCAGAATTCTTTACCCAAGATAGAGAGATGCTTAGGTTAATTATGAATGGGCTTTGAGGGAGTATGCTGATCAAAATCAAAGAAATTTATGAAAAGTTTATATATACGTGTATGTGAACACAAGCAGGGGGAGCAGCAGGCAGAGGGAGAAGCAGGTAGAGGGAGAAGCTGGCTCCCTGCCAAGCAGGGAGCCTGACTCTGATAACATGAGCCTGGTATCATGATTTGATCCAAAGGCTTAACTGACTGAGCCACCCAGGTGTCCTGAAAGTGGCATAGTTTTTAAATATCCCCATATGTTCCTACAAAAACAGAGCAAGTTGATTAGCAAAATCTAGGGGTGCCTGTGACTCAGTCAGTTAAGTGTTCAACTCTTGATTTTGCTCAGGTTGTGATCTCAGGGTCATGAGATTGAGCCCCTCATGAGGATCCCTGCTGTTCACAGAGCCTGCTTAGGATTCATTCTCTTCCTCTCCCTCTATCCCACCCCTATTCCCCCGCCACCGCTCTATCTCTCTCTCTTAAAAAAAAAAAAAAAAAAGCAAAATATAAAACCCACAAACAACATTAATAACAAGTTTAGGTAGCAAGGTATGAACTTCCAAATATACGCAGGTGGGTACACGTCATGAGAGCAACAAGATTCACAAGTGTTAGGAGGTCAAGAAGGCCCAAACGGGCGCCTGGGTGGCTCAGCTGTTAAGTGTCTGCCTTCGGCCCAGGTCAGATCCCAGGGGCCTGGGATCGAGCCCCGCATCGGGCTCTCTGCTCTGCAGGAAGCCTGCTTCTCCCGCTACCATTCCCTCTGCTTGTGTTCCCTCTCTCGCTATGTTTCTCTCTGTCAAAGAAATAAAATCTTAAAAAAAAAAAAAAAGAAAGAAAGCCCAAACAAAACAGAACACCAGATTACAAAAGGATGACCCAAAAAGGAGTCCCACTTGGTGTATAAAACTTAGAGAGTTCATCTAAGGGTAGCAATCAAAAGGTGTCAGTCAAAAAGAAGAGAAGCTTTGTGGGCTCAATATTTCAGGTAAACACAAGGAAACTATAAGAAGATCAGATGGTGCTGGGGGCACCTGAGTGGCTCAGAGGGTTAAGCCTCTGCCTTCGGCTCGGGTCATGATCCCAGCGTCCTGGGATCGAGCCCCATATCGGGCTCTCTGCTCAGGAGGGAGCCTGCTTTCCCCCTCTCTCTCTGCCTGCTCGTGATCTCTCTCTCTCTCTGTCAAATAAATAAATAAAATTTAAAAAAAAAAAAAAAAAAAAAAAAAAAAAGAAGATCAGATGGTGCTGGAATGGTCTAAGCTGTATGCGCTTTCACAACCAACCTGAACTCCCTACCAAGACCAAGCCCTACATGAGAGAGAAGCTGTTAGGACAAGACAGAAAACATGTTTTAACTACCACAAATAGTATATTAGTTATAAAAACACCAAATCTGAAAATTCATTCCCCTGTCTATTTTCCTTACCAATTATATCAGTAGTATTGTTTGATCTCACATGTAAGAGGGCTTGTAATGAGATTACGTAGTACCATCAAGATACTTCAATACTAAAATACAGTCAACACAAAGACCCTTCAAATTTGACCACAAACTCACTCCCATTATCAAATTCCCAAGGAAAATAGAAGTCTAAAGATTAAAACCTCTTGGGGCACCTGAGTGGCTCAGTCGTTAAGCAGCTGCCTTCAGCTCAGGTCATGGTCCCAGGGTCCTGGGATCGAGCCCCGCATTGGGCTTCCTGCTCAGCAGGAAGCCTGCTTCTCCCGCTACCATTCCCTCTGCTTGTGTTCCCTCTCTCGCTGTGTTTCTCTCTGTTTTTTTTTTGTTTGTTTAAAAAAAAAAAAAGATTAAAACCTCTTCAAAATTTAAGTCAAGAGAAATTACTGGCCAAATTCAGTAATTTAAATTTGAGATTTAAATTTCAAAGAAATATAACGTCCGGAACTCATCCTTTCCACTTTGTATTTTATTCAATTAGAAGAGTTTTTCAAGGTGTAAATAGGGTTTGAATTTTTTGTAAACAGTTGTAGCATGGACAAAAATTAGTTTAATGTCAAGTCTATCACTAAGTTTCTAGAGAATCAAAAAGTCAATAAGGAGGCATGTGGGTAGCTCAGTTGGTTAAGAGGCTGCCTTTGGCTCAGGTCATGATCCCGGAGTCCTGGAATTGACCCCCGCATCAGGCTCCCTGCTTAGAAGGGAGTCTGTTTCTCCCTCTGCCCCTCACCCCACTTGTGCTCTCTGTCTCTCTCAAATAAATAAAAAAATCTTAAAAAAAAAAAGTCAAGCACAAAATTATTGCAGTACTCTCACCACACCCACCAAATTTGGAAAAAGCTATTTCCATCTCTAGTGTTGTCATTCCAGGCAAAATTGTGTTCCCAAAGCCCATTAACTGGTGTTGTCAGATACCAGGTCAATCTCTCTGGAGTCAGGGAGATTCTGAGTTTTAGCTTTACCAAGATAGTTGGTCTGATACAAGGCTCAGGAATCCATGTTCTATGGACATAAACATAATCAGGAGATGTTAAATTTGGCACTTTAAATTTTTCATTTCTAGGGGGATAATATGCTATTCATTTCGATTCCTTTCTCAGAATGGAATTTGAAATATTATTTTCTTGTGAAGTTTAGAAATTTATAGACTTTGAAACTTGTATCAGTGGTGATAGGGTAAGTGCTGCTGCAATAACAAAGAGCTTCAGAATGTTCAGTGGCTTAAGATGACAGCAGTTTATTTCTCACTCATACTACACATCCATTGTGGATTGGCAGGGAGTTCTGTTCACACTGTGTTCACTTAAGGAACTAGGACAACACAATCTTCACAAGTTCTTCCATGATTCGCACAGCAGGGACAAGGGAATGTAACAAGCTATACCCTGCTTCTAAGAATTTCTGCCCGGAAGCAGCACACACCTTTTTCACTCACATCACTTCCATTCACATTCCACTGGTCAAAGCATGTTATGTAGCCTTCTAATTACAAATAGAACACAGAAGGATACTATTGCCTTTAGCTGCATTTAGAATGATGTCTGTTCACCAGTACTGCTTGTGTAGTATCTTCTGAGCTGACAGTTGTAATCCCTGGCCATCAGTTGCTATATCTGCTTTCACCTTTACAACAGCCTAAGCCAAAGTTTCCCAAATTTGTCTGATCAAAATAATCACCTGGGTGCTTATTATTATTTAACAATTACATGCAGAAAAATACTGATTCCTAAGTTCTATTCCTGCAGTAAAGATTTAGTAGTTCTAAGATAAGGCCTAAGAATCTGTGTTTTTTAAAAATACCCTCCGTTAGACAAGGAAATCTCCTTCCCAGCATAGATATTTTTTTTAATAGACTTTATTTTTTAGAGTGGTTTTAAGTACACAGAAAAGCTGAGTGGAAAGTACAGAAAGAGTTCCTGTATCCTCTCACCCCACACATGCACAACCTGCCCCACTATCAACATCCTGCACAGAGTGGTACTTTTGTTACAACGGACGAATGTTCATTGATGTATCATTATCACCCAAAGTGCATTAGGGCTTACTCTTGGTGTTGTACATTCTACTGACTTGGACGAATGTATAATGACATGAATCCACCAGTAGAGTATTTAGAATTATGTCACGGCTCTAAAAATTCTCTGCTCTCCCTATGCATCCCTCCTTCCTCAACTCCTGGCAACCATTTATCTTTTTACTGTCTCCATAATTTTGCCTCTTTTAGAATGTCATATAGTTAGAGTGGTACAATATATAGCCTTTTAAAGATGGGCTTCTTTCGGGGCACGTGAGTGGCTCAGGCATTAAGCGTCTGCCTTCGGCTCAGGTCATGATCCCAGCGTCCTGGGATCAAGCCCCGCATCAGGCTCCCTGCTTGGCAGGAAGCCTGCTTCTCCCACTACCATTCCCTCTGCTTGTGTTCCCTCTCTCGCTATGTTTCTCTCTGTCAAATAAATAAAATCTTAAAAAAAAAAAAAAAAAAAGATGGGCTTCTTTCACTTAGTATTATGCATTTAAGATTCCACCATGTCCTTTGATGGCTTGATAGCTTTTATTTATTTATTTTTTTGGTAGAGAGTGATAGAGATAGAGAAAAGGTGGGAGAAGGGGCAGAGCGTGTGGGGGAGAGAGAATCTTAAGCAGGCTCCACGCCCAGCGTGGAGCCCCATGTGGGGCTCTATCTTACAACCCTTAGATCATGACCTGAGCTGAAATCAAGGGTCAGACACTTAACCGACTGAGCCACCCAGGCTCCCCACTAGCTTATTTCTTTTTAATGCCAATAATATTCCATTGACTAGATGTACACAGTTTGTTTATCCATTTACCAACTGAAATATATCTTGCATGCTTCTAAGTTTTGATAGGAATATGTTTAATTTTGTGAGAAACTACCAAATTGTTTTCTAAAATGGCTGTACCATTTTGCATGCCCACCAGCAATGAACAAGTGTTCCAAACTGCAGCTCTTAAAAGCCCATACTACTGTCAAGGTGAAAACAGTCTAAAGTCCACTCATACCTCTGAATTTATAAAGCTCCTCTAAATTTCCTGTTTTGGTTTTGATTTTTTAATATTCCTCAACATCTGTCTTTTGGGAGGTATTCAGACTTCAGGGCTATACTCCCTTTCCAAACTACATGTTTTCCCAGGCCCTCTGGAGACAGAGCTGGCCTGTACATATTATGGCCAGTGAGAGAGTGATTGGTCCTGGCTGTGTGGACTCACTGGTTGCCAAGAGAGCTAAAGGCTCGTTAGAGAATGCTAGTTTATTCTGGACAAACTTACCAACGAAGTGAGTCATTCCACTTCCCCTAAGGTAGAGTGAGTACAGGGGCAGAGAGGCCAAGAGTTAGCATTCATTGGGTTCCTTCTTCATGGGAAGAAACAAAAAGTATAAGAGCAGCTTTCTTTGTAACAGGGTGGTCTCTGTGTTCTGGTGAAGTATGCGAAAACCTCATGTCATAAAAATATTTCAGGCAGGTAAGATTTGAGAACTTTAGGAAAATAGACATGGTTTAGAGTAGCTGTTGTGGGGAATGGAATAAGGACTCAAGGAGAGGTTAATTATAAACAAAATCCCTGGGGTGCCTAGGTGGCTCAGTTGGTTAAGTGTCTGCCCTTAGGCTGGGATGGAGCCCTGTGAGCCCGCATCAGGCTCCATGCTCAGTGGGGAGTCTGCTTATGCTTCTCCCTCTGCCCCTCCCCATTCCTGCTCATGCTCTCTCTCTCAAATAAATGAATAAAATCTTTAAAAAAAAAAAAAAATTCCTGAGTGTCCCTCGTGCTCTAGAAGTCCAACCAGGTCCAGGAAGTAATCAAGGTTTAAATCAATCCAGGAGCTGAGATGAAAAAAGTGAACAATGGAAGGGACTAGTACCAAGCAGAGTAGAAGAAAATCCAGATAACTATGGTAACCAGGCTCCACAAATACAAGTGAAGCCAATTGGAATATTGGAATACTGATACTGCTGGCTAATGTTCATGACGGATTTAATGTGTGCCAGGTTTGTGTGGATTATCTCATTTAACCTTCAGAGGAAGCCTGTGAGAAATTTAGGACATAGAAGGATTAAGTAGTTTGTCTCTGGTCACTCAGCTAGTAAAGGGAGGGTCATGGTTTAAAGCTAGCCAGACTAACTCTGTAATCTGTAGCCTTAACCATAGCATTACTAGGCTAGAGTTGATGGAATTTATATTACTCTGAGGACAAATACCAGATTCAGTAGAATGGGAGAAATGACAGAGAAGAGATGATGGCTGGGGATGGGCATTTATTTAAAATCTGAGAAGTTGAACAGATTTAATATCCAAGAAAGGTAGGTGGCAAGAAATCAATCAGCCTGAGAAAATAATGAGGTCAGGTTGTCAAAAGTCATGGTCTGGGTTGTTGAAATTGTCAAGGGTGATGTGATTGGAGAGAAAATTCCAGAGCTATCAGAGAACATAAAGGATATCTCTCCAAAACTGGTAGACAAATTTGATAGGGAAAAGAGGGTGATATAAACATTTGTCCTAAATATCAAAGGAGCGTATGTAATTTATTATGATCACTTTCTTTCTCTTTCTCTCCCTCTGGAGAGAAGAACCCTCCTTTATTTTACTTAAGAGAAAGATAAGGAAAAAACAAAGACTAAAAAGACATGTTTGTGCTGCTAATAATCATGGCTACTTGGTGACAAAGTAAAATAACTATTAAATCTCTGTTGTTTTGCCTGTCTCATTTTAACACTGTGAGCCCAGCTATTAAATACTAAGTACAGGTTTTCCCCTCAGTTTGAAAGCAAAATGTTCCTTTGAAAACTTTCATTAGCTGAGATGTCACAAAGGAAAGAAGCCATTACTGTTGATTTATATGGAAATTTTTTTTAGTGTTCCCAGACCCAAAAAAATCACCTCTTTTAGGCTTCTCTGAGACCTTCGGACACATCTTGCTGATGGATGCACAAAATAAACCAAGATAAAGCGCAAATGCTCATAGACACAGTTCAAGGTGATGACGTCTTGATGTTCAGATGCTGAGTGTAGTTCCTGGGAAGGAGATTGGTGGGGCCCCTCTCTTCTCCAGGTGTTCACTGCCTCTGTAGCATAAATTTGTTTTGCTACAAAACAAATGCTGAACACTACTTTTGCTTTTCACCTTTCTTTTTCTTTTTTTCTTTTTTCACCTTTCTTCTTAAAAGTGAAAATTGTGTTTGGATTTCTTTCAGTCTTCCATAATAACAAAGTGGTATAACATGAATTTTCAAAAAGCAGGGGATACCTCGAATCATTTTTTTATAAGAGTATACATAGCATAGCACTTTTATTTCCAGAAGAAAAAATGTAACACTTTTATTCCCAGAAGCTGCTTTTCTGTTTTTCATTAAAAATTTTTGATGTAGCTGAGATATGTCCCATTTAAATGTACTTCTTACTTCCTTGGATACTCTTGAATAAAACATTCCCTCGTGCTGTTTCTTGGCAGAAAAAATATTCACTGGCACTGTTTGTTGACATTTCAAAAATGTCTCCTGCTTTGTATTATTCCATTCTCAAGTTTGTATTATGTTATCCTTCACGAATATATAGCATTTTTTGTAGTTGTCTGTCTCTATCTCTGTTATCATATTGGAGGGAAGACCTTTGCTATGCAGTTCTTTTTTCTTTTTTAAAGATTTTATTTATTTATTTGACAGAGAGAGAGAGAGATCACAGTAGGCAGAGAGGCAGGCAGAGAGAGAGAGAGAGAGAAGCAGGCTCCCCACTAAACAGAGAGCCAGATGCGGGGCTTGATCCCAGGACCCTGAGATCATGACCTGAGCCAAAGGCAGAGGCTTTACTGAGCCACCCAGGCGCCCCATGCTTCTTAATCTCTTTTAAAGTCACATACATGTAATGCCACATTTTGCACTTCTTCTTCTTTTTTTTTTTTTTTTTTTTTGAGTCCTTATTTCTACTGATTGCCCTTTCGTCATTGGAATATGGTTTGTGTCATTTAGCATTGAGCTTTGGTACTTTTGGTACTAGATCTTTATTAGAAATATCAGATGATAATCTGGCACATTGTGACATCTAGGTGTATTTTCAGCTATTTTCTATTTATATCTCCTTTGGTGTATTTTTTTTTTTTAAGAAAAATCTAAAATCTTTCTTTTCCTTCTAGGGCATTCTTTCCTTGTGGAAGGTACTTTGTCAAATTCATAAATGCTTTCAAAGAGTCTGATATGCATTTTAAATGGTTTCAAGGCTTTTCTGGTTTTCAGAATATCTATACCTGAAAGTTTTATATTTAAAAAGTACCTGTAGACTTTACTAATATTGTACTCCTGAAATAGTCAAATTCCCCATGATAGGTTAGTTGTCGAATTTAAATTTGTTTTGCATTTGCCTTTCTGTTTTTTCTATGCCAAACACAAGAACAACACCTGGGTATGGCATTCAGGGAGTTATTTTTCAGAATCTGGTTATTCCTCCCATCCTCATTTCCTTCAGGGGCTCCCACCGTGACCCACAGTCCTGGCCTTTATCATCTGTGGCCTAGGGTGTTTCAAGAGCCTCCCTGGTGGTTGGCTGCACCTGGCAATCCATCTTCTATCATCTTTATGCAGAATGATACTATTGAAACATAACTCAGGTCATGTCACCCCTTGGTCCTTGAATGGCTTCCCATCTCATTCAAAGTAATAGCCAGTCTTCACACTAGCTAAGACTTTCTAAGTGATCTGGCCCTTCTTCCCTCTCTCACTTTACCCTTCTCTCTCTCTCTCCTTCTGTTCCAGCTATACTAACTTCTTGCTGTTCCTTGAATATTCCAAGATGCTCCTACCTTCAAGTCTTTGCTCAAAATGTCACCCTTTCAAGGAGGCTTTCTTTGAACCCCTGTTTTAAATTCATTTCCCCAGCAATCTCTATTCCTTTCCCCTACCATTTTTTTTGGTCAATAAAGCATTTATTATCATCTGGTATATTTTAATGGATATATCATTTATTACCTGCGCTGCCATACACTCAAATATAACTTCCACAAGAAGATTATAGAATAGTGCCAGACATGGAGAAGGCTCTGCAAGAAGAAACAAAAAAATTGTATGAACTAACTTAGCAGTTAGCATGAGAAATGGGAAATATTTGCTAAACAAAACAATGTACTAGGACACTGGATAAGAATCTGTGGTTACAATGGAATCTTTTAGAAGCTTAGTGGAATCCCAGATAGCTGGGCACAGTAGGGAATGTGAACCTTTTGGTTTATGTGACTGACCTCCCTCTTCAGCTTTTGGGATCCCTGATGAAGCTGATAGTGGGGCTGGGGTAGTACTTATCTTCAGTTAGTTTAGCTAAACGAAATTGGGGCTGTAGGATTGCTTTTACTTGACAATATAGAAGTATATAATACTATTTAGGTAGCTTCTCCATTCTCCAACCTGTCATAAACTTTCATTAGGAAATCTTGCATGGCTTTTATGGAAGAATATGCATCTCCCTCTTTCATTTTTACTTCACTGGGTCTTCTAGCAAGTTTTTTGTTGGGTTCCAAGTCCCAAATGAAGCACAGTTTTATTTCAAGAAAGAAATAGAAGTTTAAAACCAAACAAATCTTTAACTCTAAATTCTGTTTTCAGGATGCTAGATTATTCTTCAATTAATCAGTGCCTGGAATCTGCAACCACCATTGGGGTCACATAGTTTTGCATTTGCAGGTGGCTTAAAGAGCTCATTGGAGGGCATGTTGGTGTCTCTGCTGCTTCTGCTGCAGGTGGTGGTAGTCTGTTCGAACAACCAGACCTGAGCACAGAGGTACACAACATCCTCAGCAAATGAGAATTCAATGCCCAGTTCTTTGGAACAGAACTCACATGACTTTGACTGGACCAGCATGTGATAAGCCAAATATTTATGATTTCAAAACTACTTAAGGTTAGATGTACAATGATCTCCTTAGAAAGGAGAGAATGGTGTTTTACATATATTAGACAGAAATAAGAGAATCAAACCCTGGCCAGAAAGGTTCCAGAACAGCAAAGATGTATTTGATCTTCTCCTCACCTATGAAGAGAGAGTGAATGACTAGACAGTTGAAGATCAGAATTCTAAAGAGCAGGAGACCTGCTAGCCCGTGTCTATAAGCAACGGGGACATCCAGAACAGTGGTCGAGAGGCCACCCTGGGGGCATTCTTCACCCATGAGCTATGCCAGTGCATTCAGCATAGGAAGGAGGTGGAGAATTAGATTGATGAGCTGCTGCAGGAGTTGGAAGAGAGCTCCAGGGCCTTTCTGCACACAGTCTGCTTCCACTGACCTGCCTGGCCTGGTGCCTGGTAGGCCATCCACCCTCCCGAACCCAGCTTCTTGAGCTTCCTCTTGGTAATGCTTTGTCCTTCCCGATATTTGTTTCTCCTTTTAGGTGTTCTGCCAGTGGATGGTAGTAATACCCAAATAAACTGTACCTATGAAATGAAAATATACACATAAATGCTAGATTAAAAAAATCAATTTTTTTTCTGTCTCACTTTTACTAATGAGTGGGATATTGATTTTAAAGTTTTTTGCTTTCACCAAAAAAGAGAACAACAGTTTATAATACATTTCCCCTGTGTACATCTGTTTCTTTCTTTGTGGTTTCTTCCCCTTCCCCTCTTAAGCTTGCTAGAATGTTCAAATAACGTGAATAAAACAGTAGGCTTTATCTTATTAGGAAAATAAGAAAATTAAAAAATAGAGAAGCTGTTGGACTGTAAGGGGGCAGGCGATCCTCCTCACCCACCCCAACCCCATTCTCCATTTAAACCAGCTTTGAATATTCACCCTTCCCTACACCTGGGATACAATTTTGATCAGCTCTCAATTTCAAGTAATTCTTAGATAAGAAAAAGTCTAGTCCACCTTTGAGGATCCACATTTGAGATGATTTTGCTCTTTAAAGGGGCAGGCACCCTTTAAATCCAAGCCAGTTTCCTCCTGTAGGATCGTACTTTGTCAGCTCCCACCCCACATCCACATTGGCTCTGAGTATGGCTCCCTCCTGGGACTGCATCTCTCTCTCCTGCCCTTCCGCCCTTGGCTCTGCTATCTGTGGCTAATGTAGCCACAGCCTTTCACTTAGAGCATTTTCAAAGTCAGACAATTCCCATGTACCCCCAAATTTCAAGCTCGTCAAGTGATTCTCTTAAAAACCTCCTCCTCTGAGGGATAAGAACTCCCATGTTGCCTCATGCTTGTGGGCTGGGGGGAAGGAAATGCATAGATAACAGCACAGTGAACAGACCTCACCACCTGTTTCTTCCATCTCAGTGAATTTTTCATCAACTCATATAGTGTGGGGGAGGATGATACCTTAGGACTGACAGAACTGGTTTCTCAATGTTTTAACAGCTCGGAAAAGCACACACCTTTAGAGCAAGGGAAGTACTTGACAACTGTTATGCAAACAATAGAGGCCTCAGCTGAACCTGAGAGTCTCTCCTGCCAATCATTTTAACAGATTTGTTCATCAGTTTGTTTGCCATGCTCAACTGTCTGTCTTTATTTCACCCACTGGCCCTGAAATATTATAAGAAAGCCTCTGTCTAGGCAACAGATGGTTGAGCCAGAGATGGACTTCTGATCCTGGCAACAAATCCAAAGACTGATCCAAGCCGGTTCTTTCCTGATAACTTTTTAAAAAACATCTTCTAAAGATTTTATTTGTTTATTTCTGGGAGGGAGATGGAAGGATGGAAGGAGAGAGAGAGAGAGCAGGAGCAGTGGGGAAGGGCAGAGGGAGAAGGAGGAGCAGATTTCCCACTGAGCAGGGAGCCTGCCTGGGATCATGACCTGAGCTGAAGGCCAACTCCCAACTTCCTGAGCCACCCAGGTACCCCTCTCCCGAGAACCTGAACTGAAACTTAACTGAAAGTTAATTCAGAGTCATGAGTGAGAGTCCTAGTGGACAGACTGATAGTAAGCAGAAGGAAGCACAAAGAGATGAGAAAGTATATAACAGAGAGGCACAGAGAGCAGTGTCTAGTGCCTTCCCATTTCCTGGGACACATTGTATCATGCTTTCTGTGTTTGTTTCTTTAAGATTCTCTTATGTTCTTTTTTTTTTTTTTTTATGGCCTCCTTCACTTTAGCTGCTTGAATAAGAAATGTCTGTTCCCTGAAAACAAATAAACAGAGTAGTATCATAAATTTGTAAATGTTATTTTTTTTTCATTTCCCCCTTCTTTTTATTGAGTGGTTGTATTTCTCATTATTGAATTTTGAGAATTCTTTATAAATTCTGGATTCCAATCCTCTATCAGATATATGATTTGCAGATATTCTCATCTAGTTTGTGGCTTATTGTTTTATTTTCTTAAAGATATCTTTCAAGGAGAAGTTTTGAATTTTGATGAAGCCAGATTAATCTCTTTCTTTCTTTCTTTCTTTCTTTCTTTCTTTCTTTCTTTCTTTCTTTCTTTCTTTCTTTCTTCTTTTTAATGAATAACGCATTTAGTGTTGTAAGCAAAGAAATCACACGTATGTATGGCTCTAGTCCATTTCACTGTGTGTAATTATTACTATGGTTTATGTGTTTTCTATTTGTCTAGTCTATTGTGGTTGTTTTTCCTGTCTTCTTTTAAGGCAAATAGAATATAATTTTAGTGTTTCTCTTTTTTTGATTTATCAGCTTTTTTTAGCTATGTCTCTTTGTGTTAAAAGAAAAAAGTTATTTTCTTTATGATGTGCTTTCTCTTCCTATTTCAGTATTAGACCTCAGGGCATATCTTGAATTTATGACTTCACCCTAACCTTCCACTACTCAAAGTACTGTCTGAGGACCAACAGGCTGGGTAGCACTGGGATTGTGTTAGAAATACAGAATCTTAGCCTACCTGCCAGACCTCCTGCATTGGAGTCTGCATTTTAATAGGATCCCAGGTGATTTTATAAGCATTTTACAATTTGAGAAGCCCAACTCTAACCTACTCTAGACATTTAGTCAAATCAATCTTCCTAAAATACTGATTTCATTATGCCGCTAGAATTTTAAGTGGTTCCTTGTTGTTCTTAGAATAAAACAAATGCCCCAGCCTGACATTTAAGACCACAGTAAAATGGACCCTATCTACCAATTTTTTCCTATATGGTTGTTCTTCTCAGCTAAATTGGTCTACTCTGTTGTTCTTCAAATGTGCTAAGTATATTCAGAGTCTTTGCTCATGGCATTTGCCTGTCTGGAATTTTTATTCCCATCTCCCTCCATATCCATCCTTCAAAAACCAATTCAGTTTCCACATCTGGAGGTTCCTGCTGCTGATCTCAGATCTCCCCACTATCTCATCCTGTGAACATCTTAACTGGCCATCCCAGTATCTTTTTTTTTTTTTTTTTAATTTAAAACCTTCCTGCCCATTGATGTTTATTACAATACAGTGCATAGGGTAGTATTTTCATTCATTAATTACATTCCTTATTTATTTAAAAAAATTTGTTTTAATTCAGAAGGGGTTTGTTGATTTTTAGGTCTGTAATTTCTTTGATCAAGCAAGCAGGTGTTGAGGTCAAACAGAAAGAAACTGAAAGCATTGTGTTCTTGTGCTTCTGTATTTGGAGGTAAATTAAAAAAAATTTTTTTTAAAAAATATTTTATTTATTTATTTGACAGAGAGAGAGAGAGACAGCAAGAGAGGGAACACAAGCACACAGAGTGGGAGAGGAGAAGCAGGCTCCCCACTGAGCAGGGAGCCCAGATGTGGGACTCCATCCCAGGACTCTGGGATCATGACCTGAGCAGAAGGCAGATGCTTAATGACTGAGCCACCCAGGTACCCCTAAAAATTTTTTTAAAAGATTTTATTTTATTGGGGCACCTGGGTGGCTCAGTGAATTAAAGCCTCTGCCTTCAGCTCAGGTCACGATCTCAGGGTCCTGGGATTGAGCCCCACATAAGGCTCTCTGCTCAGCGAGGAGCCTGCTTCCCCCACCCCCTGCCTGCCTCTCTGCCTACTTGTGATCTCCCTCTATCAAATAAATAAATAAAAATCTTTAAAAAAAGATTTTTATTTATTTATTTGATAGAGATTGTGCACACACAAGTAGGGGGAGGGGCAGAGGGAGAAGCAGACTCCTTGCTGAGCAAGGAGCTGATGTGGGACTCAATCCCAGTACCCTGGGATCATGACCTAAGCCAAAGGGAGACACTTAACAGACTAAGCCACCCAGGTGCCCCTAGAGGTGAATTTTTATCACATTCTGAAAGTGCAGTAATTTCAGTGACATTTATTCCCCATCAGTATATAAAACATGTTGTATATAAATGAATTTCTAAAAGGGAAGGGTGTAATGGATCTCTTTTGAAAATATGCCCATTATTGCAATTGATGTTATACATACACATAGTTTAGGGGTCAATTGCTATGTAATTCTTCTAATGAAAAACAGTATTCCTCCCTGTCCCCATTATGCACTCTTAGTCCTTGAGTTTTAGCCTAGCGCGAAAGTCTAGAGGCCTCATGTGCTGCATATTAAGTCTCTGTGTGGATTCGGTGGTTGATGATGAGCAGGAATTATAGCAGTTATGAAAAAATATGAGCTTGCATTTGGAAGCCATCTTCACTCTTCCCTCCTTTGGATCTGAGCTAATAAAACATGAGAAGAGTGAGGAGACTTGAGATAGGCCTGTGCTGGAACCCAGCAACCAAGCGTATGGCTCTTTTTTGTGGTGGCTACATAAGCATCTGCCTCGATGTAGACCAGTAGTTTTCAAACCTACGTGTGCATCCATATCACCTGGAGGCTTGTCACTGGGTCCCACTCCCAGAGTGTTTGATTGAGGAGATCTGGGGTAAGGCCCAAAAATCTCTGTTTCTAACAAATTCCCAGATAATGTTGCTGCATTCAAAGATTACATTTGAGAATCATTAGTGTATTGGGGAAATGTCAAAAGGGAAAAACAGTCCAGTAAGTATGAAATGTTGGTGCAGGTCCCATTTCATACCTCTTTTCTTTTGAAGGTGTAAAAATTGTAATCATTAAATCCAACAAATGGTTTTAAATGAACAAATAAAAAGGCAGCAGTTGTTTAAATAGAACTGTTTATGGTTCTTACTCTTTGTATCAAGCATTTGCAAACATCAATCTTTGTCTGAGAAAAGATTTTTAGTTTTATTTTTTAAAATTTGTGAATGCCAAGGAAATGTGTTTGTTTCCACGTGGCAATGAAATGAATAAACAATGCTAGAACTACTCTTGGATTGCTTTCACCTTGTATTCTCGTTGATGTTTTGAATAGACTAATTTTTTTACTTACCAGTAGTGGGTCACATTGTCATTCTGACATTGGGTTTTTTGAGTGTGTGCTTGCTGTGTTTTATGTTTGTGTCCCCACCCCCCCTTTCTACAAAGATTTATACTGATACTAAGTGAGGGGACTTCAGATTACTTCCTGAAGAAGGGAATCTACAGTAGTACTCTTGGAGCAGTGGGTGATGCATTGTGCTTTTATTGTTAACGATCATCTTAAAAATCAAAATACAACTTCTGCTGATTGAATGATAAAACTGTACTTGTAATCGCTTCTCTTCTGGGAGAAGAAGCATCAATACAATACTTTATTCCAATGCTGTTAAAAAATAATGCTTTTAAACAAGATTTTATTTTATTTTATTTTTTAATTTTAATTTTTTTTTAATTTGACAGAGAGAGAGAGAGATCACAAGTAGGCAGAGAGGCAGGCAGAGAGAGAGGGGGAAGCAGGCTCCTTACTGAGCAGAGAGCCTGACGTGGGGCTCGATCCCAGGACCCAAGATCATGATCTGAGCTGAAGGCAAAGGGTTTAACCCACTGAGCCACCCAGGTGCCCCTAAACAAGATTTTAAAATGCCTTACTGTTGACTATTAAACAGTGGGTTAAAAAAATTTTAAGCCCAAAATTATATATCCCAGGAATTGCTGTTACTTTGGGAGGCTATATACAGTTGTCCATTGAATAAGGCAGGTTTGAGCTCTGTGGATCCACTTACATGTGGATTTTGTGTAGTACAGTATAGTACTATAAATATATTTCCCTTATGATTTTCTTTTTCAAGAGATTTTATTTATTTATTTATTTTGAAAGATCTATTTATTTGAGAGAGAGAGAGCGAGTAGGTGGAGGAGCAGAGGGAGAGAATCCTGAAGCAGACTCCCCACTGAGTGTGGAGCCCAATGTGGGACCTGGTCCCAGGACCTTGGGATTATGATCTGAGCCAAAACCAAGAGTCAGCTGCTCACCGGATTGAGCCACCCAGGAGCCATTTATCTATCTACCTATCTATCTATCTATCTATCTTATTTATTTATTTATTTACTTATTTATTTATTTATTTATGGAAGAGAGTGCATCAGCAGGTGGGACATGGGGAGAGGAAGAGTGGGAAGGAGAGGGAGGGGAAAACAATATCAAGCAGACTCCAAATTGAGCACGCATCCAGATGTGGGGCTTGATCTAATGACACTGAGATCATGACTTTGAGATCATGACCTGAGCTGAAACCAAGAGTTGGATGCTTAACCAATGAAGCCACCCAGGCGATCTTCCCTTATGATTTTCTTAATAACTTTTTCTGTAGCTAACTTTATTGTAAGAATGCAGCATATAATACATATAACATATAAAATATGTGTTAACTATTTATCAGTAAGGTTTCTGGTCAACAGTAGGCTATTAGTTAAAGTTGGGGGAGGCAAAAGTTATACACAGATTTTCGATTGCGTGATTTTGTTGTAAGCCACATGTTGTCCAAGCCACATGTTGTCCAAGGATATGTCAGCTATCCATTATTATCTAAAGCAGACATCTGCAAATAAGGGCCCTGTGGGCCAGATGTGTTCCACAAACTGTTTTTGTAAAGAAATTTTTTTTGGAATGAAGGTAAGCTTATTTATTTATTATCTGTGGCTGCTTTCATACTAAAATAGAGGAGTTGATTAATTGTGACAGAATCCATATGACCAACAAAGCCTAAAATGTTTACTGTCTGAAACTTTACAGAGAATATTTGCCAACCCCTGGCCTAAAATAGGAACTCTTTTATTTCTCTTATTTTGTTTTTTTATTTTATAGACACAGAACTTTTTTTCGAATAGCATTTATATGATGGAAACTTTTTTTCTTTTTCTTTTTTTTGCTGATGTAATGTTTGTCAGGTTTCTTACATTTTACTTTTTTTCAAATACATTTTGTATTTTTCATGTTTATGTATATTTCCAAAGCAATATGTTTCTAAAAAATAATAGCTGACTGTAATACTCCCAACTTCACCATTTCCTTTGACAAAGTGCCCTTCAGTAGAAATATAAAAGAGTTTAACTAAGTTAGTTTTTGATGCCCTCCAACTTCCTTTCCCTTTAACAAGTCATTATGAATGCCAGTTCTGTCCCAACCCTTGTGCGCCATAACAGTGACCACAAACGGTCTATGCTTTTAAAAAACTCATCTCCAGCCAGTGATCAGAGAAGTAAAGAGAAAATTGCAATGCAATGGAATGTGTGCTATCATAGAGGAAATTTCAGGATGCTTTGGCGTCTTATGGTGGAAATTTTGGGATGCCACGTCTTATGGTGTGTCAGAGGAGGCCTCCTAGAGAATTACTTCTAGGCAGAGACCTGAATGAAAAGGAATTAGCCAGATAAAGCTGGAGAGAGGATAAAAAAGAATTCCAGCCCAAGAAAGTGGCTTCTTGCCCAAAGACCAGGAACCACTGTATGAATTGGGCATTCATGTAGTTTATGAGGATTCAAGCCCAAGGCAAGCTCATCAGTGAGAATATTGCCTGGAGAGGTGAGGGGCATCCAGAGCACAAAAACATTACAAGTCATGTTAAAGAGTTTAGACCAGTAGTTATCTATAGGGTGTGGGATGGGGGAGGTCAGTGCTGTCTCCGCTCTTCCAAAATTTGTAAAATTTTTTGCTTCTAAAGTAATCACAGTGAAGCATTGTTAAAAATTTAACTAATGCTGTTTATCTTAATTATTTTTATTTCTCCTTTATATTAAAGTTAGAGTGCTATATTAAAATTATTTTTAAATTGTATACGTAGACCATTTACTTTCTCTGGAATTAGCTTTCAGAATAATGAGGGGGGAATGATGATCAAAATTGTCTGTTATATAACATTTCGCCTAATAAAGTTGAAAACTACTCATGTAGATATGCCGAAGGCAATGAAGAGTCCTTGTAAGCATTTAAGCAGGGAATGACATGAGCAGATCTGCATTTTGGGAAGATCTTTCTGGCTATAATGTGGAGAACAGATTAGAAAGAGCCGTCTTGGAAGTCTGGAGACTAGTTGGATGACTATTAGTAATCCAGATGAGAAATGATGGTGGTGGCCTTCATGAAGTAAGGTACTGGTCCTGCAGATACAAAGAATAGAACGACTTTTCCTGATGGATTCTTTAAAGAGTTAGCTTTACTTCTCCCGGTATATTTGCTTTCCAGACCAAAAGAATGTTTGAAATTTCAGGCATCCTGAAAATTCATGAGGAAATAATTCTTTAACAGATATTATTTATTCATTTGACAGAAAGAGAGCATAAACAGAGGGAGCAGCAGAGGGAGAGGGAGAAGGAGGCTCCCAGAACCCTGGAATCATGACCTGAGCTGAAGGCAGACATTTAACTGACTGAGCCACCCAGATGCCCCGGAAATACTTTATAGCAGAGACATTCCCCATGTTTCTCAAGTTATATCAATAGTGTAATGTTTAAGAACCCAGACTTTGGACAAACTGCTTAATTTCTCTAGGCCTCAACTTATTCATTAGAAAAATATGGATATTGATTTTACCTATGGTGTTGTAATTCGATGAGCATAGATATTTTGTTCACCTACTTGTTAGACCAACCCTGACTCTACCCAAAAAGAACTTCAAGAGCAAATTGCACAGTTATATTTCAAGTAGCATCAACCACATGGTCACAATTTCCTCCATTTGGGACACATTTCAGATCAGAATGCATGGCCATGATCAGTGGCCATAGAAGAGAGTGAAACTTATCTGTAGTCGCCAGGTTTTAAACCAGTGGCAAATGTCTTTATAATTTGTTATTGTCCTTTGAGGCTATGGAAAAGTGCCTTTCTAGGACTTGTGAATGAAGAAATAAGAATGCTTTCTTTCGGGGTGCCTGGGTGGCTCAGTCGTTAAGCGTCTGCCTTCGGCCCAGGTCATGATCCCAGAGTCCTGGGATCAAGCCCCGCATCGGGCTCTCTGCTCAGCGGGGAGCCTGCTTCTCCCGCTCCCATTCCCTCTGCTTGTGTTCCCTGTCTCGCTGTGTTTCACTCTGTCAAATAAATAAAATATTAAAAAAAAAAAAAGAATGTACTCTGAAAATAAACTGTAGGATCATAGGAGAAAAATGTATAATTATCTGAAAGACATAGACTGACTTGGGCCAGCAAAATACCAATCACCTGGAAGATGATATATTCATACATTTAAAGATATCAGTCAAAAAATATTAATTGGCCTTTAAGTCTTAAATAAAGAAGCATATAGGCCAAACTGGCTGTCCTGCACCAAGCTCAGAGTAAAGGAAAACAAGTCTTAGCTTAGCTGTGTCTGGTTTTAATGAAGATGGACGCAGGGGTGACAGCTAATGGGATATTGAGGATTTTGGTTCCTTTTGAAATATAATCTCAACTGAGATTGACGCTGCGACAGTTATTATAGTTCTTATTATTTCTTTTTTTCTCCTGGGAATAGGACCTTTTATTTTTCACTAAGCACAGTGAAATAAAGAATAAAGACTATATTTCCCAGCATCTTTTTTTTTTAATTAATTTTTATTAACATATAATGTATTATTTGCCCCAGGGTACATGTCTGTGAATCATCAGGCTTATACATTTCACGGCACTTAACAGCACATACCCTCCCCAATGTCCACAACCCTGCCACCCCATCCCTACCCCCCTGCCTCCCAGCCACCCTCAGTTCGTTTCATGAGTCTAGGAGTCTCTTATGGTTTGTCTCCCTCCCCATCCCTTCCTGTTTCATTTCTCTCCCCCACACCCCCCAAACTCCCGCCTTGCCTCTCAAATTCTTCATATCAGAGAGATCATGTGATAATTGTCTTTCTCTGACTGACTTATTTCGTTTAGCATAATACCCTCCAGTTCCATTCACGTCATTGCAAATGGCCAGATTTTGTTTCTCTT
>CM053610.1:60146690-60158309 GCA_028646535.1 Procyon lotor
TTGCTGTGGTCTCTCTCTGGAAAGGTAATGCTCGTATTGATTAGTTCTCAAGAGAGACATCATTTACAAACTGACCCCTGGCTTGTGGTAGCAGACTCATACTTGTGTTAGCGTCAATAACCGTAAGAAGAGATCCTATTGCTGTAAAGACATGGGCAGCTGTTGCCTTGACAACACAGCATGCAAGCCTCTGGTTCCCCGAGAAGACTGTGATTACTTATCAGTCCTACATATGAACTTGGGTTTTGCTTACGAGACAAAGAATGCTAACCTACAACTCAATTACTCGAAGTTTGTCAGTACCAGAAAATTTCATCTTGATTCAGGCTGCAAATACAGAAAACAAGCTTGAAGACATGAAATGCCAATGATAATATGGAATGGTAGGTTTAAAACTTGATTACTAGGGACAAAGCATTCTATTTTAATACAAGATACTTTTACTATGGAAGAATTGTACAAATCATGCATCCTGACATAAGACAGGCATAAGGAAAACTGATTCAGCTCCATCATTAGAGATCCTTTAAGACCATATCCCTGTACCTAATTACTGTTGGATTAGGGTTAGGACTCAGGGAGAAGAGTGTCAGGCCAGACCAAGGCAGGGTTTGAGCATTGGGAAGGGTTTTGAGACTCTAGTGATCCTGTCCATAAAGCAAGCAGAGACTTGAAAAGGATTCGTGCTTTAGGGCTTGCTCTCTTACAGGCCTTGAATCACTGACCACCTGTGAAGGAGCCCACACAAGCTTCCGGAAAGATGGGACACACAACGCCTAATCTTCCCTGTTGCGTCAGCTGAGGGCCAGCCAACCACCAGTCACCAGAGATTCCACCCCTGCTCATCCAGTGATGCCCCACCAGTTGATGGCCACTTCATACCCATCAGTGAGTGAAATCTGCTGAGCTGAGCCATGACCCAAGGAACCTAGTCAGATCATCAGATAGGGGCAGGTGTAAGCAGAAACAGAAACTCTCTCCTGCCAGGTATACATAGGATGATGCAGTATATAAAGTTAAAAATGTACCAGGCTCCTTTTCTTTTATGATGGGAATCATTGAAGATAGAACTTACCAGAATTCCTGTGCTTTTAGGGCACAGACTACAGCAGTGCAATAAACAGAACCGAGGAGATCTATGTGTATGTAGCTGCTCCAAGATACTGGTATCAATGAGGAGAGCAGGAAATTCATAAGCTGCCACTACCAGGAAGACATTGAGGACGGTTGGTAACTACAGTGATCAACTCAAAGTACACTAAGTTTTACGCTTTGAGATGTAAGATTTAGGACTATCATTGTTCGAGAAAATTTGAAATACCCTGAAATCCTGTAAGTCACATATGAAATGTGATGGAGGGTGTCCCAAATTTGACAAACTTGTATACTTCTTATGCCATTACAAAAATGCCATAATCAGGAAACGACAGATGTTGGCGAGGATGCGGAGAAAGGGGAACACTCCTACACTGTTGGTGGGAACGCAAGCTGGTACAGCCACTATGAAAAACAGTATGGAGGTTCCTCAAAAAGTTGAAAATAGAGCTACTGTATGACCCAGGAATCGCACTACTGGCTATTTACCCAAAGTTACAAATGTCATGATCTGAAGGGGCACGTGCACCCGAATGTTTATAGCAGCAATGTCCACAATAGCCAGACTATGGAAAGACCCTAGATGTCCATCAACAGATGAATGGATAAAGAAGATGTGGTATATATATACGATGGAATACTAGGCAGCCATCAAGAGAAACAAAATCTGGCCATTTGCAAAGACATGATGGAACTGGAGGGTATAATGCTAAGCGAAGTAAGTCAGAGAAAGACAATTATCATATGACCTCTCTGATATGAAGAATTTGAGAGGCAGGGCGGGGGGTCGTGGGGTGGGGGAAATGAAACAAGATGGGATCAGGAAGAAGGCAAACCATAAGAGACTCCTAAACTCACAAAACAAACTGAGGGTTGCTGGCGGGTGGGGAGGGTAGGGATAGGGTGGCTGGGTTGTGGACATTGGGGAGGATACGTGCTATGGTAAGTGCTGTGAAATGTGTAAGCCTGATGACTCACAGACATGTACCCTGAGGTAAATAATACATTATATGTTATTTTAAAAAATGCCATAAAAATGAAGTAAACTTTTTTAAGGTTTAAACAAAACAAATTTGGATTGTGGAAGAGAAAACACTGCGTTCTCTTCAAGATTACAAAATCTCTCTAATGCTATTGTCTTAAGAAGAGGACATCAAAGACAATACATCCCAAAAAGTAGGAGCAAAAACTACCATAAAGATATATAAGGCAAGAAAGAAGACAAAAAGATTGTTGATTTGGGGCTTTTGTCAGCTTTTCAAAATTCATGTTTTGGTATGATTTTTTTTTTCTTGTTCCAATTAAATATTTACATTTGAACTTCCTTTTGCATTTGTGATCTTGCATTCTTTTTCTTAAAGAGAACTCTCAAATTGTATAAGCTTTGAAGTCACTCCAGACCTAAAGCTGCATCTGCCCACGGTTAGATGGGAATCATTTGACATAGTCTCAGTGCTATCATCAAGGATTTCCTGTCTTCCCATCTCTCTGCTCTGACATCTATGGTATCAGCATCATCTTAATTCTGGCTTCTTTGTGACAAAATGACTGCAGCGGTTCCAACATCCCATCTGTATTCCACTTCAGCCAGGAGAGTGACTGATTTCATCGCTCTCTCAGAAAAGTTTTGAGAAAACTTTTTAAAACAGGAGTCACTAGTCATAAGCCTGAATTGGTCATCTGCCCTTTTTTGAATCACAGATGGACTTAGGTTTGGATTACCTGAACAAACTCCTTGTATGGAGGTGATGGGATTACTGGAAGGGGTCAGTTCTCCTCCTCAAGCTTCCTGACTGATGCATGGTGAAGGTGAAAAGGACGGCGGAGAGACAAATACAATGTCCAGCAGAAGGAAGATGTAAGTGTGAGGTGGTGACTCACACGCTTCACAGCCATCCCCCTAGAATACACCGTGAACTCCTATGTAAGTGTCAGATGAGGGAAACGAAGGTGAATAAGAACTAGATACTCCCAAGCTTGTCCTCAGGGGATGGGTTCTTCATTTTAAAAGACCATTTGGGGCCCCAAAATAAAATATAAAATAAATATTTTATTTATTTATATATGAAAGATATTATAATATCTTTTATAAATATATAAATAAAAATATTTTATAATTTATAATTTTTATTATAAACATAATATAAAATAAATATTTTATAAATATAAATAAAAGATATTCTAAAATATCGTAAACTATATGTAAAATAAAAATATTTTATTTATTTATATATAAAAGACCATTTTGGAGCTTGAAATGTTTGATTTTGATACTACTATAAAGTGAATTTAGAAACTACAATGAGGGACTCTTGGGTGGCTCAGTTGGTTGAGTGTCTGCCTTCAAGTCAGGTCATGATCCCAGAGTCTTGGGATCAAGTCCTGCATCCCCACATGGGGTTCCCTGCTCAGCAGGAAGCCTGCTTCTCCCTCTGCTTGCTGCTTCCCTGCTTGTGCTCTCTCTCCTTCTCTTTCTCTGACAAATAAATAAATAAATTCTTAAAAAAAAACTATAATGAATTTCAGGGGTGCCTGGCTGGCTCAGTCAGAAGAGCATATTATTCCTGACTTCAGGGCCATGAATTCAAGCCCCATGTTGAGTGAAGAGATTATAATAGTGTTGAGTGTAGAGATTATAAATAAGCTTTAAAAAAAATGAAACTACAATAAATTTCACTTTTAAGTCTCCGCTTATTCAATAAACAAACAATACGCACACTGCATACTCATCATGGAGTGGAACGCAAAATGCAGTTTCTGACTTAAGCAATTAAAAAGCTTGTTAGGGTGTCTTAAACAAGGCAAAATTAAAATGATGAAATGTTTAAATAGCTAAAATAAATAAATATCTGCTCAAGATGGCAAAAGAATGTGTGTCAGGTTCCTGGGTGGCTCAGTCGGTTGAGTGCCCGATTCTTGATTTCCATTTAGGTTGTGATCTCAGGATTGTGAGATCAGGTTGTGAGCCCCCATGTGTCAGGCTCTAGGACTCTTTCTCTCCCTCTGCCCCTTCCCTCAACTTTCTCTAAATGAAATTGATTAATTCGTTAAAAAAAAAGAATGTGTGTCAACTACACTAAAAAAAAAAAAAAAATTGGGGCACCTGTATGGTTCAATCAGTTAAGTTTCCAAGTGGATCTCAGCCTAGGTCACGATCTCAGGGTTGTGAGATGGACCCTGGTGTCGGGCTCCGTGCTGGAGCTATTTAATATTTTCTCTCCCTCTCTCCCTCCCTCGGTCCCTTCCCTGCTCATGCACTCTCTCTCTCTCAAGATAAATAAATAAATGGCAATAGAAGAGACAATCCAAGACAGCGCAAGAATAGCTTCTGATGAGTTGTACAAAGCTACAGTTTTAAAAAATTACATTACATCTTACTTAGTAAATGGCTGGCTTTGTCCTAAAGTGTATACTTGAATTTTCACTTTTATTTATTTATTTATTTGTTTGTTTATTTATTTATTTGAGAGAGACTGTGCTCACACGGGTACCCATGCTTGAACAGGCGGAGGAGAAGAGGGACAAGGAAACTCTGTACTGAGCCCATAGCCATTGTAGGGCTCAAACTCATGAACCTGAGATCATGACCTGAGATGAAATTAAGAGCTGGAAGCTTAACGGACTCAGCCACCCAGGGGCCCCTTGAATTTTCACTTTCAAACGGGTTTTGTTTTTCTTTTTTAAAGATTTTTATTTACTGATTTGACAGAGAGAGAGATCACAAGCAGACAGAGAAGCAGACAGAGGGAGAGGGGGAAGCAGGCTCCCTGCTGAGGAGAGAGCCCGATGTGGGGCTCGATCCCAGGACCCTGAGATCATGACCTGAGCCGAAGGCAGAGGCTTTAACCCACTGAGCCACCCAAGTGCCCCTTCAACTGGGGTTTTATTAGTGATTACTTCCAGTCTGGGTGAGAGGCAGTAGGTACTAGAACGTATGCTCTTTGATCTGTGGGTCTTCTCTCAGACAGCACTTCTCTTGTAGGACAACATACTTCCCTGTGTCAGAGATGAGACAGAAAGCTCAATAGTTACTGCTTCAGTGGCTTGAGGGGGTGTTTACACGGAACACACTCCTAGTCTAGCATTGCATGACTTTGTCTCTTAGGTGAAATGGTACAAGGGAAGAACGTTAGTCTAAGGAGCCAGAAGACTTGGTTTCTTTTCCCAACTCTGCTACTGATTTACCAGACACCTTGGGAAAGTCACAGCCTCTTTGAGCCTTAGTTTACTGGGAACATAGATCATTCAGACCATTCCCCTGTTCTATACTTTTCCAGGCTCCATAAAGTCGTTTCTTACCTTGCAGGATGTGTTTGCTGGGCACTTTGACGGTCACTGTATCCTCATAAGCCATTTCTCTGTATCACTACCACGTCTTCTGCTCAGAAGACTCTCTTCTTTGGCTGGCTTTGTCTTTGTCAATAACTATTTGCCCACCTCTAGCAGCCAAGCTGCAATATTCCATGCACTGAGAATTGTTGAACCTGTTACTGGCTCTACAATTTACCTTGAAGTCATTCATTTCACAAATATTTATTGAGCACCTATTATGTGCCAGGCACAGAGTTAGGGAGAAAATGTTGAGCAAAAAAAATGGTTTGTCCTTACGGAGCAAAGAGTGGATAGATTCACCAAGGAGTTTATAAGAGAAAAGGGAAGTCATAGACTTAGGTCTTTAGTCCTTTAAATTCACAGCTGAGCTAAGTTAGCTTAGGTGAATCCATGACTTCCTCCAACTCTTAAAATCTCTAATATTGCTTTAATTTTGTTATATTTTGTGAAAATTCATCTTAAATTTTGACAAGAAAATCAAGACACAGAATATAATGAATTAAAAAGTAACTCACAATGAGGATAGAGTGTATTAGCTTTGTCTACAAAGAAAAGCGCATTGAAAGCCAGATTTATATATGTATGTATGTGTTCTTAATAAAATTAAATATTGTTGTTTTGCTTTCTTTTTTTTTTTTTTTTTTTAAAGTAGGCTTAGCACTCAGCTTGGAGCCCAGTGTGGGGCTTGAACTCATGGCCCTGAGATCAAGACCTGAGCTGATATCAAGAGTCAATGCTTAACCAACTGAGCTACCCAGGGACCCCAAAATTAAACACTGTCTTATTTCCAAATAACACATATCTAGAAGACCCTAAAAATCCAAGTTCAGGTTTAGAGGAAAATAGAAGGGGTTTTTAGAAAGAGTTAAATCTTCATACTCACAGACATAAAATCACTAAGGCAACTTTCAGGATTCAATACAGGGCAACTGCTAAGTGCTATCTTTTTCACACTCCATGGGAGCCATATTTGACTACTGGTAAGGGACGCTGGTCTGTGCACCAGCCTCACTCCAGCATAGCCCTCCGCCTCTCTACCCTCTCTCTCTCCTTCCTTGACTCATTTCCAGACCCACCAGTTCTTCAGAGTCCCTTCTCCAAGGAATTCTGGGGTTTTGTTTCTTACTGGTCCTGGAAAACACAAACTTGAATCTTGAAATTGAATTTCTCTAAAAGAACCTCCTAAGCTTCTAGACTAGTTAATATTTTCTATATTTAGTATATGGAAAAAAGATGGTTTTGATCTTTGTAGTACATTACTGGCTGGATAGATGATTTAGAGCATGGGACTAAGGGAAATGGCTCAGTGGGACTGGCTTCTAGTCCTGTTGCTACTAGAATGACCTCCTGTAAGCCACCATTCTGCAATCTGCAAAATAAGGGAATCTGATCAGATATGTTCTTTTTCATTGCTAATTACAAAAGAGATCAGTGCATATATTTTCCATATCATTTTTAAATATAATACAGATAAGTTTGAAGACCACTTTGAATTCCCCCATTTTCTCAGCTCCAGTTCCTTTTTATCTCCCTATTATTATCTCTTTGGTGTATCTTGTTCCAGAACTCTTTCCTCACATTTATATAAGCTCCCTCCCAGGTTTAATATTTTATATAAAAAACTAAGAAGCCCTTCTGCAAAGAAATAAGAGCTTAACTTGTGTTTAAATGTGGGAGTTTCCAGATGGGAACATTTTCATTGCTAGGCCCTGGTGAATGTTTAAGAAATATTGTTGCATCTAAAATCAAAACAGGGACCCCTGGGTGGCTCAGTCCCTTAAGCATCTGCCTTTGGTTCGGGTGGTGATCCCAGAGTCCTAGGATCCAGTCCTGCATTGGGCTCCTTGCTCAGAGGGGAGCCTGCTTCTTCTTCTGCTTGTGCTCTCTCTCTTTCTCTCTGACAAATAAATAAATGAAATCTTTAAAAATAAAATAAAATGTTTGGCTCTTCTTTAAAAAAATAAATTTAAAAAATATAATAAAATCAAAACACTTTTGGGGAACCTGGGTCAGTTAAGCCACCAATTCTTGATTTTGGCTCAGGTCACGATCTCAGGGTCCTGTGATTGAGCCCTGAGTTGGGCTCCTTGTTCAGCATGGAATCTGCTTGAGGTTTTTCTCCCTCTTCCCCTCCCCCTGCTCTTATGCTCTTTCTCTCTCTCAAATAAATAAAATCTTTTTTAATATTTTATTTATTTGAGAAAGAGATAGTGAGAAAGAGAGCATGAGTGGGAAGGAGGGCGAGAAGCAGACACCCCACTGAGCAGGGAGCCCAATGCAGGGCTCAATCCCAGGACTCTGGGATCATGACCTGAGCTGAAGGCAGATGCCTAAGTGACTGAGCCACCCAGGGGCCCTGAAATAAATCTATAAAATAAAATAAAATAAAATAAAATAAAATAAAAACATTTTTTTAAATGCAAAACTCACAATATATGCTACAAGGAACTCACAATATATGCTACAAGGAAGGAACTCACAAAATATATATGTTAATAAAAAGGAGAAATGTCAAAATGAATGACATTTTAAACCTTTAGTTGGATAAAAGTTTAGGAAAAAGTAAACTTCTAGAAGTAGATACTATGTCATTTTATTATTAAGAATTATTTTTATCAGCCCCATTATCAACTCTATTAATAGCAAAATTAGTCTGTGAGGCACACACTGTCCACTGAAATTTTACTGTACAGATCAAGCTATATTTAGATCTCCTTTTTAGACAAATTAACAATGACTTTCTTAAAGTTTTTCAGTTTCTGGGACCAATGAGAAAATGGGAAGAATAGGTCTTTGTGTTAATTTTTTTGTCAACTTCACCAGATCAATGTCCAGATATGTGGTCAAACATTATTCTAGATGTTGCTGTGAGTGTGTTTTTGGGTGAAATAAAGATTTAAATTGGTAGACTTCAAGCAAAGCAGATTATTCTCCATAATGTGGAGGGGGGGTGGCTCATCCAAATAGCTGAAGGTCTGGATAAAACAAAAGACTGACCTCCTCTGAGCAAGGGGGAATTGTGCAGAAGACAGCTTTCAAGTATGAACTACAATTTCTGCTTATCCCTGGATCCCTAGCCTGCTGCTCCACCCTGCAGATTTTGGACTTGCCAGATTCCAAAACCATGTGAGTGAATTCTATATTCAATCAATCAATCAATCAATCTACCAATCTCATTGGTTCCGTTTCTTTGGAGAATCCAATACAGCTCCCTCCCCCCATATAAAATTTATATATAATTCTTATACAATTCACCCATTTAAATGTATAATTCAATAATTTTTAGTATACTCAAAGAATTGTGCAGCCATCACTATAATCAATTTTAGAACACATTCATCATCTTTAAGAAACTCCATACATATTAGCACTTACTTTCCATTTATCCTCTCCTTCCCCAGTCCTAAACAACTACTAATCTAACTTTTGTCTCAATAGCTTTGCCCATTCTTGACATTTCATATAAATAGAATCACACAACATGTGTTTTTTTGTTACTGGCTTCTTTCACACTTCATAACATTTTCAAGGTTTATCTATGTCGATGTTTATCAATACTGCCTTCCTTTCATTGCTGAATAATATTCCATGCATGCCTATTCCACATTTTATTTATCCATTCATCACTTGATAGACATTTGGATTATTTCCAGTTTGGGGTTACTATGGGGATACAATACTGCTATGAACATTTATATCCAAGTTTTATTTTATTTTTTATTTTTTAAAATATTTTTCTTTATTTGACAGAGAGAAACACAGCGAGAGAGGGAACACAAGCAGAGGGAATGGTAGTGGGAGAAGCAGGCTTCCTGCAGAGCAGGGAGCCCGATGTGGGGCTCGATCCATCCCAGGACCCTGGGATCATGACCTGAGCCGAAGCCAGACGCTGAACAACTAAGCTTCCCAGGCACCCCATATCCAAGTTTTATATGAACGTATGCTTTCATTTCTTTGGGGTATACACCTAGGAATGGAATTGCTGAGTCATATGGTAACTCTTTGTTTAACCTTTTGAGAAACTGTCAAACTGTTACCAAAAGATTTGTACTATTTTACATTCTCATTAGCAACATATGAGGATTCAAATTTCTCCACACTGACACCAATTGCTATTGTCTGTCATTTTGATTGTAGCATCCTGGTGCTGATGTGGTATCTCATTGTAGTTTTGATTTTTATTTTTCGTAAGACTAATGACATTGAGCATATTTCCATGTATTTAGTGGCCATCTGTATTTATTCTTTGGAGAATGGCTATTCAGATATTTTGCCTACTTTTCCATCAGGTTATTTGCCTTTATTATTATTATTATTTTTATTTTTAAGACTTTGTTTATTCATGAGAGAGAGAATGAAAGGGCACAAGCATGAGGAGGGGCAGAGGAAGAGGGAGAAGTGGCAGCAGGGAGTCTGATAACTTTGGGAGACTTAATCCCAGAACCCTGGGATCATGACCTGAGCCAAAGGCAGATGCTTAACCGTCACCCAGAGACCCTGCCTTTTTATTATTGACTTGTGCTAGTTCTTTACATATTCTAGGTACAAGTTCCTTATCAGATATAAAATTTACAATCTCCCGTTCCATAAGTTGTCTTTTCACTCTCCTGGTAGTATTCTCTGAAGCAGGACCTTTCCCTTCTCATAAAGCCCAATGTATGTATTTATTCTTTTCTTATGAAGTCCAACATATGTATTTTATTCTTTCTGACTCTATTACAAATTGAATAATTTTCTTAATATTATTTCTGGATATCATTTCTTCATTGTTAGTGTACAGAAATGCAATAGATTTTTGTATATTGATCTTCTATCCTGCAAACTTGCTGAACTTCTTTATTAGTGCTTAGAGTTTTTTATAGATGCTTTTAGATTTTCTTTTTTTTTTCAGGTTTTAAAACTTTTTATTGCACATTAAAAAAATTGTGCATTCCAATAATTAAAATCATTTGAACAAAAAAATGGCACTCTGATTAAACTGAGTTTTACAGCCTGTAGGACACCTTGGACCAGCTTTATTTTTACTCTACATTTCCCTGTGGTCCCACCCAGCTTCTTCCTTCACCAACATGGAAGTTTTCTTCCTTCCCTGCCCGCCAGACAGGCAGATGGGAAAGGCAGGGGCGCCTTCCTTGTCAGTAGTTCTTCATTCTTTGATGTAAAAAGGGGCAGCACAGTCATTTAAACTTAATCCAACCTCTTTGCATCTTACAAAGTTAAACAGCTAAAAGAAGTAAAATAAGAAGGCAATGCTTGTGGAATGTACAGTGCATATTGGCGGCACAGGCCTCATTACAATTCGCCGGCTTGCTTCTCCTGTTCATTCGTTTCTTTTGAAGGCAGTGGATTTTTCTCTTGTGTTTCTATCTTCTTCAATTTCGACTTATCAAATTTCTCAATCTCAGCCATATTGGGTTTGTCAGACATGGTTGCAGAGGAAGCGGAGCGAGGTGCGCCAAGGAGAGAGGTCCGGTCTGCTCAGTGGCCGCCGCCGAGTCACTTTTAGATTTTCTATATGTGAGATTTTATCATTTGCAAATAGGATATTTTTACTTCTTCCTTTAAAATCAGGATGTTTCTCATTTCTTTCTCTTGCCTAATCACTCTGGCTTGTCTCCAGTACAATGTCAAATAAAAGTAGTGAGAGCAGACATCTTTGTTTCATTTCTAACCTTAAGGTAAAAATTTCAGTTTTTCACCCATTTAGTATGATATTAGCTGTGGATTTTTGTAGATGCCTTTTATTAGGTTGAGAAAATTCCTTCCCTGCCCTAGTTTATGAGTGTTTTTATCATGAAGTTGGATTTGCCAAGCAAAGAATAGCTTCTTGGGGGGTGAGGGGCAGAAGGAGAGAGAGAGAGAGAGAGAATTTTAAGCAAGCTCCATGCCCAGCATAGAGCCTGATATGGGACTTGATTCCCTAACTCTGAGATTATGAAATCAAGGGTCAGACATTTAACCAACTGAGCCACCCAGGAGCCCCTAAATAGGTTTTGAAAGTAACTTGAATTATATTTAGATATCATTTAAATTTAGAGTATAGATAGATATCATTTAGATATCATTTAAAATTAGAGTATAGTTTGTAAAGTAACTAGAATTATAAAAAAGGGTTTCTCTGAAATTCAGAGGGATTAATTGGTACAGTCTTCACCAATTCTGAAACAATATACAGTTTCAGACATATATTTA
>CM053610.1:60158409-60171839 GCA_028646535.1 Procyon lotor
TGACCTGAGCCAAAGGCAGCCGCTTAACCAACTGAGCCACCCAGGCATCCCTATCTTATTTTATTTTTTAAAGATTTAATGTTTAGGGGCGCCTGGGTGGCTTAGTGGGTTAAAGTCTCTGCCTTCAGCTCAGGTCATGATCTCAGGGTCCTGGGATCGAGCCCTGTGTCAGACTCTCTGCTCTCCTTGCCAAGAGCAGTTCTCCTTCCCCCTCTCTCTCTGCCTGCCTCTCTGCCTCTTTGTGATCTCTCTCTCTCTCTCTGTCAAATAAATAAATAAAATCTTAAAAAAAAAAAAAAAAGATTTTATGTTTAAGCAATCTCTACACCCAACCAACATGGGGCTCAAACTCACAACCCTGAGATCAAGAGTCAGCGTGCTCCAATGACTGAGCCAGCCAGGTGCCCATGACTTTATTTTAAATCACTGCAATGATTTAACTCATATTAGGATTTCAGAACCCTCATTACAAAACATTTTGTTGATTATCACTGGGCACTTGCAGACTCCAAATGAATTTTTTCTTAAGAAGTAAAACATCTTGAGCTTTAACTTATCCCCATATAAGAATTCTAAATTAATTATTCCTAGCACAATCTGCTCTATGTTTTGTTAAAATCTGCATATTTTAGCAATCACTGTTTTTAAACACATATAACTTGCTAACTACAATTATGCCAGTCACATACCTCGATTCAAAACCTTAGTGGCCTACATGCATGTTCATCAACCGGTGATCTCTAGTGTGCTTCTAAGTATGGTGGCAATACATTAATCTTTACATTTATCTCAAATTTTGCTTCATTTGGGCAGTGGGAGATGTTTATGCAAGTTCTTGGAAAAGTTGGGGAGTAGGCACTGCCATACTAATTATCCTCATATATGACCAAACTGAAGCACACTCTGTCTTGCTTTGGTTCTAGACATAGCTCATCTCTCTGATTACCAGCAATGGGCATATTTTGATTCTGACCAGATACTATCAGGGAATCTATAGTTGGCAGTGGCAAATAGAGCTAAATGGAATCCTAAATCAAGATTTAGCTGATTTCTAGCTTCCAAAATGTCAAGTGACTCTGGAGCAGGGAATACATCTTGGTAATCCCTATACTCCCTACACAAAAACAACTCATGTCAATTAACAGAGATAAAAAGTCACCTATTTGTTTAAGACATAAAATAAATTATATTATAACTCAATATGAATTGTCATTTTGCATAATCCCTTAGCTAATAAGAAAAGACACCATTAAATACCACATTTATTTCATTTTGCTTATTTTAAGTATTTCATAGATATTCCCATCAAGGTTGAACAGACTACTCCTGATCCCTAGGATGTGCCATTGATCAATATTGGGTTAACTGTTCTAATTCAATTGTTTTCTTGCATAGAACAAAACAATAGCAAAACAATCCTTCATTAGAAATACATTCCTACTTACTAAAACTGGCCAGGCTTGCTACATCTTATGCTCTTTACATATTATAAACAATGTTTTATCAGTTAAACCAAACAAGGATTTTTTTTTTAATTTTTAAAAGATTTTATTTATTTATTTGACAGAGAGAGAGAGATCACAAGTAGGCTGAAAGGCAGGCAGAGAGAGAGGGGGAAGCAGGCTCCCCGCTGAGCAGAGAGCCCTATGTGGGGCTCGATCCCAGGAACCTGAGATCATGACCTTAGCTGAAGACAGAGGCTTTAACCCACTAAGCCACCCAGGTGCCCCCAAACAAGGATACTTAAAATAAAATTTCATTATACCACCTAAATGGCTATATCAATAAATACATGTACCAGCAGCCTCCTCAAATAGCCTGGGTAAGAGGCCTTATTACTTTATTAATGACCACTAAATAATGTGTCATTAAGGATACTGAGAGCACATGTAACCGAAAAGAACTAGGGCTACCTTAAGCAAAAACAAGAAGAGAAGATTTATTATAAGGATACAGATGCGTCATAGAATCTAATGTCAGGACTTCAACTAGGCCTCAGAAAAGAACCAGAAATAAGAACTGAAAAGCCATTAGAATGCGGGTGGTTTTCTTCTTTGTACCTAGTCTATCCTTCTCTTCTGGCAGAATAGCCTTCTCTTCCTGATCCACATAAGAGGAAAGGAATGGCCAGTTCATAGGTATCAGAGCCAGACTGACTCTATTTCTTTATTCAAATTTCTAGAGAGAAAATCTCACTGGCCCAAAGTGCTCTTCCCTCCAACTGGGACCTGTGGCCAGAGGTGGGCATCCTCCTACTTTCCACTGATGGCTTGTTGTGCGCTGTGTAAACATATCAATAAGTATGGGACACCTTGCATAAGAAAAAATAAATCACTTTTAAAGAATCACTTTCAGATATAAATGCAAAGTTGAGATGCTTTAAAATTTTTCTAGCTGCGGTTATCATAGACTTTCCCCCTTAGTAATGAATAATTTGCTAGACTGAGTTCTAGGAATACCTGAAACCCATTTTTTTTTTGCTAGCAGATAATAATTCATATTAAGTAGGCTTTCTCTCTAAATATATTCTCCTAGTCTCATCTTTCAACATTACCTGCTAAATTTAACCACAGATGCTTTTTTTCCCATAAATGGTCTTAAGCAAAGCTCTTCTAAAGAGGGGAAATGCACAATGCAAGATAGAATTTAATCCAGATTTTATTTCTGATTTTCTCTCTGACACTGGAGAACTTATTTCAGCTTCTTGTTCTGGAAATTTTATACACTGGCAATGCCTCACAGTGCTGTTGTAGGAAGAAAATAAAATGTGAAGACTGAGCAAAAGTTAAAATTGCCGTGATGGTTGATATTGCTTTTAGTAGCATTGATCTGTTTATAGGAACACAGACATCATTTACCCTAGACTTCACTTCCAAAAATTCTAACTTTAGGGCCTCAAGTAAGTTAATAATATCTGTGTTTGCATAATGCTTTATAGTTGATAAATAATGTATGTAAATGTTCATTTAATACTCACAAATGTTACATAACAAAGGTGCTACCATCTGAGGAGACAGAGCCTGTGAGATGTCAAACGATTTGCCCAACTTCACACAACTGGTAATAAACCTAGGATTCAAAAGCTGGGATTCAAACCCTATATATTGACCTCAGGGCCAATATTTTCCCCTGTATTGTAGTAGAGATTATCTTTTTCTTTTTTAAGATGTATTTATTTATTTTAGAGAGAGTGGGTGTGGGGGGGAAGCGCAGAACGAGAGGGAGAGAAAGTCTCAAGCGGACGCTGCACTGAGCACAGAGCCCAAAGTGGGGCTTGATTCACGACCCCTGAGATCACGACCTGAGCTGAAACCAAGAGTCAGACACTTGACCAACTACACTAACCAGGCACGCCTTGCATAATGTTTTAAAAAGCTTCTGATCCTAGGCTCACCTGGCTGGCATCGTCATTAGAGCATTTAACTCTTGATCTCAGGGTTGTGAGTTTGAGCCCCACATTGGCTGCAGAGTTAACTTAATTAAAAAAAAAACAAAAAACCTAAAGACTTCTGATCCTATTTCTCACCCTAATTTATAGGATTCATATGGAAGAATCCACTGAAAAGTGTTAGACTAACTTTTCTAGATTGATCAGAGATCATGATGATTTCTCTTAACTGGTTAAATTTCCAATTCCTTAACTACTGTAAATCCTCACTCTACTTATTCACTAACTCATTTGTCTAGGGTTTTATTGCTATAAGAATACATAACAAGATGTCTTCAATTTCAAAACAATATAATACATTCTGGATTGATGGCAGTTAGGGAACATAGAAAAAAGGAGAGGAACAAATGATAAGTCATATGATTTTGTGGCACATTGATTTGGCATGGGCCCAGTAACATATTAGTAGGTTCAGATTGGGATTTCTAAATGTGGACCTTAATTCTCTTATGTGTAAAATGGGGTCGGCAATCCCTATTTTACATGGTTAGAATGAGAATTAAATAAATATATGATGTGGGAAGAGTGTATAAAAATATATTTATTAGTGGTTGACAGAGTAAGTGATACAAAATAAGTGTAAAATAAATTATAATTTTATTATTTTGGTTGAGGAAAGTTGTATATAAGTCATGTTTGGAAGAGGTATTAAACATAGCTTGACCCTCTTTGAGGAGGTTATGAATACCAGTAAGAAACACCAGCTTCTCAATTTCCAGATGTCAGGTCATGGTGTAAGGGCTGATGCCAGTGGACTTTATAATTCACTCAACTGAGGATGTACAAACAAGCCCAGCAGGGCATTTAAGCAACATCCTTAAACAGAAAACAAAATTTAGAGTTTTCTCATGAATGGAAATGCTGCATATCACTTTCCAGCTACCACCTGTTAAATGTTTTATTCACCAGTTATGTGTAAGAAGTAAAGCCCATGCACAACAGATGGCAGCCTAATTCTGGCTTCTCTAAAAAGGTTTTCCTCCTACTCATAAGAGCCCAAGGATATGTTGATGTGAGTGTTGCAGATGAATCCTCGGCACTGAATACTACTTAACAGTGTGACTCAGAGACCAACTGTGTTTCTCCTCATGGGTGATAGCCAAGCATTGAAACATGGTCTGAATTCAGAGTCTGGATCTGAAGGCAATTTATGTGCAATTCGTTATCCAACTCCAACAAGCTTATGCATGTATCTAAAGCATAGAAGGCTGAAAAATAATTTTGACCAACTATTACATCCTCAGTAGGGATAAAGGCTTTAAAAAAGGAGTTGAATTTATAGAGTCAACAATGGTTCAGGGAGCAGAAAACTGAGGATTACCTTTGATGCCTCTTTTCCTTTACCTCCCCCACATCTAATCATAGCAGCTCACTTGCTAAACAATCCTCAGATCCATACACTTCTCCATGTCTCCGCTGCAAGAACTCCTTTGGTCTAAACCAACAACACCTATTTCGTGGTTTCCCTACATTTAATCTAGATCCTCTTCATTGCAGTCTGAAAGATTTTTCCAAAATGCAAACTTGATCTGTCACTGCCATTGCTCTATTCCTGCTGCTTAAAAGCTTTAAATAGCCTCCCTTTGTTTCTGTGGTAAAGGTCAAAACGTTGAGCCAGGTCATTAAGGCACAAGGTTCTTAGCTACTACAGTGTACCTAGTTACCAGGTTTCTTAGTTACCAACAATGGAAATAGATTCTGGCCCACTTAAAGAGCAAAAAAATTTATTAAAAGGAGATGGCCTCTTGGAAGAAATTGACTCTGGCCTATTTAGGCAACAAAAAAATTAATAAAAGGATGTAAGCCACTCAGAAGGCTGAGGGCCAAGCTGAGGAAATGGATGCCACAGCTTGCACCGCCAACCTCCTGGAAAGCACTGCCCAAGTCACGGCCATACCTGCCAAGAGAAGAAAATCCTTCACTGTTCTGCTTCTGGCTCCAGATCCAAAATGGGGTGGGTGTTCTTGATTGGCTGTGAATACACCTAGCCACCTGGAGGTGAGCTTCTATAATGGGAAGCCAGCCAGCCTCCCACCAATACTCCTAAAGTGGGGAATTCCCCAAACACAAGTATGAGTTTTAAATGCTGAGCAGCTAAAATAAAGAAGAAGAAGAAGAAAGGAAACCCATGACGTCCTTTACATGACCTAGGATTTGGCCCTTGCCTCCCCCTCCACCATCATCTCACCCCCTCCCTCTCTGTGCTCCAGCTACACGGTCCTGTCTTCAAACACTTCCACACCAGGGCTCTTCCCTTTACCTACAGTGCTCTCTTCTCCATCAAGAGCCCCACCCCGCTTTGGTGTAGCCTAATATATCAGTCCAGGTGCTGGTAGGGTGAGTTCAACAAGGGGATCATTTACAGAGATATGGGTCCCATGAAAGGAAACCAGCCAGCTATGGCAAAGCATCCTGGGCTAGCAAGAGCAGGAAGCCCTATCACCCTTCACCTAGAGGAGGAAACAATGGTGCGTTTTTGGAACCGGGAACAGGGAATGGAACAGGGAATAGCCGTGCCCTTCAGCAAAGAAAGAAGTCAGTCTACACTGACAGGGAGAGCAAGAGTAAATAGCCTGACCTTATTCTGCTCCCACCCTCTAACCTCCTGCTCATGTTTCTGATTGGACAAACCAACCTGAGACCAAAGGGATGAGTTGCTCATTGATGAAGGCTGTAGAAAAACAGGGGCAGAAAGACGGAAGATGCATGCATCTGGAAAAAATCGAGAGTGGTCGGTATCCTTTGTTTTAAGTTCCTTTCCTTAACAGTATCTATCTCTATTTGTAAATATATAACCATAAGTGGCTTTTAAATTTATTTTTAACATTTAAAAATTATAGTTAAACTCCTCGAGGTCAGGAATTGTGTTTGTCTTTGCTCACCATAGTTTCTCCAGGAACTAGCAAGGTGTCTAATATATAAAGGGGCCTCAATAAATATTTCTTGAGTTAATGAAAGTATCTTCAATATGCAATATTATGCTTTCAACAGTCTAATTTTCAAGCCTTTATTAACTAAAATAGGGAAATCATGACTTCCTACTTCCTCATTAGCCAGCCTCTTTCCCAGTTTCTTCTTTGCCCACCTAGTAAAATGGCCTATAGTCGCAAAATCTCTAAAGCCCTGCCAAGATTAAACTAAAATTCTAATAATTTATTTTTATTTTGCCCAAACTTTCTCCTGATCAGTTATTTTTTCTAGGTTATTTATTGAGAGCTCATTTTATGGCGTATATGTAGAAAGCTAACTTTCTCAGGCTTCATGATAACCAGAAACTTTAAACCACAATGCACAGCACACAATTTCAGCTTAAGCCTTTTGCCTTTGTGCTATATTAAAATATCCTTGAAATAGGCATAATGCCATATGATGAATAACATATGGTACACGACAGTCCCTATTCATATGTGGAAGATATGCTAATGATATCCCATACAGGAAGTAAAAGTAGCACCATATTTATTTTTTCTATGTGGGTTTATCTGGATTCAGCATCTAAAAACACTAATTTCTAATGTCACAGAGGGAATGATATAGACGCTGAACAAAGATGACTGGTGTGCAAGGTCAGTTACAAAATAATCCACAGGAGGGAGATAGGAGCAATCCATGATCTGCCTGGTCAGAGTTCAAGTAATGTTGAGGGAGAAGAAGAGATGTTTAGAGAAGACCCTGAACCTTATCAAGGGAGTGGCCCCAGGTGCAAAGAACTCTTGCCTACCAGCTGTGGGAAACAGACTCGACTTACCTCTGATGTTACTTGCACTAGTACATCATCTTGTCTTTACTGGCGAGAGTGCTCTCAGGTCCAATGATCCTTTTTTTATAACAAGCATTTTGTAATGCCTCCTCTGCTTTCCTGAAATGGAATTCCCAGGTAATATAATTTACACGAAACGTTTTTTAAACCAGTATAATGATGTAACTACAAAACAAAGGATAAGTAAAATATACTTACAGTAAAGTGATATACATGTCAGAATGTAAATTCTTAGGCACTCAGAGCTTACATCTATGGGTAGAATCACTGTGAATGTAACAACCACAAAAGCAAATCATGTAGCCCTGGAGCCTTGAACACCATAAGCAGTGTTGTTGTCAAGGATGTGCATTTTCAAAATAGTGAATGCCTCTTGCATTTTCCGGCAAACAGTGCGCAATCTTCTCTCGGCTTACAGAGTAGGTACATTCCTGGAAAATTCAGTGATCTTAAAAAATATGTCAAAACTGTGGCGCCTGGGTGGCTCAGTGGGTTAAAGCCTCTGCCTTCGGCTCAGGTCATGATCTCAGGGTCCTGGGATCGAGCCCCACATCGGGCTCTCTGCTCAGTAGGGAGCCTGCTTCGCCTTCTCTCCCTCTGCCTGCCTCTCTGCCTACTTGTGATCTTTCTCCTCTCTGTCAAATAAATAAATAAAATATTAAAAAAAAATATGTCAAAACTACATAAAGTTTCATATAAAATAGAACAGGGTTCTAGGCACAGATAACTAAGTTTTATACATACATGAAAGTCCTGTGCGACATTCAAAAGTCTCACTCAATTCAAAGAACAATTTTTTTGATGTGTGGGTTTGTCTTGTATATTGTAGAACGTCTCTGGCCCCCGCCCACAAAATGCCAGCACATCTTCCAATCATTTTAACAAGGCAAAATGGGTCAACAAATTTTCAAAATGTCCCCACAGTATATAGTGTCTCCTCCGTTGAGAACTGCTAGGCTGGAGGATTCAGTAATCAGTTTTCTGACTATGATAGAATCACTGTGATGCTATCAGTATGTGACATTCTAAACCTTCCTTTGGCTGGTACAATTCTTTCCAGCAGGCCCAGAAACAGTATCCTGCTAACTCAAGGGGGAAAAAAAAAAAACGCTAAACCTTATGAAGGATACTGGGGCAGCTCATGCAACTGAAGAAAGAACTGAACAAGAAAGCCTCAGTGTATCACTTAGGATTAAGTTCCATTAAACATGATAGAAAGCAGTGGCTTCATCAAAATGGAATTTTAATTCTCTCTCACAGAAACTGAGCCTGATGATAAGATGTCCAGAGTTGGTATAGCAGCCCTACTTCATGAAGTTCCCTGGAAGCCACGCTCATTCTATTCACTCTCTACCATCCTTAAGATATGGCCCCAGTTCTCATGGTCCAAGATGGCAGCAGAACATACGAAGGGATAAAGAATCAGGCAAATCCCAACTACTTCCTTACAAGCTTCTTGTCTCAGAAGCTTCCACAAGACAATTCCACTTACACTTCATTGCCCAAAACTTAGTCATATGGCTATATCTCGCTGCAGGAAGGCTGGGAAGATGTTTATGACTATCTGAAAATTCTATTACTAAAGAAGAAAGAGAACGGATATTGGATGACAAAGTAATAATCAGTACTCTGCCTGTGGGGAGGAGGAATCAAGGCAGCTCTTGGGTTTCAGCTGATGGCAGTGTTTGTGCATATTGAATACAGGCTGCAGCGGGGCTTTCTGACCATGCTGCACTGTAATCCAGCTGTGTTTGTGGCTGTTTAGCTCTCCTTGATGTGGTGGGCTGAATAATGGCTCCTGAAAGATCTATGTAGGAATCCCTGGCACCTGTGAATACATTGCTTTACATGGTAGAAGGAACTTTGAAGATGTAATCAAATTAAGGTTCTTGAGATGGAGAGATTATCCAGGACTATCTGGGTGGGCCCACTGTAATGACAAGGGTCTTTATAAAAAGGAGGCAGAAGATCAGAGAGAGAGAATGTGTCAACAAAAGCAAGAGATGGGAGGGATGCGAGAAGTGGGCAGTCTCTAGAAGCTGAAAAGAGGTAAGGAATCAGATTCTTATCTGAAGCCTCCAGAAGGAGCAGATCTTGGTTTTACACTTTTGACATCCAGGGCTATAATAAAATAAATGTATGTTGTCTTAAACCACTATGTTTGTAGTAATTTGTTACAATGAGTGGGAAACTAATACACTTGATAACTGATTTTTCTTTGAACCTGATTCTAAAATCTTCTTAAAAATTGCACAAACCGGGGCGCCTGGGTGGCTCAGTCGTTAAGCGGCTGCCTTCGGCTCAGGTCATGATCCCAGGGTCCTGGGATCGAGCCCCTCATCGGGCTCCCTGCTTTGCAGGAAGCCTGCTTCTCCTGATACCACTCCCTCTGCTTGTGTTCCCTCTCTCGCTGTGTTTCTCTCTGTCAAATAAATAAAATCTTTAAAAAAAAAAAAATTGCACAAACCACCTATATGCTCCCATTAAATCCCTTTTCTGCTGTAGTAAAGTTGTTTTCATTGTGTCCAGCCAAGGACCCAGGCTAGTACAATCATGGGCCATTCCTCTAGGGGCCATCAATAAGAAAACTCAGCACCATCTGTACTCTTGGTCTTTATTTGTCTCTGCTCAGGAGTCATATTCCCATGAGAGTAAAACCAATTTTCCAGATTAGATCACATGCCCATTTCTGTGGTCAGGGACTGAGGTTCTGAGAATCACATGGATCGGAGAAGGGACAGTTCACAAAAAGTAATGAAGCAGTTGCTTTTATCAGAGGAAGGAAGAAAATAATGCTGGCCAATCAAAACTGACATATTTTTTTATTAATTCAAAGTTTTACAAATATAAAATACATCTTCATATCCATGAGCCAGACTGCCAAAATAAAAAACCATTAAAGGACTTCCAGTTAAATATGGCAGATAAACTAGATGTGTTTGTCTCGTTTTACAGAGGAAGGGAATCCCATCCAAAAAATGGTACAAACCTCAAGGGCAAATAGGAAATGAACATCAGCAGAGGAAAAACAACACATTTTTGAAAGCTAGGAAACAGACGGAAGGATGGTAACACACATTGCTGAGCGAAGGAAGCTAAACCCTAAATATCCAAAGAGGTGGATACCAAGAAGTAGGCAATTTACCCTGTAGACATTCAGAAAGTTAAGGACTTAGAAACGTGAGTATTTTCTACCATTCATAAAATGAAGCATCTCATGCCTCATTATTAAATGTGAGCAAAGAGAGAATTTAGTAAAATTATGTCTATTTAGTATAAAATGTATTTGAATAATTAAATTAGTATACCCTACTTACCTCTGAAGAATATTGTTAGATTATTAAAATATAAGTAGATAAGCAATGACTACAAGATATTTGAGGACAACCTCCAGCATCAACAACAAATCTCAGAGTCCCAGAGAAAACAAAAGATAACACAAGAAACAAAATAAATCTTTATTAAAAATTGTAACTGATATTATCAGAGAGATAAAAGAAAGTATTATATTCATGAGACAAGAGAAGAATCGTTGTTGTTTTTTTTTAAAAAGGAATAATCAGAGCAAGAAAAATAAATTAAAATTAAATTAAAAACATGGTTTTGAAATAAACAAAAACATCCAATAAAAGTGTTAGAAGACAGGGGCACCTGGGTGGCTCAGTGGGTTAAAGCCTTTGCCTTCTGCTCAGGTCATGATCTCAGGGTCCTGGGATCGAGTGTATGGAGCTCTCTGCTCAGCAGGGAGCCTGCTTTCCCCTCTCTCTGTCTGCCTCTCTGCCTACTTGTGATATCTCTCTCTGTCAAATAAGTAAAAATAAAATCTTTAAAAAAAAGTGTTGGAAGACAAAAGCAAAGAAATCTCCTAGGAAGTAAAATCAAGGGGTGCCTGGGTGGCTCAGTGAGTTAAAGCCTCTGCCTTCGGCTCAGGTCATGGTCTCACGGTCCTGGGATCAAGCCGCATGTAGGGCTCTGGGCTCAGTGAGGAGCCTGCTTTCCCCTCTCTCTCTGCCTGCCTCTGCCTGCTTGTGATCTCTCTCTCTCTGTCAAATAAATAATAAAAAATAAAATCTTTAAAAAAAATCAAAAGGAAAAAAAGACAACAGAAGGGGAAAAATAAGATGCTTACAGAATTGTTCTAGAATGTTCCATATCTGATTGACAGGATTTCTGGAAAGAGAAAATGGGAGTAAAAACTGATGGGATGGAATCATCAAATAAAAAAGAAAATATCCCAGGGCTGAAAAACATGAAATTTAGCCATGCAATTTCAGATCAAAAACATCCACTAAATGCCCACAGTCCAATGAATAAAAAAAGACTTAAACCAAGTCACATAATAAAATTCCAGGATGCTAAGAAAAAACTTAAAAGGGTTTTTTTTTTCCCTAGGGGGTTGTAGAAGTGGGTAATCACATAAAAAGGATTGGGAATCAGAATAGGCATCAAGCTTCTTGATCGCAATGGAGTTCAGAAAAAAAGGAGGTAATGTCTTTCCCATTGTGAGGGGAAACTATTTCCATCCTAGAATTCTATTCCTATCCTTAAGTAACAACTGCCTATGAGGGTAATATGCAAAGATGCCTATGCACTGTTTCTCAGGAAGCTACTGAAGGATGGGTCCCAGCAAAATGAAGGACTTGACCAAAAGAAGAAAATACGGAAGCTGGGAAACAGGAACTGTCACAGAAAACCAGTAAAGATTGTCAGTCCTGAGGGAAGGCTGGGTGGCTCAGTCCTGAGGGAAGGCTGGGTGGCTCAGTCAGTTAAATGTCTGCCTTCAGTTCAGGGTCCCACATCAGGCTCCTTGCTCAGCAGGGAGCCTGCATCTCCCTCTGCCTGCTGCTCCCCCAGCTTGTGCTCTTGCTCTCTCTCTCTCTCTCTCTCTTTTTTTTTTTAAGATTTTTTTTTTTATTTATTTGACAGCGAGTAACACAGCGAGAGAGGGAACACAAGCAGAGGGAATGGTAGCAGGAGAAGCAGGCTTCCTGCTGAGCAAGGAGCCCGATGCGGGGCTCGATGCGGGGCTCGATCCCAGGACTCTGGGATCATGACCTGAGCCGAAGGCAGACGCTTAACGACTGAGCCACCCAGGCGCCCCTCTCTCTCTCTATTTCTCTGACAAATAAATAAAATCTTTTTTGAAAAAAGGAAAGAAAAGAAAGAAAAAAAAAAAGACTGTTAGTCCTCGGATGACAACCAAGGTATCACCCTGTCCAGATAGGAGCAGGGGGACACAGATAATCAATAGATTATCTGAAATGCTAAATGTAGTATTGATAAGCATCTGAAAACCTAAAGAAACATTTGGTCAGATTGACAGAAAACCAATAGAATGAAAAACTAGGCAAGTCTTAACTCTCAAGAAAACAAAAGGTTAAAAAAAAAAAAGGTTGCACAATGAAAGAAAAATAGTCACATACACTTACTTGGCTTACCAGTGAAGAACACTTAATAATAATGTAAATACTAAATATCGAATTAGCTAGAAATTAAGTTAGATTATATTAAGAGAATAAGGGAGTAGATGGGGAAGAGGAGTATATGCATGTATGGAGTTAATAGATAAGGCTTAAAATTTACATATACATATAAAATATATATATAATATTTTATTTATTTATTTGACAGAGAGATAGCATAAGCAGAGGGAGCACAGAAGGAGGGGGAGAAGCAGACTCCCCGCTTAATAGGGAACCCAGTGTGGGGCTCAATCCCAGGACCCTGGGATTTTGACCTGAGCCAAAGGCAGATGCTTAACCAATTGATCCACCCAGGTGCCCCTAAAGCCCAAAATTTATAAACCAAGAAATAGAAGTATAGCTATAGGCATAATCAGGAAAACTGCCAAACAGTTAAAAGCCTCAGATGTGGGGAGGGAGAAGGCACTGCTTTTCTTTTTTTTTTTTTTTTCAATATAAGCTTTGCAGTGTTATTTAATATTTTGTCTAAGTTTGATTTTAAAAAATTTATACTGTAGCACCTGACTGGCTCAGTCAGTGGAGTGTGCAACTCTTGATCTCAAGGTTGAGAGTTGAAAACCATGTTGGATATAGAGATTACTTAAAAATAAAATCTAAAAAAAAATAAAATCTTTATTTGTTTTTAGAGAGAGGGTGAGCAAGAGTGGGAGAGGGGCAAGGAGAATCCCAAGCAGGCTCCGAGCCCAGCACAGAGCCCAACATGGGGCTGATCTGAAGACCCGGAGACCACAACCTGAGC
>CM053610.1:60172339-60194392 GCA_028646535.1 Procyon lotor
CCCCAGCTCTGTGTCTCAGACTGGAGTGTTAGGTCAGTGATTTAATTCATTAACCAGTTAGGATGCATTAGGAAGCTCAACTATTACTACCTACGCGTTTCATTCCATGAGGTCTGGTTAGTGTTTGATACCTGTAATGTATTGTAGCCTAAATAATATTCTTAAGACCCATTTCATATTTGTCTTTACAGTATATGAAATGTTTCGGTTTTTCATTGAAGAAATGAGTCATTTGCCATTTGTGTTGTTTTCATACAGCTGATGGAAAATGTCTGGTGTCGGTTGGTTTAGACGATTTTCACAGTATTGTGTTTTGGGACTGGAAAAAGGGAGAAAAGATAGCCACCACAAGGTAAGGCGGTGCCGAGGTCATGCGGCATCCTGCTGATTCGCTTAATTCAGTAAAGGTCAATAGTTTGCATTTTCTGGTCAGATTTCATCTTCAAACTCAGATGGAATTCACATGGAAAGCGTAACACTGAAGTGAAAACATACTACGGTATTTCCAGACCTGACTTGGAGCAGTTAATGTTTGTTTCGGGGAACTGGAAAATTCTGAAACCCTTTCCAGAGAGTTACTCATCGCTTTGCTTTTAGTAATATACGCTTCGTCTTTATCGAAGCTTTCTCCAGCAGTAGAAAAGCAGCTTGTCTCAGACTTGGGCCTCGCCCCTTGTTTTTTGACTGTCTCAGACCTGGTAGAGGACTGTCAATGTCACTCGAGTCAGAAGTACCGTTTGTCATGAGGCTGTGTCATGCTGGAAAGGAGGCCCCGTCGTGTGCATCTGCCTCTCGCTTTCAAAGCAGGCAAATTGTTTCCCTAATCCCCCCATCTTATAAATAGACTTTCCAAGACCAGCTGCTGTTTATAGACCACCTGTCCTCCCTTACCCCAGCCTCCCTCCCTGCTGAATCAGCCCGAGGTCTGCACACTGCTTTCTACTCCCACTTCCACGGGGCTTAGCTGTTTGCCCGGCCGCGGTCAGAGGTCAACATAGTTGGCAGCCCAGGCCTAGTGATACAATTTGCTGCTCAAGACAGGTTATCAGCTTACCTCTCCACCAGCTCTCCTCCACATGAGCCGACATCGTTTCTGTCTCGCGGCATGAAGTCGTTTTTAAGTTAATGGCTTTGAGTGCCAATATTCACTGTAAATTAACATTTCCCTTTACAGTATTACATAGGAAGATAGGTTTTTGGTTTTTGTTGTTTTTGTTTTTTTTTTTGCAATTTGATTGAGTAAATGAAGATCTGTATATTGCTGGGGACTCAGAGCAGGAGGAGACGGAGCCCTGAGGACTCCAGCTGACCATCTTAGGAGAAAGGAGATTTTCTGATAAGTGCTATGGAGATGAAATTCTTGGCAAATAACAACTCATAAATCTGCCTGCCCAAGTGGGCTTTCTTGGTCTCTCTAGTATTCCAGTATACTCAGATTCAGCTCCTCCTTAGAGCTCTGCTTTCCCTTTAGACTAATACACTGAATTTTAGTTTAATGTTTCTGATAACGTACCAACTGCAATGCAGATTAGTTCAGGCTAAGCCCATGCTTGCATTTCAAAAGCAACAGAAAAGCACTTTTCCTGCTAGGAAACCCTCTGCAACCTTGCGTGGCTCACCTGTGGGATGCCAGGAATATTCATAGAAACAGAAGAAATAAATACTAAAATTTTAAAGGTATATATTTTATGTGCTGGGTAGTATTATTTCTATTTAATTAATACAGAGTGACTTAACACCATTATATTAGTAGCACACTCTATTTTTGGAATTGCTACCAAGCCTTATGTCACATTCCCCAAACAGGACACCTGCAAAATTGCCCTCCAAGAATATTTTTGCAATTGAAACATTAACCAGTGCTCTTTCCAAGAAGGAATGTCACGGATTGCTAAAGTTCTTTGAGGACTGCTGAGTTTTAAAATAATAAATAGTAAATATTTACATAAATACCTGTTTACATAATATTTATATAAACTTATATAAATACACAAATGAAAACTCCCATCGCCTTCAGTTACATACTTAGTCAGATAGAAACCTTAAAAACTGGGGCATCAGGGTGCCTGGCTGGCTCAGTCAGGAGAGAGTTCAACTCTGGATCTCGGGGTTGTGAATGTGAGCCCCATACTGGGTGTAGCGATTACTTTAAAAAAAAAAAAAAAAAGGCCAAAACTGGGCCTTTGAAAGAAGTGACAAAGAAAAACAGGTGACCCTTTACTGATGGTACCTTACTGGCTTTAAGGAGTCTTCATAGCTCCCAAGAGGCCTTGATTCACTCTCAGGATGGCCACTCAGTGACACCCCTCACTTTGTACTCGTGTGTCTCAGTTGTGCTAGCGGTGGACACAAGCCAGGCTTACCAGCGAACCCGCTTCTGGCAGTCTGCCCCGCTGCGGCCAGGCGGGGTTCTGCAAGAGCCCCCACCCCTGGGGTGTGAGAGCTGCCCCAGAGGGACGGGCCAGGCAGCACCCTCGTGGCTCAGCTGACGCCAGGGCAAAGGGGTGCTGCCTGCACTTGTGCAAATGTTGCCCGGAAGCTCCTTGGTTTTCAGCTCAGAGAAATTAGAGAAATTCGGGATTGGCACGTGGAGCTCTTACTACAGGATCGCTCTGAAGCTTAGTCCAACCTCTGAACGATTCTTGCACCTCTTTGCTGATTTTCATGGAAGATTTCAATCGCCTCCATTACAAATGAATTTTTTCAGTCTTTTTTTTTTTTCCTTTTGAAGGTTGTTCAGATTTTAGTGTTATGGAAAAGTAACCCATTTAATAACCAAAGCCAATCTCGTATGGGCAGGAGTTAAATTGCCTAATATCAGTGTCAGGAGAAAAAGGAGAGAATCAGGTGCCTCTATGTCCCTTTATTTGCATTTCAAATCGAAGGCACCAGTAGCAGGACTGTTGGGGACAGTGACTAATTATTCTTGATATGCTTCATCTCAGAAGTGTGAACAGGAGGCAAACGGTACGGTAGTCAAGGTGCCTAACAAGAATACTTACACTGTCAGTGTGACATAGTCGCGCCCCTGGAAAACTCAGGGACAAAACATGGGCCCAGGAAGTGCAGGTACACAGAACTGCAGAGTGTGTGCTTCTGAGTGAGCTGTATTGCTCGGTTTATTACAGGTCCCCACCCTGACATGCATTTAGGGAATGGGATAAAGTCTCCTGCAGACCGAATTGGCACCTTTCTTTCCTCACTTTGCTTTTTAAAAATGAGTATCTCTTTTTTAAAATCACATGTATTACTCTTTTCTCACACACACCAAAAAAACCGCCAAGAGGAAAATGAAAATCATCCGTTATTCCACTACCCATGACAGAGCCAACATTTTAGCATGTGTTCTTTAGTATATATTGTTCTAGTATTCTTACCCGTTTTTATTCTTTTTTTTTTTTTTTTTTTACCCGTTTTTATTCTTATGTGAGATACTCCACCTACGGCTCTGCAACTGGCTTCTTTTTGTCACTTGCCATCATGCCCCCTCAGTTTACGCTTACTATTACCTGGCTTGTTCTGTATTATTATTCTGTATTGTAAGGTCTTTTATTTATTATTTTATGGAGATATGTTTTCCTTTTTTATTTCTGTTTTTCAAATTTTTGTTTAGTTTCTAGTTAGTTAATATAGAGTGCGGTATTGGTTTCAGGAGTAGAATTCAGTGGTTCACCACTTACATCCAACACACAGTGCTCATCACACATCACAACAAGTGCCCTTCTTAATACCTGTCACCCATTTGTCCCATCCCCCAACCCCTTCCCTCCATCAACCCAAAGTTTGTTCCCTGTAGTTGAGTCTCTTAGGGTGTGTTTCCCTCTCCCCCCACCCTTTTAACCCCTTCCATGTGTTCTTCTGTTTTGTTTCTTAAATTCCACATATGAGTGAAATCGTATGCTATTGGTCTTTCTCCGACTTATTTCACTTAGAATAATACACTCTAGTTCCATCCACATTGTTGCAAGTGTCAAGAGTTCATTCTTTTTGATGGCTGAGTAATACTACACACACACACACACACACACACACACACACACAATACATCTCTATCCATTCAGAAGTCGATGGACATTTGGGCTCTTTCCGTAGTTTTGCTATTGTTGGTAATGCTGCTATAAACATTGGGGTGCACTGGTGTCCCTTCGAATCTGTATTTTTGTATCCTTTGGGTACAAAAAGCCTAGTAGCGCAGTTGCTGGATTTTAAGGTAGTTCTATTTTTAGCTTTTCAAGGAATCTCCATACTGTTTCACTGAGTGGCCACACCAGTTTGCATTCCCACCAACCGTGTAAGAGGGTTCCCCTCTCTCCACATCCTCACCAACACCTGTTGTTTCCCATGTTGTTAATTTTAGCCATTCTGACTGGTGAGAGGTAGTATCTCTTCATGGTTTTGATTTGTATTTCCCTGATGATGAGTGATGTTGAGCGTCTTTTCATGTGTTTGTTAGCCATCTGGATATCTTTTGAAAAATGTCTATTCATATTTTCTAGCTATTTCTTAACTAGATTATTTGGTTTTGGATGTTGAGTTTGAGAAGTTCTTTATAGATTTTGGATACTAACCTTTTATTAAATATGTCATTTGCAAACTACTTCTTCCATTCTGTAGGCTGCCTTTTAGTTTTGTTGATTGTTTCCTTCACTGTGAAGAAACTTTTTATCTTGATTAAGTCCCTATAGTTCATTTTTGCTTTTGTTTCCCTTGCCTGAGGAGATCATACCTAGTAAGAAGTTACTACAGCCAAGGTCCAAGAGGTTGCTGCCTGTGTTCTCCTCTAGAATCTTGGTCGTTTCTTTTTTTTTTTTTTTAAAGACTTTATTTATTTATTTGACATAGAGAGAAATGACAAGTAGGCAGAGAGGCAGGTAGAGAGAGAGGGGAAAGCAGGCTCCCCGCTGAGCAGAGAGCCCGTTGTGGGGCTCGATCCCAGAACCCTGAGATCATGACCTGAGCCAAAGGCAGAGGCTCTAACCCACTGAGCCATCTAGGTGCCCCTCTTGATCGTTTCTTGTCTCACATTTAGGTCTTTCATCCATTCTGAATTTATTTTTGTGTATGGTGTAAGTGGTCCACTTTCATTGTTCTGCATGTTGCTGTCCAGTGTCCCCAGTACATCGTGTTGAAGAGATTGTCTTTTTTTTCCCCAGTGGATATTCTTTCTTGCTTTGTTGGAGATTAGTTGAACATGTGGTGCCTGGGTGACTCAGTCATTTAAGCATCTGACTCTTGATTTTGGTTCAGGTCGTTATCTCAGGGTCATGAGTTCGAATGCTGTGTCAGACTCCGCATCAAGCGTGGAATCTGTTTGGGATTCTCTCTCTCCCTACCTCTCTGTCCTTCCCCCATGTTGGCATAGGCTCTCTCTCTTAAAAAAAAAAAAAAAAGATGGTACAGTTGTGGGTCCATTTCTGGGTTCTCTATTCTGTCCTGTTGATCTGTGGCTGTTTTTGTGCCAATACCAGATTGTCTTGATGACTACAGCTTTGCAGTATAGCTTGAGGTCTGGAATTGTGGTGCCTCCAGCTTTCCTTTTCTTTATCAGGGTTGTTTTGGCTATTTGGGGTCTTTTGTGGTCTCATGCAAATTTTAGGATTGTTTGTCGTAGCTCTGCAAAAAATGCCAGTGGTATTTTGATAAGAATTGCATTAAATGTGTAGATTGCTTTGGGTACTATAGCCATATTTTAATAATATTTGTTCTTCCAATCCATTAGCATGGAATGTTTTTCCATTTTTGGTGTCTTCCTCAATTTCTTTCATCAGTGTTCGTTTCCAGAGTACAGATCATTTATTTCTTACGTATCTTACGGTTTTTGGTGTATTGTAAGCTATCTCAAATCTTTTTTGAAGATGGGGTGTAATTCAGACATTGCTTCACTCTTGAAAGTTGTGGGCTACCTCCACAAAAAAAGAGAACACAAATCACAAGACTTGTGATTAGAGGCCTGGGCCTCTAAGCAAATGAAGTGTTCTGAATAGAGCATTTGGAAGCCAACTCACCTGTATGCAGCTGCCCTGGACTTCTGGGAGAGGCACATTCCTTCCCTCTTCCCCTGCAGTTGCCGATGGAGTTTACAGTGTGGCCCTATGTGGTGAATTACTTATGACTCTGGCATGAGAAATCATCCTTTATTAGGGCAGCAGGACAGTCTTCCACATTCTTACTTTCTGCTTAGGACCTGTAACTCTTCCCATTTTATTTTTCTTATTGACACAGTTGTAGGCAACTACCCTACAGATTTAACAAGTGTCTAAGGGGAAGATAGCAGAAGTATCCATGAATGTCCTTTATGTAGATATTGACATTAACTAAACATTAACCTGCCATCATTCATCAAGAAATTAGATGAAAACTCAAAAGTACTCTCAAAAAAACCCCACATTTTTACAACTGTCTAAATATTTGGCATTGGATAAACACAAAACAGTCCTCTTTTCTGTGTAGGAAATGTAATTTATTATACCTGCTCTCAATTTTCATGTCCATTTTCTCTAGTGTCTTCCCTCTAAAGTTTTTATTAATGATTTAGAATCCATGGGGATTTTCCTCCAAGCAAGAAATCTTTGGATTCTTAATGTCTTTTATGGTTATCTGGTCTATTTCTCATCTTGGTGTTAGGCATATTTTCTATCCTTTCATATCTGTACTTTTATCTCTCTGTCCTAATTGTTCCTGATAACTTCCAGTGATGTATCTTGGCCCTAATGTCCATGTGTCACTTGGGACTTTGAAAGAAACAGAGAGAGAAAGTTCAAACATCAGTTCCTCTCCTTTCCCTGCCTATCACTGTAGGGCCCATGTAATGAGCATGGAGATGCTCTGTTCTGTTCTTTTACTTTATTATGGAAAATTTCAGAGTTACACAGAAGTAGAGGAAATAGCATAGTGGACTCCCTTTCACCCAGCTGCATCATTCTACGATGGCACAAATCTTTCCCCCCTTGCTTTTTCTTTTACTTAATTTTTTGCTAGAATATTTTAAAGAAAATTTAAGACATCATGTCATTTGACCTATACATGCTTCATTAAACATTTCTAACATAAAAACCACATTTTTATTTTATTATTTAATTGAATTATAATTGATATACAATACTATCTGAGTTTCAGGTGTATACCATAGTGGTTTGACATTTATGTACATTTTGAAGTGCTTAACATAAGCGTAGTTATCATCACCATCCAAAGTTGTTAAAATATTGACTGTAGTCCCTGCTATACTTTTCATCCTTAACTTATTTATTTCATAAATGTCAGGTTGTACTTCTTAATCCTCTTCAGCTATTTTGCCCATTCTCCCAGCCCCATCCCCTGTGCAACCACCAATTTGTTCTCTGTATTTATGAGTCTGTTTTTATTTTGTTTCATTTGCTCATTTGTTTTTTAGATTCCACATGTCAGTGAAATCTCATGGCATTTGTTATTCTCTGACTTATTTCACTTAGCATAATATTCTCTAGGCCTATCTATGTTGTTGTAAATGGCATGATTTCATTTTTTTTAATGGTTGAGTAGTGTGTGTGTGTGTGTGTCTATACATACACCACATCTTCCTTGTCCATTTATCTATGGGCGAACACTTGGGTTGCTTCCAAATCTTGGCTGTTGTAAGAAATGCTGAAATAAATGCAGGGGTGCATAGATCTTTTGGAATTCATGTTTTTGTTTCCTTTGGGTAAATACCCAGTCATGGAATTATTGGATCCTATATATATTATCTTTTAATTTTTTATTTTTTAATTTCCAAACTTTTCCACAACAGCTGCACCAATTTATAATCCCACCAACAGTGCATGAGGGTTCCTTTTTCTCCACATCCTTGCCAACGCTTATTATTTCTTGCATTTTTGATAGTAGCCATTCTAATTGGTGTCAGGTAATATCTCATTGTGGTTTTAATTTGCACTTTTCTGATGATGAGTGATGTTGAGCATCTTTTCAGGTGTTTGTTTGTCATCTCTATGTCTTCTTTAGAAAAACGTCTATTCAGGTTCGCCACCCATTTTTTAATGGGTTTTTTTATGGTGTTGTAGAAGTTCTTTACATATTTTGCATATTAACCCTTTATCATGTATATCATTTGCCAATATCTTCTCCCATTCACTAGGTTGCTTTTTTGTTCTGTTGATGGTGCTTTTTCTTTGCTGTGAAAAATCTTATTTTAGTGTCTTGACAACTTATTTTTGCTTTTGTTTCTCTTGCCTGAGGAGGCGTATCCTTAAATATGTTGTTGAGGTCACTGCCTAAGAGAATGCTGCCCATGTTTTCTTTTATGACTTTTATGGTTTTAAGTCTCATATTTTGGTCTTTAATCTGTTTGTATTATTTTTGTGCATGGTATAAGAAGGTGCTCTTGTGTCATTCTTAGGCATGTAGCTCTCCAATTTCCTCGGCACCATCTGTTGAAAAAGCTTTTACCAATTATAAAATCTTGCCTCTCTTGTTGTAAATTAATTGACCATATAGGCATGGATTTATTTCTTGGCTCCCTACACTGTTCCATTCATTTATATGTCTGTTTTTGTGCCAGTGCCATACTGCTTTGATTACTATAACTTTGTAATATACCCTGAGATCTGGGATTGTAATAACCTTTGTTCTTAAGATTTCTTTGGCTGTCTGTTCAAAATCTTTTGTGGTTCCACGTAAATTTTAGGATTATTTGTTCTGTGAAAAATGCTCTTGGTATTTTGATAGGGATTGCTCTGAATCTTTAGAGTGCTTTGGGTACTATGGATATTTTAACAATATTAATTCTTCTAAACCGTGAGCATGGTATATCTTTCCATTTCTTTTTGTCATCTTCAGTTTCTTTCATCAGTATCTTATAGGTTTTAGAGTATAGGACTTTAACCTCCTTGGTTAGGTTTAATTGTAGGTAACTTTTTTTTTTTTTGGTACAATTGTAGATGGGGTTGCTTTTCTTAATTTCTCTTTTTGCTACTTTGTTATTGGTATATAGAAATACAACAGATTTCTGTGTACTAATTTTATACCTTGCAACTTTACTTAATTCATTTATTCTAATAGTAAGGCCATATATAAAAAACTCACAGCTAACATCATACTGAATGGTGAAAAACTGAAAGCTTTTCCTCTAAGATCAGGAATAAGACAAGGATGTACACTCTCACTACTTTTATTCAACATAGTATTGGAAGTCATAGCTGCAGCAATCAGATAAGAAAAAGAAATAAAAGGCATCCAGATTGGTAAGGAAAAAGTAAAACTGTCATTATTTGCATATGACATGATCTTGGATATAGAAAGCCCTAAAGACTCCACCAAAGGTTCCTCCATGTCTTCTGATGGCTTGATAGCTCATTTCTCTTTATCACTGAATGATACTCTATTATCTGGATTACCACTCTTTTTCTTTACTTACTCACCTGTGGAAGGACATCTTGATTGCTTCCAGGTTTTATCAATTAGAAGTAAAACTCCTGTAACCATCTATGTGTAGGTTTTTGTGTTGAATTTATACCTTGATTTTTTTTTGTTGTTTATAGAGTCCTTTATTCCATTGTATTTTTCAGTTGTTTGTTGTATATGCTATTGATTCTGCACTCAATTTTGTATGCTGTAGCTTGACTAAATTATCTTGTTTGTAATTGTTTTTTCATTGTTTTCTTTTGAATTTTCTATGTATATAGTTGCATCATCTGCAAATAGAAGCTCTTAGGTTTTTAACTTTTGAAATCTTAACTAATTGCACTTGTTAATATGTTCAATACACAGTTAAATGGCAGTGGTAATAATCTTATTCCTGACTCCATCGGGAATGATATTAAGTAGGAATCTGACTTTTGAGTTCACACACACAAAAATGCATTGTAAATAAGCTACTGTTTCAGCACTTTCTGTTTCTAAAGGATAATGACACACAGCATCTGGAGAGCCGGCCTGTGTATAGTTGTTCTTGAATGAATCTGAGTTTTTCAATGAGAGTCAAAGACTGCAGGGAAGTAAAAGTGTCTAAGAGTTAAGTCTCCATTAATTCCTACTTTATTGAGTACTAATTGAGTATTTTTAATCACAAGTGAGTGTTAGATTTTTGTCAAATACCTTTTCGGTATCTGTGAAAATAACACAATTTTTCTTACGCATATTAAATGATGAATTGTACCATTTGAGTCCTTAATCATAAACCATCCTTGCATTCAGTCATATTTTTAATGTATTACTGGATTTCCTTTGCTGGAATTTTACTTAAGATATTAGGATATGTATTCATAGGAGATATTAGTTAAGTTGTTTTTGTTAATTGCTTTTATTTACATAACAAAAGTTAGATTCTAATATACTAGAGAAAACCATCAAATAGTCCATTAAATCCAGTAAAATCCATTAAATCCAGTAAATCCTTAACTTCTAATGTGAACCTACTTTGCAGCAAAATTGCCCTGGCACTATGGAACACCAGGCTATGGCTTCAGGTCTGTAGTCGGTCCTCATTTTTATATTTGTCTTTCTGCATCTTGGGTTATGAACTTGTATTGCTGAATGCAGAGGATCCTAAAGTGCCTTAGGTTAATAGGTGACATCCTTTCTCTCCCCATGGATGTGAGCTAGAGACTTCAGTTTCTAGTAAATACACATCTGGCTGAAATTCTGTTTAACCTAAAGTTATGCCTTCCACAGCAAAGAATAGTACATTTGAAGCTTCTCATTAATATGACAGCAGTGTCTTCCCTTTTTTCCTGTACAAGACCTCTGTATCCTGAGAACTACAATCTTATGAAGTGGCATTAATTTTATCTTATAAAGACATCTGATCCATTATAAATATTTCATTAATTTGTTTAAAGCATAAGTGAGTAAACTTTGGTAGCAGTATGTGGGTTAGAATAAAGGGCTCAAATATGCAAAGAAAAGTCAAAGGTCATGATTTTATTGTAGACCTTATGTATATTTTAAATTACTTTCTAATTTACTTGTCCTGTTAGAAGTATTTAATTAAAGTTAAACCAAATGTATGCTTTTAATAAAACTGTATCAAAGCTTCATGACAACTAGATGTTTTTTCTATTTGTCTCTTACAGAGGGCATAAAGATAAGATATTTGTGGTTAAATGTAACCCACACCATGTTGACAAACTGGTTACAGTTGGGATGAAGCACATCAAATTCTGGCAACAAGCAGGTAGTATTGTTTGGGTTTATCATTTTTGTGGTTGAGCGCTTTAAAAAAAAAAAAAAAACTCTATGAAAAAAAGCCCACCACCATTACCTAGCCAGTCTCTGCAATTTAAAATTAAAATGTGCCTGGAAGACATTCTCTCCCAAATTCACTTTGGGCTGCTTAATGTCCAACCTGTGAAACTTGGAATACTCTATAGGATGCTATGCATGTTTCTCAATATCTAGAAAGCTTTGGGAAATGTTCTGTGAAAATAATTATTTTTATATATTAATCATCTGTTCTGAAAGCTGTAATTACATTGGACCACTGAACAGGAAATAAAATAATCACTTTGGCTGGGTGAATAACATTTTCAGTATTTTGAGGGTTCTTTTCTTTATCACTGAATTTAAACACGAATTGAACCCCAACACAAATACACAATAGGTGATCCAAGTAAATTTGTGTGCATTATAATACTGATAATAAGGGTGAGTGAATAAGCGTATCAAAACATGCAAGGACATGTTATTCTTCTCATTAATAAACCAGACCTATTATTGAGATTTTGAATTCTTAGCCTCAGCTTAGGTGCCGTGCACATGGAATCGTACACTGGACGAAACTGATCCGGTGCTTTCTGCTTTTAAAAAAAAGATAGTGGCACTCACCTCGTCTGGAGAGCCAGCCTATGCATGGCTTTCTGGAATAGGTCTGGGTTTGTTAGTGCGAGTCAGCAAGTACAGGGAAAGGTGAGCATCCCAACGACAAATCTGATGTACCTTTTCCTTCATCTCACCCTAAAGTCCCCATGACAAAAATCGAGGCAAAACATAGGTCACATGTTTACGGTTTTCGTTGCTGCTGGTGGTGTTGACATTCTCTCTGGTCAGCATTCAGGAAGACTTTCCTAGCTTGCCCAGGCACCCAGTCCCTCCTCCTCTGGCTGGAATGGAACTGGCACTGAACCTTGGTTAGATGCATGTCTTGTTGGACTGAGATATATAAAGGCAGTGTCTCCAACCAGAACCTAAATTCGCTGAATGAAGAAACTCTTCTCATCTTTATACATCAGCATCAACCCCTGTATCTACCACAAAGGACGGATTCAATAAACACTGAATTAATGAATGTGTAAATGCAAAACCCTCTTAGAATATTTTTATGATGTTTTCTGCGGTCTTGATACATCTTTCCGTATACCTGTGATGTAGACACGTTGGGTTTTTCATTGAAGACAGTCATTCCAAATGCTCATAGAAGGTATTAACTTTTCAAAAAATAATAAATGCTCTCGGTCCACTTCAGGTGGGGGCTTCACCTCTAAAAGAGGAATTTTTGGAAGTGTTGGAAAATTGGAAACAATGATGTGTGTTTCCTATGGGCGAATGGAAGATCTTGTGTTCTCAGGAGCAGCTACTGGAGATATTTTTATTTGGAAAGATATTCTGCTACTAAAGACAGTGAAAGCTCATGACGGGCCTGTGTTTGCTATGTATGCACTGGATAAGGTATGGCATATTTGCATCATTAGCTTCCTAAAATTATCAGTTAATCTGAGGAAGGCCCCTACCAGCAGGGTGCTTGCTTGTCTCTCACATCTGTCTGAATTGAGAAGTAGTTGTCATGAATGGAGAGGAGTACAAATATCTTTAAAAATTCTTTCATTTCTAATTATTTATTTATGTGCAGTTAACTTTTTTCATACTCGTGTATGGTCACATTGATGAGTGGAACAATAATCGAACCACTTACTCCTCTGAGGTCTTTGCTTTTTGTGCCCAGAGGAGGAAGAGAAGGCTGAAGTGTTTCTCAGGACGCACCTGCTCCTGCGTTTGTACATTATCCCAACACCTCTTGGCGGTGCAACTGAGTGCGCGTCCAAAGGCCAGAGAACCGGGGGTGCCACTCGTGTGCGTCCCGACCCGAGGCTGGGAAAAGAGGTGTCCCGGCTCATTGAGTGCGCCAGGAAAGACAGGGATGAATTCCTCCTCCCTCTCCCTTTGTTCTCTTCAGGCTCTCAAAGAATTGGATGATGCTTGCCCACATCGGGGGAGGGTGATCTACTTTCCCGAGTGCACCAATTCAATTGCTAATCTGATCTGGAAATACCCTCCCAGACACAGACAAAAATAGTATTTAATCAGAGCACCCTGTGACCAGTCGAGTTGACACAAAATTAATCATCACACGTGCTGTATTTCCACTCAAGCTCATCTTTGTCCTGCTCTGTCCAGCCACCTTCCTGCCTTACAGTGTTATGTTGTTGTTTGTTGATCTTAAAGATCACACTTTATTGTCAGTACTATGAAAATACCTTGCCGAACCACTTTGCCAGAAAACCACATTTGTTATTCGCTGCCAGCTTGCTGGTGGTGCCACTGTCTGCTCTCTGACCCCCAAACAGCATAAGCCACCCAACACACCTGACTGAGCCGCGCCTCATTTTGCCTTTCCCTGTTCCCAGGTAAATATGCTGATCCCAGCACCGAAGTCGGTTCTTGCTAGATGTGCAACTACAGCAGTAGTTTTAGTGGTTAAGCTGTTTTTTCCTGGCGCATTTGTTCTGGCTTAAACTGTACATTAGACAAGGTTAAAGTAGAAAGCAAAATCTGTGTAGGTCTCGAAGTCAATGTGCTATAACTTGTTTAAACTCTTTCATTGCTTGGTAAGTTAATCCAAAACAGCATGGAAAATACAAGGATGTCACAGTATAATTTGAATTTCATTTGGGGATTGAGTCTCCCCTACAAATCTGTAATGAAAATATGGGTATTTAATGTAAAAAAAAAAAACAAAACCTTCAAGATATTATTTCCTTGTGAATGTCACTGGAATAAAAGAAACTAAAAATCTCTAAGAAAACAACGAATTACTTAGTATTTTCCATTTAAAAAGGATTTTTCCTAAGAGCAGTTGGTATATATAATTTGCCAGAAAGGAAGACTAGTAAAGCCAAGAAAACATAAGCTTAGAACAAGAATAAAGATCACTGTTCAGTAAAAAAAAATAATAATAATAATACCCAATGTGTTAAGCATTTTACTTTCCAGGTTTTATAAAAATTAATCTGGATTTTAGTTATTTTGGACATCCATGTCCATTGAACAAAATAGGATAGTTGTGTTACACGAACTGCCCAAGTTCCTCTTAAAAGATAATGATGTCTTCTCCTGGAAGTATCTAACTTAACATATTTAATAATCATTTTTAGTTGTAATGTTAATTCCAGTTCATTCAGTAGGAAGAGACGAGATACCAGAAACCACCAGGCTTTCCTGCTCCTCAGGCACCCACACTGAAGTGGAGGGCAGGACACAGAAATGGCCTTCCAGGACCGAGGCTGCCAAATACCAACCAAAGGTCTGAGGAAAGGGTGAGGAACACACACTGAGAATGTGCTTTATCCGCCGGAGAAGTAGGGGAGAGATGCTTCCAGGAGATATTAATTAAGATTACATGTCACCAGGTTTTTGGTCTCCTATATTTAGGAAGGAAACACAGACGGAGCCGCTCTTCCCAACGGGGAGCCCTTTAGAGGCCAGGTGGGCAGCTTGTCATTCTGCTGTGGGTCTCACTCTTCCCATGTCTGCCTCCACAGGGTTTTGTAACGGGTGGAAAGGATGGAATTGTAGAGCTCTGGGATGACATGTTTGAAAGATGCTTGAAGACTTACGCCATTAAAAGAGCAGCGTTGTCAACCGGCTCAAAAGGTGCCACCCCTGAATATGCCATCAGAATCTTGCTTTTTCTAGGAATGGAAAAGATGGTACCGACGCTCATGGACAGCCATTACTAAATCAGTTCTCCTTCTGCGGTTAGACCTCTGGGCCCCTGGTAGAAATATCAAGGATTGATATTGAATTGATTGACGTTGATATTGAAATATCAACGATTGCCTAGCACTGCTAGTACTTTGGAACTACGAAGACAGACTGTACATGATTATCAGGCTTGTTGTTGTTGTTCTACTAAATGCACTGTTTGCAATATTAAGTACAACATTTCCCCCCTCAGGCTTGCTTTTGGAAGATAACCCTTCAATTCGTGCCATCACTTTGGGACACGGACATATCCTGGTGGGAACAAAAAATGGGGAGATCCTGGAAATTGATAAAAGCGGCCCAATGACGCTGCTTGTTCAGGTACTGTGCACATATTCTAACACGTGGCTCCTCTCAGAGTGGGGACTCAGGTGAGGTGAGGGGGCCACTTAGGGTGCATCGTTGAAGTAGGCACTTGGCCTCGGGGTCGCACAACTGCTGGGCTACTGACCTATTGCTGTGTAAGAAACTGACACACATTTAACAGCTTAAAACAATATATGTTTATTATCTTAAGCTTTCTCTGGGTCAAAAGTCTGAGCCTGGCTTAACTGAGTCCTCTGCTTAAAACTTCACAAGGCTGCAGTCAAGGCGAGGGCTGCAGTCACCTGAGGAAGGATCCTCTCCAGGATCGCACAGGTTGTTGGCAGAAATCACGTCCTTGTGGTTGTAGGACTGATGGCTGCATTTCTGGCCGGCTGTTGGCCCGAGGCCGCCTTAGGCTCCCAAAGGATGCGCACAGTTCTTCCACGTGGGTTCTCCAACGTGGCTGCTTGCTTCCTTGAAGCCACCAAGGGAAAGAGGAAAAAAAAAACAGGCACTACAGTCTTATGTGACATAATCGTATCTTCAAAGGCACGTAATCATGAGCACCCATCCTATTGCCCTATTTTATCGGTTGGCTGATAGTCACAGGGCATGCTACACTGGAAAGGAAGTGACTACACAGGAGTGGAAGCCAGGGGGATCACGAGGGTCACTTCACAGATGTGTCCACCACAGTCTTGCCTCTGGCAACAGCTATTACTGTCCCTACAGTATGCAGAGCACACACCTCCACCAAGGTCCCCAAGAGTATAATCCCATTAGAGTATCTGCTCAAAGTCCATAACCTCATTGTCTGAATCAAGTCCAGGTATGGAAGACGCTCTTGAGGTTTATTTCTTCTCGATCTGTTGATCTATAAAACTATAAGGACAAATTATTTTCTCTACTCAGAGTATACAAGTGTCTCCTTTTTTTTTTTTTTTTTGCCTCATTCTAGTCTCCGTTGTGATGCATGTAAACACATGACCCACTTCTTGCCCTCAATCTCCCCTCAAGAATTATATTCAGGTAAAATCACATTAAAATAAACCTCACCAGAATCCTCAAAGATCAGTGAAGTGATAAAATCTCACTTGAGGGGGTGAGACTGTACCCAATTTGGTGACGGACAGACCTTATTTATAGACCAGAGGGGCTCAGATTGGGGTGAGGGCGTACACTCAGACGGTAGAGTGAAAAAAATATGCACTATTATATAAGCTTCAGGACTTCGCTGGGTCCCATGGCTCACCTCCTTCTACTTCTAGCTTTCTTTTTTTTTTTTTTTTTAAAGGTTTTATTTATTTACTTGACAGATAGATAGAGATCACAAGTAGGCAGAGAGGCAGGCAGAGAGAGACGGGGAAGCAGGCTCCCCGCTGAGCAGAGAGCCCAACACGGGGCTTGATCCCAGGACCCTGAGATCATGACCCGAGCCGAAGGCAGAGGCCCTAACCCACTGAGCCACCCAGGTGCCCTCAAGCTTTCTTTAATTAGAGAGGAGCTCCAAAGTCCCACTGAGAGTGGCCCTTGGATTTGCTACACCCTGGGAATAGGTCTGCACACAGACAGTTCAGAACACTGTGTGGCTTTAAAATTGCATGTGCCCAAGCCCCACTCAGGATATCCTGAATAAGAATGTGTTGAGAAAAGAATTCTGCCTTAAAAACAATCCTCAAAAGCTCTGTAGCCGATGGTGCCAGGTAGCCGGGACTGAGAATGTGCTGGAGGTGAGTCCGTAGGGTGTGATGTCTTCATTCTCCAGCTGATCTTGATTTTGTTGTTTCCTTCCAAGCAAATTTCTTTTTCTCTCTGGCCATGACTTCTTATTTAATTTTACTAAAAAGTGATTATTTCTTTCTAATCCCCACATGTTTGAGACTTTAACTTACCTGCATACATGCTATATTGCTAAATATTTTCTCAGGTTCCTACCATAATATGATTTAGCCAATACTGTAAGATTTAAACTCTACATTTTTGAATTTTAAAAAACATCATAGTTGAGCTTATTTTGTTTAAATATGTTTTAAACTTGAAAATAAAGGCTTTCTGCCTTTTCATTCTCTACAATTCTGTTTTTCCCCCTATTTGCTTCTATTCTAATAGTAAAAATAGCTACAGGTACTGTTGATTGAGCGCCTACTATGTGTCAGGCTGTACTGTTGTGCAACATTTATTTCTCCACAACAGACTTGAAGTTGTCTTACAGACAAGGGACCCAAAGCCCAGTGAATTGCCCACAGCTGTATGCCAAGAACTGTAGTGCTGGGATTTGAACCAAGGTGTGTCAGATACCAGAGCCTTTCCTCGTTCAATACACCAGGCTATTCTCCAGATGTCTCTTAGCATGGAGACTGCCAACGAGCCGTGCAGAAGGCATGGCCCCCTTGAGCTATGGGCAGGCAGTAGAGCTGGTGGAACCTCCAGAAAAAAATGTTGGTTACCGCCATCTTGTCTCCTTACCCTTGTACTATTCTTTTCCTATTCTGTCAGCCTCTCTCTTTCCTCTTCTTATCTATCACCCGTTTGTATTTCCTCCTAAGCAGAACCGAGTGGTTCAGTCAGTGTTTGTTGGGCTCCTGCTGAGATCCGCCTTATGCTACCCGCTGTGCACAGTGGAATAGGGCTTCCTGTCCTCTCAGGGCTCATGAGGCTCACGGGGCTCATAGTCCTGCTCCAAGAGAGGATGGACACAGAGGGAAAGTGAAGGAGCAGGCAGTGTGATTAAGATCATCCACTCCTCTGCTGTGGGAAGGTACTTGAACAGCTTTGCCGGTCGCATGGCATCTCAACGTCCCTTGGAATAGATTACTTATTTTTTAAGAGAAGGAAGCCTGGGTTGGGAGAGGGAAAAAGTGAAAAAAGATGAGATTTACAATTCCCATTGTATTTTCTTTGAATGTAATCAACTCTCAGTTATTCAGCTGTTTACACGCAGCTATATGGGTGACCAGAAGGAAGGGGGGCGCCTGGGTGGCTCAGTGGGTTAATGCCTCTGTCTTTGGCTCAGGTCATGATCTCAGGGTCCTGGGATCAAGCCCCGAGTCGGGCTCTCTGCTCAGCGGGGAGCCTGCTTCCCCCTCTCTCTGCCTGCCTCTCTTACTGCTTGTGATCTCTCTGTCAAATAAATAAATTTTTTAAAAAAGGAAGTTAAGATCCCAAGCCTATTCCAATACCACTTGAGATACTGGATATACTTCCAGCCTTTCTTGCTCACTGTCCATTCCTGTGTTATACAGAAGTGTAATCCCATTATTATAGGGAAATACCATGTTTAAGTCAATATATGAGACAGTGGTTTAAAAGGGTCTCAGAGGCATGCAATCTTGTCCTCAAGCAAGATATAAAAGGGACTTGGTCTGGGAAAGGGCTCCATGCACATCCATTCTGGGAGGAAATTGGGGTTGACACCTGACCCATCCTCTGACTGTGACCTTTGGGGTGAGAGGCTTCTGAAGAGAAGAAAATTAGAAAACTATAGAGATGTAGGCCCCTCTAAATCCAATAAATTCAAAATCCACATCTACACCCTTTGGCCCTTCCCAGATATTTGAATGTCAGCTCTATTTGGAACTTAGTATTTTCTGCCAAATTATTGTTTTGCTCAAACAGTGTCCCTGTTAAACCAGAATCATCCAGTTTCTCTTCAGAAAGCCACCTGTTCCCTGAAGCAGTCCAAGTACAAACACCTTTCAGATGCTGCGTACGGTTTTCCTTTTTGCTTTACTAAGCAAAGCCTTTTTATAAGTGGCTACTAAAAGCAGAAATTCAGTGAAAAGTCTGGTCTGTTTTATTGTTCTGTGCACTAGTCAGTTCTTTACACTCCTTTATTGAGTGATAAATTATAGGAGTCAGAGTCATTTTCTCCTTAATTGTTCATTTTAAAAACACTTTTATCATTATTTCTAAGCCATTTAGGTGTGTTTGTGATCAGATAGAGGTGTATGGAATTGGCCCAGTATCTATTCAGCACATTTCAGTTTTCTGATAGTCACTGTATAGAATAATGTGTGAGCAAACACTGAACCTGAGCTCTTCCCAAGGAACTTGACACAAAAACTGAACTTTTGTTTTGCCAAATGCTATGCATTCAAAGGACTAAAGCTGAATTAAATAAGCATATCGCTGTCCAGTCTTAAACTTCTACACTATTATGTTTCACTTGTATCTCAAGACTAGAAAAAAAGAATACAACAATCAAATACAATGCATATGCCTTAATTTGATCCTGAACTTTTTTTTTTAAAGTAATAAATTACTTTTTTTGCGGGGGGGAGGGGAGAAGAATGTTCCTGTCAAATCCCTCTGACAGATAGGTGGTTACCTACATCTTCTAGAACACGGGCTTATTCATAAAGGTGTTTCATGTCACAATCAAGCTGTTTTATGTACTGTTTTAATTCGATATCAAGCAAGAAGATCAAATGATGGTGTCCTATTATTTACCCAGATGTTTCTAAAAGGAAATATATTTGGCATCCTATAAACAGAGCTTATGAGCAAGGAGTCCATGTTTTGCTTTACAAATGAAGACTTGGGCTTCATGGAGGCCCAGCTTTAGTTTCAAATGAAAAAAATTAGTGCTTTCATTTTGCATTTTGCACATGGTACACGGAGATTACGTGGCCTCGTTTCCTCTCCCACAGGGGCACATGGAGGGAGAAGTGTGGGGGCTGGCAGCCCACCCTCTCCTGCCCATCTGCGCAACGGTGAGCGACGACAAAACACTTCGGATCTGGGAATTATCCGCCCAACACCGCATGCTGGCAGTGCGAAAACTCAAAAAAGGTACGTGATGCCACTTGACACGTCTGTCAGAGTGTTTGCCAACAGCGGAAAGTGTTGTGTTCATTCATGCGCTCACCTGCTAGTTACCGAGGACCTGGTACAGGCCTCGGACATGCCCGGTCGCGGGGAGTCAGTGCTCGTCGCTATAGACGGAAATTCCGGAAAGCTGGCCTGATCTATTACTTCCTTCATTTTCCTTGCACTGCACAGACATTTACCACCTGGGGGCAATATGTCCTTCTTCTTCTCCTGGAGAGCTGTGGGAGTCTGTGGAACCCATCAGCTTGTAAAGAATGCTGTTTTATCTTTACATCTAACTGCCTCTGCAACTAATTTTATCGCAGAAAAACAAAAAATTAAAAAAAAATAGTTACCATCAAGAAATTCTGTAAATATGTATCTAACACCCTAGCCACCAGAACAAAGAAGTATACCAAGAAGTGGGAATTTGGCCAACATTTATTGAGTGGCTTCTCTGTGTCGGGTCCTGGGGACCCCAAGATGAACGGTCCCATCCCTAGTGTCAGAGATGGACAAGATTCGAACGGAGTCCCAGCAACAGATGGTCTGTTCAAACAGGGCGATTTTGAAGAGAGTCTAAGGATGGGCCCATTTGTTAAAGGGGTGGGTAGGGTGTTGAGGAATGACCAGGGGTAGCGGAGTGCCATGCAGCTGGTGACAGCCAGGTACCTTCATCAGCCCTGGGCCTGAAGGGGCAAGAGGAGAGAGCGATGCCGGAACCCGGAAGTGGGAGCCGGTGCGAGGACAGGCTGGACAGGAGCTGGGACCCTCGGCCCAGGGCCGCAGCCAGCGCGCACCATGACCCCGCGGGGGAGGCAGCGGGAGGGGTATGGACTGTTTCCCCTTCCTTCCTTGCTCCCTCCCTCGAGTCTCTGTTCATGTTCCCCCTGGGCCAAACACCGTCAAAAGCCAGAAGGCCAGGGAGGCCGCCGGCATGATGTGCGCAGGCCCGCAGAAGGCGCAGGGAGGGGTGGAGAGCAGACGTGGAGAGACAAAGATGTCTGGCCCAAGCCGGGCTGTGTGGAGGCTCAGGAGAAGGCCTGCTGCCAGGGACCACTGCAGCTGAGGCTCAGAGCATTTGTGGAAGTTCTTAGGAAAGGCCGAGATTGGGATTGGGCCCTGAAGTACTTGTACTGGGTAGTTTTACCAGTAGAGAGACGTGGAGAATGTATCGCAGGGGAAGAAAACGCAGAAGATGTGAAGATAATAGTAACAATGATGGAGGCTGGCCCTGTTGAGCTAGGGACTCCTGGCAGTTTGCATTTGGTCTTCACGGGAACCTAAGGTGGAGGGCCGTTACTATTGGCACGTACAGATTAGGAGACTGTGGCACAGAGAATTTAGGTGGTTTGCTTGAAATTGCACAGCTGGTGGGTGACAGAACCGAACTCACACCCGGACAGAGTGGGCTTCAGAGAGCAGGCCTGCGGCCACTGCCTCAGACTATTTTTCTCTTCCATCTTGCATTTCTTTATAGTGAAACTTAGTCGGTGGGGAAGCTGGGATTCAAACCCAGGTTTGACTCCGAAGCCCATGCTCCTAACCACTACAAGACTGAATAATTTGATCACTAGTTTATACTGGGAAAATTATATACTAAGCCCACCTTGTGGGTGACTTCAATATCTGACAATGGACCTTATCCACTAGGTTAAAAATTAGTTCAAAGGAACAACTACCAAAGTACCTTAGATGAATGACCATTCAATCCAGTTCATAGTGGTTTTCCTGGAGTAATTATTAATAGCACTCCCCTGCACTCTGAGAAGTGTCCTGGTTTCTTGTACATTAAAGTGTATGGTTAACCTAATCTTGATGACTCTCCTCAAGGGCAGGCTTGTCTTGTGCTCTCTCGGCCCTGGCACCGGGCGTGACTCGCAGTGCATAAAAAACTTGTTGCTACCTGAGTGCGTGAGTGAAGATGGAATTTAGACAAGGCAGCTTGGAGTTGCTGATAGGACGTAGCTCTCAGCATACCATGAC
>CM053610.1:60204949-60222250 GCA_028646535.1 Procyon lotor
AAACTAAGGGACTTGCTGCATTCTCCAATCTTCTTGTATCGCTGGGCCACGGCATATACGTCCACTGGGCCATCATTGGATCCCACCGCGAGGTAAGAGCCATCTGGAGAAAATTTCATTTCATGAATGACTTCTTTTCGATCTTTGATATGAACCACTTCTGTCATATCTCTATAAGAATAAAAAGCAGCAATAAAAAGTGATAAGCAGCAAATCAAGAAATAGAAAAACCCCAAGCCATGTCTCAAAATTCGTATGTCAGAGAAAAAATGGTTTCAAAAGGGAGAGAACACCTATAACAATTAAAGACTTAACTTTTGAAGAAAGATACAAAATACTATTTAGTTTCTGGCCATTTTAGACAAAACCGACCAACATTTGAAATATCTGGGGCTTCCAAAATAAAACAAAAAAATTTAATGAAATGCCCATCTGTTTTCATGGTTCATTATGTATTCTTTTCCCCTAAAACTTTCTGCCTTGAAAAATTGGGGTTTGTAAAATTTTTTTAAAAACGTCCCAGAGAGGGGCACCTGGGTGGCTCAGTCGTTAAGCGTCTGCCTTCGGCTCAGGTCATGATCCCAGGGTCCTGGGATCAAGCCCCGCATCGGGCTCTCAGCTCAGCAGGAAGCCTGCTTCTCCCGCTACCATTCCCTCTGCTTGTGTTCCCTCTCTCGCTGTGGTTCTCTCTGTCAAATAAATAAAATCTTAAAAAAAAAAAAAATAGTCCCAGAGAAAGGTAAGCTATGTCAAGGTTATTTTTTTAATATTAAATTCTTATGTAGTTATTTAATTTTCACCATAGAAGCTCACCAATTCAGATATCGGTCACCCAGATTTTGTATCCCATCAGATCAGATTCTGGTAAGAGCTGCTGCCTTCATTTGAAAGCTGCCACCATGAGATAGAATTCTCATGGACTAGCAGGTCCCCTGTGCCAGTACCAACAACTTCTTCCACTCCCAACAAAATCAGTGCTCAAATGATGGCAAATATTAGCCTCCACATAATTCCCCTCACCTACTATCATTTATTAATAGCATTATCAATTACTATACATACACTATGTATATGTATATATACACTATGTATATACTATACTATACACTATGTATATACTATATATATACTATATGAGATAGTGGACTATAATATCATCCAATAGGTGTCATCCAATAGGATTTGGGGGCTTTTTGTTTTTTTTGGCTTGGGAAATCCATCAAAAGAAATTCATCAAAAAAAAAAAAAAAAAGAACTGGTAATTGGCCATCTTTTCACAGCATCACTCAGCAGAGAAAGAAAATATTGCCCACCAACTCAGTAATAAGTTGTGTGTGGCTGGTAAATGAGAATTTAGTGTAATAAACCGTGCCAAGATCATTTTTCAAAGCTATATAGAGTCTTCTTTGTGCAAAACATGCAGTATCTAATTTACAGCTGCATTTTCTTTCTGTAATCACAAATTGTGTAAGCCAAAAAGCCAACCAGTGCATTTCGACAAATTACAAGCCTGAGCTATAATTTTTGTCCAATAAATACAGCACGTTAATAAATATGAAATATTCCATTTAATTTTTCATTATAGGTGGAAGAAATCTTTTACTCAAGCTCACCTCTAAAAATCTGGCAGGGCTGGAGACTGCTTTCTCATTTCTTTCCCTTTTCTTGGCTTCCTAAAAACCCATAGCCCCTTGGGACCAGATGAGTTTGGGAGCTCATTATTCACTGGATTTTAGAAAGGTTCACATATGATATATTATGCAACATCCCCAGTAGGAGTTAGGGCAGCACCCGATATTAAACAAAAATATTTTTGTAGCAAAGCACGTGATAATTATTCCTATTAAGAGATTAATAGGCAATGAAGAGTCACAAATCAGTTCACTGAATCAAGACATCCAGTCCAATGGATGTCTTGCGGGGCTTGATCCCAGGACCCTGGGATGAGTCCAATGAGTTACCCAAGAACTGTGGATTTTCAGTGTTTGGATTTGGGAAGTAAAGAGAGGGGACTGTAAATCTCGAGGGTTCCTATCTGAAAGAGTAAATGCCTTTTTCCCGAAGTCCTGGCATCCACCATGGCCAGGAGAACTAGTTTCAACAGGAGAGCATTTCTGACATCATTTTCCACACCGGTACGTGCCTGACTCGGAGCACAATGAAAGAGCCATCCTTCATGCCCAGGGCCAGCTGAGATCCATCGGGGCTGAAGGCCACACTGCGAACTGCTTCCTCCATGTTACAGCGGGCGATCAAGGCGTGGTCGGCCAGGCTCCACAGCCTATGCACAAGAACAAAGTAAATGCAAAACCCACTTCTCACGGTCTTCGGCCAGGCCGGGGCCGCAAGGCCTGTTCCCCACTCTGGTGGTGATGACAGCAGAGGACGCACCGACTTCACACCAGTCCTTCCTCGAGGCAGGTCTGGCAATCTGGGAAGGTGGTGAGTTGATCGCTGGGTCACTGGCACCATTTGAAATACCCAGCAAGAATTATAAAATGAGGTAACATATCCAGAGATTTTGAGATTGATAAAAGGAGGACATTTTAAACACTCCTTCAGACAAAATCTTGCTATTCTCTTTGGAAATTAAAAATCGTTCTTTATTTATACCAATGGTTGTTAAGAACACTTAGGGAAAAAGCAGCACTATTGGATGTTATTATTGTTGGTTTGTTTAAAAAAAAAAAAAAAACACGAGTACCCTTCTAGTAACTGTGTTATTTAAGATCGATACATGCCTTACTTACATTTGTTGGCCTTCCTGGAAAGAAAACCTATCTCAGATGAGAAGATCGAAAGAGACCCCCGCCCCTGCCCAGGACGGTCCCATAGTTGGCTGTCTCCGGCCATCTGCTGTCATGCCTCCCAAGACCCCCGGGCACCCCACTGCAGACAGGCCCACCACCCCTCAGGGCGGATGCTTCACAGTGTTCCTGGCTGATAGACACAGCTACTGCTGGAGAAATGGAGGTCAAGGGGCTAATAGGCGCAGCACCTCTCGGAATACCTGATCCAGGCACCTCAGACTGAGAGAACATGAACTAAGTATTTGGAGATACAAATAAGGGTTTATGCTAGTTGCAATTGAGGCAGCTGACCTCTATCTGTTTGTAGTCCTAAGACTGTCTTCTCTAAACACACAAATGACAGGATCTGCCGGGAGGTAGGGGTGGGGGGCAGGGGGGTACTGAGCATCCAGAGGACTGCCAGAGAGAGGCACGAATAAGTCTCAGGTGGTGCAGTTTCTCTAAATGCGTTCTGCCATCAGGACGGATGACGGCACCCTCCTTAAAATGAAGAGCTGCACAGTGAAGAGCTCACTGATCCCGGAGGCAGCCTGCACCGTTCAGCCTAAAGCTCATGGTAGTCTTGCGATACCTCGTCCATTATTCATAATCTCATGCTGCTTTTAGCCTTGTACTATTTAAGGCAATATAAGCTTTGCTTTACTAGCATGCAGAAACTATCACTCCCCGGTAGACTGTACCATTCTTATAAAACCACTAAGCTCAACTTTCTCAAGAAATTAGGACTTAGTCTCTTCTTAAGTTTCAACATTCAGTGTAAAAGAATATAGTGTCAGCCAAATTCATGGTTAAGGGGAATAAGACATTCTGACAGGGCTCTTTGGAGATGTTTGCATTTCTCAGATGCAACTTTCTTGAAATCATTTCTATCAGGATGAGTATAAATCGAGGATCTCAGGTGCTCAAGCAACTTGGTGGCATCATTTTGCCTGTTCAGGGAAGGCTCAGAGTCAAGGAAGGAAAAGGCAGAGAAGAGGGGTTAGTGGAGTAAAGAGAAACTTAAACCAAATAAACATGTGTGCCACATGGAGACACAGGTGCATGTTTACTGATTTTAGATTGATGGGGCTTCAGTGCTTGGTAGAGATCACAAAATGGATTTACTTTTGGGTTTATACCCCACTAATGAGTACACTGCGCCTTGATCAGATTCACAGACATACAGAACAAGAGCAGGGGAGAAGTAGGAGCCTCCAGTCTAATCTACAATGTTCCAACATACTATTAGAGCCCGGAAGCAGTAATCAATCAACCAATTGATCCAGCAGCCTCTCCCCCGCACCGGCATGCACTTTTCTGGCCTGCTTGTCACCGGGCACATTTAAAGGTTGGCAGCAAGCACAGAAATACTCAAGTAAGTGGAACAGCCTTCCTCACACATGTCTACATCCTGTGTTCAGCCCTTCATCAGTCACATTCACACTGTGCTCGTTTTGCTCATTTTATGTCATGCTGTGCTCTCAAAAAATAACAAATGATCCACAGCAAGAATCTTCGAGGGCCTAACGCAATTGCCTGTCTTCTTAGGAACCAGTACTTTCCTTTGATTTGAGGACAATGTTCAAAATGTCATCTGAGAACTTGCAAAGAAATAGTTGTTTCCTCAAACTGAAGATGACTCTGAAAAGCACAATTCAAGTTTTGATGAAGACAAACTCATGAACTCACTGATGGAGATGAACATCTATCACAAAACGGTGAAATGCCGTGTGCAGCCCCCTGTGGAGGTCCCAACACACCAGAGGGAAGAGTAATCCTGCCCCAGAGAGATGCAACTTAGCTCACACCATCAACTCAAAGAGAACCAGGAGCCTGTCTAACCAGTACCAGTGTATTTTCACTCCTCTGAGCATTTTTGTCACTTAAGGTGGAGCCAAAGAAAGGCAGCAACAACAAAATGCTAAGAAGCCAAGTGCTGTTGAGTTAAATGTCTCAACGTTCCACTTGGAAATAGTGTGGTTCTGTATGGTGGTTTATCCTTCTCTTGAGTAACAAGCAAATTTGGGCAAAATAAATTTGTCATCCCAAGGCAGACAGGGAGATGACAACCGCCATTGCCGGGGCCTCACCTGACAGAGCGGTCGTCACTGCCTGTCACGGCTAGTGGCTTCTTGGGGTGCAGGGCCAGAGCCCAGAGCTCCCCCTCACAGTGGCCTTGCAGGATCAGCATCGGCTTGTCTCGTTCACGCACGATCACTTCAAATATCTCACTGTCTTGGGTCCCTGCTAGAAGGCGGTCTGCCTTCCAGCACACGCTCCGGATAGAGAGGCCTGGCAAAAATAAATAAAAACATATATTCACACCATTTGCAAATCAAGGAAAACAACTACACATCCTCTCACCCAGGATAGCACCTAATGCAATGCATCTTAAAAATGCCTGAAGGAGAAACGTCAACTCCACACAGCATTCTGTATTATTTACCATTTCCTTCCACGGGTTGGTCATTTACGCCGCCCCTTGCGATCTAGATTTTACACGGGAGTTAATCACTCCCAACTGATGTGGGGATAACTGCGTGTTTTTACCTCAGGATGTCTTTTAAATGCTACATCTTAAAATGAGTATGAGGAGAAATTGGTCTTTATGAAAACCTGTCCCTTTTCGAAATAACGTACTTCTGATTTGCTATGGAAAAGTGAGGAGTCCCTTCAATCTTTAGGCTGCTGACCCTATATTAAACTCACATGTGGGCAATACTACAGAATGGTTGATTGCCATATTAGGCAAGTTTACTATGTAGTTGATCGGAACCTAGACTCATTTTGGTGGATAAGCAGATGTACCATGTCCCAGAATTATGCAAATGAAACTAATTTCAGTCTCGAAATACCACCCAGCATTTGTCAGTGAAGATGCTATTCCTCTCCGACTGAACATTTTATACAACCCTCTCTGAAAGCACAGTGCTCTTTTGAGGTACAAACTTCCCCCTCAAGAGTACATCCTCTCCAGGCAGGTCTTCATTCGCCTGCTTGATTTTTCGTTTCTTGGACTTCTTGTGGTCGGTTTTGTTCCTTACCAGATACATTATTTATTTACTTAGTGAATTTTCTCATGCCTGAATTAGAAATACAGAAAGCACCCTGCTTTCACAACTACTTTAAATAAGGCAGGGATGTGGTAGGCTTTGAGATCTTAGTTGTCTCCCCAGTGGGCTTTGTCTCTCTGCTATAGAAAGTGCCAGAAGCCAGAGGACAAGACTTTAGTCCTACTCTATACCTGATTGGCCAGACACACCAGGGAGTGTCCCTCTCTCTCTGGAAACCAGTTTTTTTCTGCATTAAATCCACCTGTAATTATGGAGACCATGTAACTTATCATCCATGTTGAGACTACTTTGAAAGACAAATTAAATTTATATACTTTTTTTTTTTAAAGATCTTATTTATTTATGTGCAGAGAGAGAACATTTGCTCACAAGCAGGGGGAGCACAGGCAGAGGGATGCCTGAGCAGGGAGTCTGCTTCTCCCTCTGCCTGTGCTCGATCCCAGGACCTCAAGATCATGACCTGAGCTGAAGGCAAACACTTAACCAACTGAGCCACCCAGCTCGTCTTAGATGCTTTAAAAGTATTTACATACTTTAAATTTACATACTTTAAAAATATTTAGTTTTTAACCAAGAAAGCAGCTTTATGTGTTCTATCAAAATATTTTCAAATGTGAAATTATTACATTTATTCTATCAAAATATTTTCAAATGTAAAATTATAATTACACTTTATTACAAAATGGTAAGTTCAGAACGGAGGGATAAACAGGCAGAGCGGGGAAACTATTCTGTAAGACACTATCATGGTGGATACAGGTTATTATACGTGTGTCAAACCCCACTGAACATCTAACACTGAGAGTGAACTCTAATGTGACCCATAGGCTCTGAGCAATGATATGCCAATGTAGCTTCCCCCGCCGTAACAGCTGTACCACTCTGGTGGGCAATGCTAGTGGTCAGGAAGGCTGTGCATGTGCGGTGGCAAGGGGTCTAGCAGAAATCTCTGTACCTTCCATTCAATTTTGCTGTGAACCTAAACTGCTCTAAAAAAATTAAGTCTATAAAAACAATCCAGCACAAATGCTAAACCAAATGGGATGCTGGGACAAAAGAAGGTTTAATTGGGGGGTTTATGGACACACTAACCATAATCCTCACCTTAATCAACTCACAGTGGTCTTAAAAGGATCCAATGAGAGGATGTATTTATTTAAAAAAAATATTTTTTTTAAGGAACAAGGCTATTTCTACATGCAGTAACTCTCTTTCCCCTTTGTTCACTGTATGTGTCTCAAAATGGAAGGAAACAGTACATAGGCCGATTTACTATTCCCGCTTTGAGTAGTAAGGAGAGATACCTTGGCAACGGCTAGTTCAGGGTCAGTCACTCAAAACCCTGCCAGCAAACATCATGATGGGCTTTTGAGGCTTGGAAGGACAGACACGCGGTGAAAGCAGCCAGGGGGAGACTCAGGACAACAGGGCGGGCAGCTCGGCTATGGAGAAAACTCTGCTTTGAAGCAACAATCCTTTGCCCTGTCCCTTTGTCCTTCCCTCTTTTCACACTTTTCCAGAGGTTTAGTTACCATTTGCTAATTAACATATCCCTCTTTCTCTGTTACAGGCTTTGGATCACTTATGATTTTATTACAGAAGAGGTTCAACACTTTTTTCTTCAGAAACAGGAAGAGGAATAGTAATATTTTTTTTTAAAAATGTTTTATTTATTTGAGAGAGAGATCGAGCCGAGTGAAGGGCAGAGGGAGAGGGAGAGGGAGAGGGAGACTCAGACTCCCTGCTGAACAGGGAACCCAATGCGGGGCTCCATCCCAGGACCCCAAGATCATGACCTGAGCTGAAGGCAGATGCTTAACCCACTGGGCCACTGAGGTACTCTGGAAATATTAATTCTATTCCAACATCAGCAAATAACATCAAATAATTTGCTTTTTATTACACTTATTACATTCATTGTCCATTTCCTCTCACTCATGTCTGTGAATACAAGAATTTTCTCAGTTGTACACACTGTTATATCCTCAATACCTAGCCCAGTGTCTGGCATGTAGTATATGCTCAATAAAAATGGCCAAATAAACTATAACATCAGAATCACACACATTTCTTGTGTCCTTAGAAATAAATGATCAACAAAATAAACGATAACATCCCAATTCTCAATGAAAACACTGAAAGGAGGGATATATTCACTCATTTATTCAAACATTTTTTTATTAAATACCTACTAAATGCCTGAGACTAGAGCTTGGAGAGTGAATAAGTCAGGCTCATACCCTGTTGGGAGTTTATTTACATTCTAAGCAAGTATCTGCTTAGTTTGTAAGCAGACACTTAGACACCAAAAAAACAATTAAAATGATATATACCAGATTCCAGGTCAAGACAGGGACAGAGGATGATCTGAATTCACTCCTCCCATGGACACGCCTACCTATAGCCACATATGGAACAATTTCCCCTGGAAGAAACCCCAAAATGGCTGAACGATTCCTATATACCAGGCAAACAAGAAAAAAACAAAACAAAACAAAACCCAAAAACCTCACATCAAAATGAATAGGGGAGGCTGAGACACAATCTTGTTATAAATCCCACCCTTGGGCAGCAACCCACAACTGGCAGCAAGCTCACAAGTCTGAGCTTCTTTCTGAGGAAAGTTTTAAAGTCCACACCTGACACCCCAATGTTTAAGACTCACACCTGAGAGATGAGCTCCCAAAATACCTAGCTTTGAAAGCCATCAGCACTTGTATCCATTGGATCCACAAGGCTATAACAAATTAAAAAACAGTGGGCTCACTGTGGCTGTCCTCCAGGGCCCAGTACAGAGGACGCTGAGAGGCTCCGCCTTATAAGTAAATAATGCCCAGGGACTGTTTGCTTAGCGTGTCAGTCTGTAGGGCAGGCATCTAATCTAATACACATCTAGAGGCCCACTGAAATACTCTCCGAAGACTGAGGAGGCCAGAGGGTGCAACATTTACATTTTCCCTCTGCCTTCTTCCCGTTTGCTGCTATCTCCTGGAAAAAAGCCTGTACACACAAGGGGCACCAAGGTTTTCACGGCTACTGCCCAAGAGTCACCCCCTGATCTCTTGGCTTGGGAGGCCAGCAGTACCTACATTCGCGGATCCCACAGGACTGCGACAAACAGAGAAACAGTTCTTAATCAGCTACCCCCTAAGGCACAGCAGAGACAGAGCACCAAGATGCCCAGCCTCTCTATGGAAGAGGCCTATTATTTTATCTTCATAACTGTGGCCTGAGGGGCCAACCTCTAAATAAATATACATCTAAAGGTTGGCTGCTATCCTCTCCAGAGACCAGGGAGGCCAGTGGGTACCATCTTCGCACTCTCCCTTTGTACTGCCCCAGTCATCAGTGTCTCCAAGAAAAGAGCTTATGCTCAGGTCTGGCACCCCAGCTTTTGTGGCTGGTCCTGAGAGGCTACATCTCTTGATTGCCTGGTTCTCAAAGCCACCAGAGCTTGTGTTCACAGGTTTGATGGCATGGTAAGCAAACAAACAATTCTTCACTAGCTATTACCCCAGGGCTCAGTGCAGAGAGAACAAACAGAAATGCCCATCTCCTGCTCTTTCCCTGAAAGAGGTATATGCACATACTTTAAAAGCTGCTCTCTGGGGTCTGGCTTTCAATCATACTGAATATAGGTGCTGATTAAGATCCTCCCCTTTGGGACACTGACAGGTCTTGGTATACCCTCAATTATGGGGAATGACAAAGAACCAAATGGGCTGTTTATACAATCACAAAGGTTTGATGGACAACCAAGAGCTAGGGGAAGGGTTGAACAATAAGATCCACCTACATGAGGCCATCTCTTTAAGACAAGGAGATGTGGCTGCTTTATATAATGTAGAGAAACCAACAAAGAGAGTCAAGAAAAAATGAACAAACAGAAGAATATGTTCCAAATGAAAGAACAAGATAAAATCTCAGAAAAGGACTGTGATGAACTGGAAATAAGTCATTTACCCGATAAAGAGTTCAAAAGAACAGTCCTACAGATACTCACTGAGCTCAGGGGAACAAAGCACGAACAAAGTGAAAATTTCAACAAAGAAATAAAATATGTAAGAAAGTACCAAACAGAAATCACAGAGATGAAAACAATAACTGAACTGAATAATACACTAGAGGGATTCAATGGGACACTAGATGAAGAAGGGAAAAGTTCAGTAAACTCAATGAGAGGGCAGGAGAACTCACCGAATCGGAGCAGCAAAAAAGAAAAAAAAATGAAGACAGCTTAAGGGATTTATAAAACTTCCCCAAGTAGACTAACATTGATATTATAAGGGTCCCAGGAGAACAGGGAGACAATGGGGCAGAAAACTCATTGCAGAAATAATGGCTGAAAATTTCCCTAACATGGGAAAGTAAACAGACATCCAGATCCAGAAAGCACAGAGAGTTCCATATAAGATGACCCAAAGAAACCCATACCAAGACATATTATATAATTAAAGTGTCAAAAGTTAAAGACAAAGAAAGACTCTTAAAAGCAGCAAGAGAAAAATAGTTTGTTTTGTACAAGGGAAGTCCCATTAAGACCATAAGCAGATTTTCAAAAGAAACTCTGCAGGCCAGAAACTTTACAGTGAGTGGCACAATGTATTTAACTTGCTAAAGAAAAAAACTGCCAACTAAAAATGTTCTACCTGACAAAGTCATCCTTCAGAATTGAAGGAGAGAGGAAGACTTTTCCAGACAATCAAAAGCTAAAAGATTTCACTACCATTAGAAAAGCCTGACAAGAAATGTTTCAGGGACTTGTTTAGGTTGAGATAAAAAGGTACCAATCAATAATAGGAAAAGATATGAAAGTATAAATCTCACTGGTAAAGGTAAATATAGAGGAAAATTCAGAACTTAATGTTGTACAGGGGATGGCTTAATTACATACAAAAGTAGGATGAAAGTTAAAAGACAAAAGTAGTAAAAACAACTGTAACTACAATAATTTGTTAATGGACAAAAGAAAAAGATGTAAGTTGTAACATCAAAAACAAAACACGGGAGAGAGGAGTAAAAATGTAAAGCTTTAGAAGGTATTAAAACTAAAACTATTGACTTAAAAAAAACTGTTGTAAGTTGGTTTAGGAAAGCCTCATGGTGACCGCAAAGCAAAACTATAATAGATACTGTAAAGATAAAGGAATCTAAGCATACCTCTACACTACAGAAAATCATCAAATCACAAAGGAAGAGAGCAAGAGAACAAAGGAGTTACAAAATAGCCAGAAAACAAGTAACAAAACAATAGTAATACCTATCAGTGATTACTTTAAATGTAAATGGACAAAATTCTCCAAACCAAAGACATAGGGTGGTTAATGGATAAAAAAAATTAGACCTATCTATGTGTTGCCTAAGACAGACTCACTTCAGATGTAAGGACACACAAAGACTAAAAGTAAAGGGATAGAAAAAGATATTCCATGCAAATAGAAACCAAAAGAAATCTAGGATACCTGTACGAAATAGGCTGGAAGACAAAGACTGTAATAAGAGACAAAGAAGGTCATTATATAACAATAAAGGCATCAATCCAGCAAAAGGATATATTTGTAAATGTTTATGCACACATCAGAGGAGAACCAAGATATATAGAGCAAATGTTAACAGACCTAAAGGGAGAGATAGACAGCAATACAGTACAGTAGCAGACTTTAATAGCCTACTTTCATCAGTGCATAGGTCATCCAGACATTAAATCAATAAGGAAACATTGGCTTTAAATGACACATTAGACCCGATGGACTTACAAGACATTTAAAGAACATCCCATCCAAAAGCATTCTTCTCAAGTATACATGAATATTCACTAGGATAGATTGTATGTTAGGCCATAAAACAAGTCAACAAATATAAGAAGATGGAAATCCTAACAAGCGTCTTTTCTGACCACCATGGTATGAAACCAGAAATCAATGAGAAGAACAAAACTGGAAAATCTGCATGTATGTGAAGATTAAACAACACAGTACAGAACAACCAATGGGTCAAAGAAGAATAAAATATGAATGGAAATGGAAATACAATATACCAAACCCTGGGAGAGGCAACAAGGGCAGTTCTAAGAGGGAAGTTCACAGTGAGAAAAGCCTACATTAAATAACAAGACAATTATTAAATTAACAACCTAAATTTATAGTTGAAGGAACTAGAAAAAGAAGAACAAATGAAGCTCAAAGTTAGGAGAAGGAAAGATATAAAGATCTGAGCAGAAATAAATGAGGTAAGAGACTAAAAGGATAATAGAAAACATCAGTGAAAGAGCTGTTTTTTTTTTAAACAGATAAGCAAAATAGACAAACCTTAAGTTAAACTTACCAAGGAAAAAAGATAGGACCCAAATAAAATCCAAAAATAAAGAGGAGACGTTACAACTGACACCACAGAAATACGAAGTATCAAAAGAGACCTCTATGAAGAGATAAATGCATACAAACTGGACAACCTAAAAGAAAGGGAAAAGTTCCTAGAAACTTCCAATTTACCAAAACTAAATTATGAAGTAGAAAATATGAACAGACCAAAATGAGTAAGGAGATTAAATCAGTAATCAAAACCTCCCAAATAAGAAAAATCCAGTATCAGAAGGCCTCACTGGTGAATTCTACTACACATTTAAAAAAGATTTAATATCAATCCTTCTGAAATGTTTCCCAAAAACGTTATGAGGAGGAAACCCTTCCAAACTGGTTTTATGAAGCCAGGACAACCCTGATATCAAAACCAAAGATGCCACAAGAAAATTATAGCCCAATTTACCTGATGAACATAGATGCAAAAATCTGCAAATATTAGCCAACTAAATTCAGCAATACATTAAAAGGTTCATATACCATGATCAAAAGGGATTTATTCCATGGATATAAATATGGTACAGCATCTGCCAATCAGTCAATATGATATACCCCATTGACAAAATAAAGGATTTAAGTCATATGAGCATCTCAATAGATACAGAAAAAGCATCTGACACAAAACTCAGTATTTATTTATGATAAAAACTCTGAACAAAGAAAGTATAGAGGGAATATACCTCAGCATAACAAAGGCCACATATGACAAGTCTACAGCTAATATGATACTCCATGGTAAAAAGCTCAAATCTTTTTTCTGAGATGAGAAACAAGACAAGGTTCACACTCTTATAACTTTTGGAACAAGTATTTGGAAATCCTACCCAGAGCAACTAGGTAAGAAAAATAAATAACAGGCATCCAAATTGGAAAGGAAGAGGTAAAACTGTCACTATTTGCAGATAACATGATTTGATATATAGAAAACCCTAAATATCACAAAAAGAGTTAGAACTAATGAATTCAGTGAAGTTGCTGGATAAAAAATCAACACCCCCAAATCAGCTGCATTTGTATGTGCTAAAAGTGAACTATCAGCAAGAGAAATTAACAAATGCATCTACAATTGCATTGAAAATAATAAAATACCTAGGAATAAAATTTTTAATTATCCCAGAGAGCGAGCATGCAGGGGTAGGGGAGAAGCTGAGGGAAAGGAGAAACTCAAGCAGACTCTGCTCTGAGCATGGAGCCCAATGTGGGGCTCAATCCCAGCACCAAGAGATCATGACCTAAGCAGAAACCAAGAGTCTGGTGCTCAGCCAACTGTGCCACCCAGGCAATCCTATCTAGGAATAATTTTAACTGAGGAGGTGAAAGACCTGTACACTGAAAATTTTAAGACACTGATGAAAAAAAGTAAAGATGACACAAATCAGTGGAAAGATATTCCACACCCATGAATTAGAAAAAGACTGTTAAAATACACAGAATGTCTATACTACACAAAGCAATCTACAGTATTAAGGCAATCCCGATCAAAATTCTAATGGCATTTTTTATGGAATAAACAATCCTAGAATTTGTTGTATGGGACCACAAAAGACCCCGAGTAGCCAAAACAATTTTAAGAACAAAGTGGAGGTAAGATGCTTCCTGAATTCAAATTCAGTTACAAAGCCATAGTAATCAAAACAATATGGTATTGGCACAAAAAGAGACACAAAGATCAAAGGAACAGAACAGAAAGTCCAGAAATAAACCCACCCATATATGGTCAATTAATTTATGACAAAAGAGTCAAGAACACACAATGAGAAAGGAACAATCTTTTCAATAATTGGTGTTGGGAAGACCAAACAGCCACACAAGGAAGAATGGAACTGGACCACTACCTTACACCATATACAAAAATTAACTCAAAAAGGATTCAGGAATGTAAAAGCTGAAACCATAAAACCTCTAGAAGAAACATAGGCAATAAACTCTCTGAAGTCATTCTTGGCAATGATTTTTTGGCTCTGATACCAAAAGTAAAGGCAACAAAGCAAAAATAAATAAGTGGGAGTACATCAAACTAAAAAGCTTCTGCATAGCAAAGAAGTAAAAGCAAGATGAAAAGGTAACCTACCAAGTGAAGAAAATATTTGCAAATCATATCTGATAAAAAGAGCAATATCCAAAATATATAAATAACTCATGCAGTTCAGGGGAAAAAATAAAGACTCCAATTTAAAAATGGGTAGAGGATTTGAGTAGACCTTTCTCCAAAGAAGACATTCAGACATCTAACAGGTACATGAAAAGGTACTCAGCATCATTAATGATCAGGGAAATGCAAATCAAAATAAGAATGAGATATCACTGCATAATGGCTATCATTTAAAAATATAACATGTACTGGTGAGGATATGGAGAAAAGGGAACCCTTGTGCACTGCTGCTGGGAGTATAAATTGGTACAGTCACTGTGGTAAGAAACGCGGAGGTTTCTTAAAAATTAAAAATACAACTAACATATGATCAAGCAATTCTCCATCTAGATATTTACCCAAAGGAAACAAAATACTAATTCAAAAGGAAAATCAAATGCCATGTTCACTGCAGCATTATTTACAAGAGGCCAGTTCTGTGTTTGGGCTACGTGTTTATTGATGGATGAATGAATGAAGAAAATGTGGCATACACACACAGCGGAATATTACTCAGCCATAGAAAAGAAAATCCTGCTATTTAGGGTAACATGGGTGGACCTTGAGGGCTTTATGCTAAGTGAAATAAGTCAAATAGAGGGGCACCTGGGTGGTGCAGTCAGTAAGCATCCAACTCTTGGTTTCAGCTCAGGTAGTGATCTCAGGGTCCTGAGACTGAGCCCCACATTGGGCTCCATGCTCAGCATGGAGTCTGCTTGAGTTTCTCTCTTCCTCTCCCTCTCCCCTTAGCGCGCTCTCTCTCTCTCTCTCTCAATAAATAAATCCTTCTTTAAAAAGTCAAATAAATACTATACAAACTCACTTGTATGTGGAACCTAAAAAACAAACAAGTGCAAAAAACCAAAAACCCCTGAATTCACTGATTCAAGGAACAGATGGGTGGTTGCCCATAGAAGAGTGGGAGGTAGGCAAAAGGGGTGAAGGTGGTCAAAGGATACAAACACAGAGTTATAAAATCACTAAGTCCTGGGGATGTAACGAACAGCAGGAAGACTACAGGTTCATAATACTGTACTGTATATTTGTAAATTGCTGAGAGAGGAAACCTTGAAAGTTCTTGTCTCGTTAAAAGAAAAAAGGTAGGAAGTGTTAACTAGACTCATTGCGGTAATCATCCTACAACATATACATGTATCAAATCATTATGTACACCTAAAATATGTCAACTGTATGTCAATAAAAATGATATAAACATACAGATATACACACAGACCTCAGCATTATGTTACAGAGTTTAACTATCATTGAAATACTCCAACCACAGCCCTTTCATAATTCCACTGATTGTCTTCAAGACTCACCCTTCCCGAACAGGCCTGGCACCTACGGCTGCCCCTTAAGCCTGAGCACGCCGGCCCCTTCTCCATGGCCTCCAACTGCATCTCCTGTTCCAGGAGGCTAGATGGACTGAAAATCAAAATTTCTCCCCAAGATCTGGCACTGTATTTGGTCCGGTATACATTTTTTTTCTCCCTACCACCCCTACTATTTTTCACCTGCTCATTTTGGGGAACAAATTCAGCAAGGTACAAGAATATTGTAGCAAACAATCTGCCACCTGAAATTGCCAAATGTTAACATCTTATCTTTTTGAAAAAGGTTTAGGAACAAAGAAGAACTTTTTTCCAACTCAGGGAAGACTGATAAGTCAATCAGGTTACACAGCACCTGCTGTGCTTTCAGACTGTGTCCAGAAAGTTCTTGCATTCCCCCATAGGGCCTACGGGATCTGCAAGGAGAGGACCAGAAAATGAGATGGAAAGGCAGAGTTTGAGGATGCCACCCATTTTCCCCTTAGCCCCTTTCAATGTGTGTTTCCTAGCAGATTTCCACCAGACTAACCAACATATAGAGAGGCTTCAGAGAAGGCAAAGGCAAGAGAGTAAAATTGATATGGATTATTATTTTTTTTTTTAGATTTTATTTATTTGACAGAGAGAGAGAGAGAGATCACAAGTAGGCAGAGAGGCAGGAAGAGAGAGAGGGGGAAGCAGGCTCCCTGCTGAGCAGAGCCCGATTCGGGGCTCGATCTCAGGACCCTGAGACCACAACCTGAGCTGAAGGCAGAGGCTTTACCCCACTGAGCCACCCAGGAGCCCGATATGGATGATTTCTGACTAAAGATGGGCAGAGGTGGAAGGAGAGAGATGAAGAGAAGTTGTTACATTTTTACTGTTTACAACATAAACTTAATGAGATGTGAACATTTGCTCTCAGAGACCAACTTAGGCTCTCCACAAATACTCATTGCTTTCAACAGATAAGTTGTATTCTGTCACATCAGACAAGTCAGCCCCAGAAGTCTACCTAAAAAGACAGATAGGACACTGGGCCACTCTGACTTCTCAGGTAACTGTTGAAAATAGGAGTCACGTCCTGAAAACACCTCAGTGGACAGAACTGTATTCAGGTCTCCTAATTACATCCCGTTTGCACCATTTCTAAACCTAACTGCTGTTCTGCATGCAACACTGGTGATGAGGAGGACAGAGTCTCTTCTGAGTACATTCTGGAGAGACCCTAGCATGCGATGGATCTCTGCAGGGTTCTCATGGTATTGCCCTTCTCCTGTCTGTCGAGACTTGGTTTTTAACTTCTTTGACACATATGCAGAGAACAGTAGTGTAATCGTGGTTTCCTAGCCAGACTGGCCAAGGTGGCCACTGCATTGGGAAATTATTAAGCTGTCTTTCCTTTTTGTCTTCTGCTGGGGGAGTCCAAAAAACGTAAGATATTATTTGGAATACGGTTAGAAATACACCAATAATAAACAGAGCGACAGGAAAAATCATCCTAATTATTTAAAACCACAGAAGTGCTCTTTTGTTCTAGATAAGTGCATGCTTCAGAGGTTTTTGACAGTATGAGCTGAAGGCATTTTGCTAAATTGGAGAGGTGGCTTCTCGGGCACTCCTCTACAAGAAATG
>CM053610.1:60222750-60256823 GCA_028646535.1 Procyon lotor
AGTATCATGAGTATCAACACAGACCTAAAGGACATTGCTTATTTTTCATTGGCTCACTTAATAGCTAAGTACATGGACTGGATGTACAAGCCAGCCCCAGCCCCTCTCAGCAGTGATACGGCAAGCTATTCAGTCTTTGAAATCTTCACTTTCCCTTTCTGTGGAGAGAACATTAGCACTCATACGTCACAGCGCTGTTATGAGGAATCAATACAATCATTTAAACAGTTGGCCCACGGTCTGGCACTTAGGAAATTAATAAATATGAGTTATTATCTTAACCAGCAAGTTTGTATTCGTCTCAGCGGAGAACACCTTGTTGTATAAGCAGTCAGGTTCCAGCCCCAGACAGGGTTACACCAGGAGCGATGAAGAAGTTGCTACATACGCCCTTCCCTGGAGTCTCTTAGTTCCCTCTTTGTGTTCCTTACAACCTCCGGGTTGGGGTTTGTTGTTCTGATGGGCTGGCACCACAGACTCCTAGAAGGAAAGGCTATGGCCCGACACACAAAGACAGAACAAACTATATAGGGAATAAAATGATCTTTCCCCTCAATTATTTGGCCTGAGAAGGGAAGATGGGGTGTGTGTGTAGTACATATTACTGTTCTTAAATCCAGTGCCCGTAGGCCACAGCAAGGGGCCAAGAGCAGATACTCCAATCCTCATGGTGCACCATAATCTACCTGAAAAATGCTTTTTAAAATATGGGGGACTGAACTAACCAGACTCCTCTCAGTTGGTCTAGAGTGGGGCTAGGCAGAGGTATTTTTAGCTCTCCAGGGTTGAGAACCACCACCAACCTGTTCCTAAGCCACCGTGTCTTATCAGACTTATCAGTCATGCTGAAAATTCACATTTCCGGGCTACACCACCAGCTGATTCTAATGCAATAGGTTGGAAAACCCTGCCCTAGCAGATCAGAGAGCTCAAGTTCTGATGAGCAGAATGCAAAAACAAAGTGCAACGCTGAGAAGTCAAGTCCAAGTCAAACAAGCCAGCTGTGTAAATGGGCACGGACATCACTCAACCCTGGGCCCAGAACCTTACACGTATGCCAGGAATGCTCACAATGGTTCAGGAGGAGGACCTAAATGGGGACAGTAAATATCTATCGAATAAATGAAGAAATTGCAACGTTGACAGTATACATTCATTGCCCAAAGTCCCACACTGAGCACGTGACAAAGAACAAAAATGAGGATTCAAACAGTCCAAGTCTGAATCAAATGCTCTTCCCCCCCTTCTCTGTGGATGTGCACCCAGGATATGGTACCAAAAATTAAATATAGGGTGATAGCTGTTTCCTATAAACCTAACCTTATTGAGGATGCCATACCAAGGAACACCCTTGGTAAAGAGGTAAAAGGTAATAAAAAAGCACTCATGAGAGAGAGTTCACTCAGATGGAAGAGGGAGCATAGGGAGAGGATGTGGGAATGGCAGCAGGGACGTCGGAGGCTCATTGATCCCCCCTAGGAGGGGGGTGACTGAGGCCACTGAGGGGACCAGGAACAGGCCAGGGACTCCTGGCCCTCCCAGCAGTTCTGGTGTCCCAAGGGTAGTGCTGAAGGCAGAGTTAGGGAATCTGAAGGAAACAAGAGGGAGGGAGTCTCTCCAGGGATCTGTGAGCACAGATGACCTGGTGACAAGCTGGGCCTCAGCATTTACAGAGCTCAATACAAAAATGGAAACCTGGGACCCCTGGTTAAAAAATGATTAAGAATTTCAAGGTGGCCACAGCAAAGCACGAACCAAGTGCAGGGCCCTTCTGGGCAGGAGAGCCAGGGACCACACAGATCTCACGCCCTGGGAGCTACTGGGCCTGGGGACCGTGCCCCCCCTTAAGGATTAAATGGGATCCCGCACACAGAGTGCTTGGCAGAGTGGGCCCGGGGAGCTGCTGCAGGAGTCATGGGACCCCGCCACAGGCTGGGCAGGGGCTAGTCCCAAAGTAGCCTGTAGCCAGCCTGCCCCACGAAAAGGCCCGCGGCCTGCTGCTTGTGTCTACAAGGACTCTCTGCCTGAGAGTTCCAAACGGAATTCAAAATGGAAGTTACTCTTGACCAAATCCTTGGTTACTTCAACATTCATTCTGCAGGATCCCAAATCCCATGGTCACAGGAACTCCGAAGATCCACAGCTTAATAGGACCTCACAAGCCAGAAGCACGTGGCCAAGCCCGCCCAGCAAAGAAACACCCCGGCCGGCTTTTATCTAAGACATAGCTCAGGAAGAGTGTTTCGAGGGGAACGACTATGAGAACAAACCAGACTGTCAGCTTCTGCCTGTCTGACACCACTTCCCACCCCGAGTCGGCATCCGTGTCGGTTGGCGGCTACTTTGTGGTCTCCGCCTCCTGCTCACGCCTGCTCCCTGGCAGCGCCCCCGCCTTCTCAGCAGAACCACCGTGGAGCAGGTGGCAGGGCCCCAGGGATGACGGTGGGGAGATGGGGGTGGACACAGAGTAAAGTGAGAAAGCAGCCAAGGAACCAGGAGAACAACAGAAGGCGCGTGCTTTGCTTCCATTGTGAACAATGGTGTTCGCAGAGTTGAGAGTCCGTCTGTCGAGTATTCTCCACCAGGCCTGCTCAGCCACAGCACTGTGAACACTGAGTGCTGGAGAGCTCCTCCTTGTGCACGTGATCCCAGCAAGGTGACACTCTAAGAGGCTCAGCAGTGTCCCTGGGCCCTCCTCAGATAGGCCAGTGGCACTCCACAGTGGTGACAATCCAAAACATCTCCCCACTCCAACTGTCCACCAGTGGACAAAATCTCCCACAACGGAAAACACCTAAGCCCCGTGATCCTCAGTGCACTCTGAGGCAGAAAAAGGGCATTAAGAAGAACTAATTCTGGATTCCCAACTTCCATCCTGTCCCCCACCCGGCCACTCTGTGCTCCCAAACAGGGTGACCTGTCTGAGGTGACGGCCATGATATGCGCCTCCCTAAAGCTTTCTCTGACCTTGTCTTCAGGGCTTCAGCTTGAACACGGCAGGATGACATGAAGAAAGGAACCAAGCTGTGTGCCCCCTTCTGTGTCCTTGTCACTTGTGCTCCTCCCCAAGGCTCTGCACCCCATCACTCACACCCCTCTTCCCACACTCTTCATTCCTTCAGCTGCAGCTGTTTCCAGAGCACCTGCAGGTGCCCGGTGCCGGGTGAAGCCCTTGAGAGGCATCAGGGAACAAAGAGATTCCTGCCCTTTTGGAAACAGACAACAGCCATAAGCATAGTAAAAAGCAAATCACACTGTTTGTTACAAGGTGAGAAGTAGATCTGGCAGAAGGGGATGGGGAGTGCTGGGGTGGTAGAGGCGGAGTGGGTTTCAATTTTAAATAAGGCATCGGGACAGGTTCCCTTGAGCACAGTCCTGAGGAAGAGGGCAGTTGTCCTGCAGGTCCCAGAGGGGAGTGTCGGGAGAGGGAGCAGCCTGGGAGCACAGAGATCACAGGGGAGAGTGGGTGCCAGAGCAGAGGGCAGCGCAGGAGGGAGGCATGAAGGGGAGGAGTGGGTAGAACTCCTGGGGCCTTCGATTCTTTATTTGGGGAAAACAAGAATATGATTTGGTTGACGTAAATTTTGAACAATCTCTCTAGCTGCTATGCCGAGAGTAATGTTTGAAGCAGGGACACAAGGTGTAGAACAACTAACTACAGGCCTCTATGTGAGAGACAGTGGCTCAGGCCAGCAATGGAGCAGCAGAGGGGGGGAAAAGTCTAAGGAGGAACATCTTGCACTCTGGGGACTTCAGCCTCCTACTCTTGCTTAATGCTGAGGGAATGCTGTGTGACCGAGTACGAAATATCTCTGGATTCGGAGTTTACATTGTACATTAGACAGAATCACGATTTAATAAATGTGTTCGAAGTTAAAGCAAATACACAAAAAACTCCAATAAACTGCCTAAAACATGTTTTTTAGAAGAGCCTATCCAGTCCTAGGCATCTATCGGATATTTAGTAGACACTTAATAGATGTTTATTGAAGGAGTATATATATATATATATCTCATACTATGTGAATAATTACCATATTCCTTCAGAGATAATCATTTACAGCCACTAACTCCAAGTATATTACCACTAACGTAATTCACTTTGGTTGCCTTGCTTTAAGCATTTTTGGCTTTTTTGTTACTTTTGTAAGTCATTTAGTCTTCACTATTTTATGCAGATCATAAATTTGTTTTAAAAACAATCCAACTCAAAATGTCTTGTTAAGTTTGAAATGAGATAGAAGTTAGAACCCAAATCCTACTATTAGCTGGATGCCCATGACCTGACCTCATTGTATTCATCCATTGGGTGAGAGTTCTACGTGCTGACATCCAATGTCTCTACCAGCTCGCAAATTCCAGAATTTTTCACTGAAAAATATGTTGGGGGTTCCACCATCCCATATATCTGAGATTCCTTAGAAATACTATACGATCCAATTCCTTGGGGTCAATTCCATAGTTGCACTGTGGAATTCAGAAATTTTTGGATTTTGGACTCATGTAATAGATCCAATTGGTCTGGAGCAGCACCCTGAAATCAAATACTTCTGCAGTGATGTGTAAAAATATTCACACAAATGAAGATAAACAGACTCATGTAAGTTCAGGTCAAGTTTCACAGCCAAATTAGTTATTAAAAATATTTTGGGGGAAACAAACAATGAAGATGGACCCTTACCCTACACCATTTACAAAAAATTAAGTCAAAATGGAGCAAAGACCTAAACAGAAAAGTTAAAACTGTAAAATATTAAGAGAAAATATAGGGGGCAATTTTATGATACAGTATTTTTGGCAATGATTTTTTTGGATATGATATGAAACGCACAGGTAACCAAAAAAATAAATTGGATTACATCAAAATTAAAAACTTCTGTGCATAATGGGACACAGTAAATATAGCAAAAAGGCAACTTATGGAATGGGAAAAAATATGTGCAAACCACCTATGTGATAAAGGGTTATTATTCAGAATATATAAAGAACTCTTAAGATGTGGCAACAAAAATCCAATCAACCTGATTTTAAAATAGGCAAAGGACTGGAATAGAAATTTCTCCAAAGATACAAAAATGTCTAACAGGCTTATGAAAGATGCTTTGCATCAGTAATCATTAGGGAAATGCAAATCAAAACCATGATGACATACCACTTCACACCTAATAGAATGAGTGCTGTTAAAAAAAAAAAAAAAAAAGACTTGGCAAGGATGTGGAGAAATTGGAAAACTGTGCAATGCTGATAGGAATATAAAATAGTGTAGCTGCTATAGAAAAATAGTATGGCGGTTTCTCAAAAACATTAAAAATAGAAATACTATATGATCCAGTAATTCCACTTCTAGATATATATCCAAAGGAACTGAATGCAGGGTCTCAAAGAGAAATTTGTACACCTATGTTCACTACAGCATTATTAAACAACAACCGAAAGGTGGAAGCAACCCAAGTATCCAGCAAAGATGAATGGATAAACAAAAATGTGGTATGTACAACGGAATATTATTCAGCCTTAAAAAGGAAGGAAATTCTGACACATGCTATTACATGGATGAATCCTGAAGACATTATGCTAAGAGAAATAAACTAGTCATAAAAGAGCAAATCCTATATGACTTCACTTATATGAAGTAACCGAAATGGAGAAATGCATAGAAATGGAAAGTAGAATGGTAGCTTCCAGAGGCCGGAAGAAGAGGGGAAGTAAAGTTACAGTTTAATGGGTATGAAGTTTCAGTTTGGGAAGATGAAAAATGTTTTGAAGATTATGGTCCTGATAAGTGTACAATATGAATTGATTTAACTGATGCCACTGAAATGGTTAAAATGGAGGACTTCCTGGGGAAGAAGGCAGAGTAGGAAGATCCTAAGCTCACTTTGACCCACAGATAAAACTAGGTAATACCCACATCAGTGTAAGTAACCCAGAAAAGGACGCAAAGACTGGCAGAGCAAACTCTCCACAGCTAAAGATAGGTAAGAGGCCACATCTAAGAGGATAGGAAGAGTGGAGATGCCGTTTGGAATGAAATGGACCCACAGGACTGTCCACGGGAGGGAGAGATGCTGTAGGTTCAGAGAAGAGAAAAACAGACTCTCGTGCCAGGGAGCCCACTCAAGGAAGATGAATCCCCATAATATTTGCCTCTGAAAAGCAGAGGTGCTGAATTTTGTGAGTTCCTAAAATCAGTGAGGCCTAAAACCAGGAACTTTAAAAATTAGCAGGCTCAGCTCCGGGAGAGCCAGGAGAGTGAGAAGAAACTGAGTCCCCACCCTTAAAGAGATACAGCAGTATTGTTTACTAATCTCAGAGCATGCTGGAGGGGCAGGGATCATGGGAGACCTCTTCACGAACACAGGAGCTGGCAGACACCAATTTTCTCTCCCACCCCTAGACTAGACACATGGACATCTGCAGGAACCAGCACAGCAGCACCAACACTCCTATCTAACTTGCTAACACTATACTGCACCTTTGCGATTCCTTTTGGACATGCCCCCTCCAGACAAGCCTCGGCTCCAGGTCCCTTCCACAGGAAAACTATGCAAACCTTGCTAACAACACACAATCCACCCCCATATTCTCCTACAGTTTAGTGCTGCTCCATCTCTGGCAAATGCCTGTTCTGATGCAACTCAAGCCCAAGGTGGACTCAGGACCATTAACAGTACAAGGGAACAAACACTGCCTACAACAGGCCAAGAGACCCACCTCAGATGGCTAGACTGAAGGCAAAAGTGGCTCAGCCACACAGTAGGGCACATACAACACACATGGGAGATGCCCCTGAAGCACCGTTCTGGTGAACAGGGGACATTGCACTACATGCAGGGCACTACAAGACCTCTTCTTTGTAAGGCCACTACTTTCAAGAACGGGAGACATAGCTGATACTGAGAAATAGATACAGAGAGTTAGATAAAATGGGGAGATGGAGGAATGTGTCCCAAATGAAGGAACAGGACAAAATCACAGCAAAAGAGCTAAATGAAATGGAGATAAGTGATATGCTTGATAGAGAATTTAAAGTAAATGTCACAAAGATACTCCCTGGACTTGAGAAAAGAATGGAGGACCTCAGTGAGACTCTTGAAGAGATAAGAACAAAAAAAGAACCAATCAGAGATGAAGAACTCAATAACTGAAATTAAAAATACACTAGATAGAATAAGTAGTAGACTAGAGGAAGCAGAAGAATGATCAGTGATCTGGAGGATAGAATAATGGAAAGTAATCAAGCTGAATGGGAGAAAGAAGAAAATAATAATAATAAATGAAAATAGAGGTAGGGAACTCCATCAATTGTAGTAACAACATTATTAGGGACATCACATGTAATAATAATTTAGAATTACAGAGGTCCCAGAAGGAGAGAGAAAGGGGGATAGAAAATTTATTTGAAGAAATAATAGATGAAAATGTACTGAATTTACGGAAGCAAACAGAAATCCAGATCCAGGAGGCACATAGAGCCCCCAACAAAATCAACCCAAGGAGGTCCATACCAAGACACCTAGTAATTAAAGTGGTGAAAAGTAGTGATAAAGAGAGATTTTAAAAGTAACAAGAGAAAAGAAAACAGTTACAAACAAGGGAACCCCCATAAGACTATAAGGTAATCTTTCAACAGAAACTTTGCAAGCCAGAAAAGTGGCATGATATATTCAAAATGCTGAAGGAAAAAAAAAACTTACAGCCAAGAATATTCTATCCCACAAAGCCATTTTTCAGAATAGGAGAGATCAAGAGTTTCCCAAACAAATAAAACTTAAAGGAATTCACGACCACTAAACCAGACCTATAAGAAATGTTAAAGGAAACTCTTTGAGGGGAAAGGAAAGATCATAAGTAGGAGTAAGAAAAGTAGGAAACAAAAAATAACTATATCTACAAAAATTAGTCAAGGGATTCACAAGATAAAAGGATTTAAAGTATGAAACCATACACTTAAAACTTGGGATGGGAGGAGAGAAGTAAAGAATGGGTTCAAATTTAGGTGACCATCAACCTAATATAGATTCTTCTGTGCATAGGATTTTTTTTTAATTTATTTTTTTGTTAACATCTAGTGTATTATTTGCCCCAGGGTACATGGATGTGAATCATCAGGCTTACACATTTTGTTCTGTAAGATTTTATATAAAACCTAAATGTGTAAGCCTGATGATTCACAGACATGTACCCCTGGGGCAAATAATACATTATATGTTAATAAAAAAAAAGAGATTTTATATAAAACCTAATGATAGCCACAAATCAAAAACCAGTAACAGATACGCAAAAATTAAAGGAATCTGAGTATATCACTAAAGAAGGCCAACAAACTGTGGGAGAAGAGAGCAAGTGAAAGGAACAGAGAATTACAAAACCCACCCACAAAACAAGTAACAAAATGGCAATAAGTACATACCTATCAATAATTACTTTGAATTTAAATGGACTAAACACTGCAAAAGACATAGGGTCATAGGGGAAGAGAGGAAAAAATAAAACAAGACATAACCAGAGAGGGAGACAAACCAAAAGAGATTTAACCATAGGAAGCAAACTGAGGGTTGCTGGAGAGGAGAAGGGTGGAGGGATGGGGTAGTTGGGTGATAGACTTTAAGGAGGACGTGATGTAATGAGCACTGGGTATTATATAAGGCTGATGAATCACAGGCCTGTACCTCTGAAATCAGTAATACATTGTATGTTAATTAATTGAATTTAAATATAAAAATGTAAAAAAAAAAAAGACAGGATGACGTATCTACGTACTGCCTACAGGAGACTTGTGTCAAACCTAAAGACACATTGAAAATGAAGGGATGGAAAAGCATTTATCATGCAAATGGAAGTGAAAAGAAAGCAGGGATAGCAAAACTTACATTGAACAAAATAGACTTTAAAACAAAGACTGTAACAAGAGACAAAGAAGGACACTAATTAGTCATTAAGGAAACAATCCAACAAGAAACCTAACACTTGTCATTATTTCTGCTCCCAACATGGCAGCATCCAAATACATAAAGTAGCTAATAATAAACATCAAGGAAGTAATCAATAGTAATACAATAACAGTAGTGGACTTTAACAGCCCACTTTTATCAGTGGAGAGATCATCCAAACAGAAAATCAACAAGGAAACAATGGCTTTGAATGACACACTGGACTAGATGGATCTAACAGATAATACTCAGAACATTCCATCCTAAAACAGTAGAATACACATTCTTCTCAAGTGCACATGGAACGTTCTCCAGAATAGATCACATATTAGGCCACAAAACAAGTCTCAACAAATTAAAAAAGATCAAAGTCATACCACGCATCTTTTCTTACAACTCTATTAACCACAAGAAAAAAACCTAGAAAGAACCCAAATACATAAAGGTTAAATAACATGATACTAAACAATGAATGGGTCAATGAAAAAAATCAAAGAGGAAATCAAAACATACAGGGAGATAAATGAAAATAAAAACACAATAACCCAAAATCTTTGGGAGGCAGCAAAAGCTGTTCTAAGAGGGAAGTTTATAGCAATACAGGATTACCTCAAAACCAAGAAAAATCTCAAACAACCTAATCTTACACCTAAAGGACCTAGAAAAACAAAACCCAAAACCAGGAGAAGGAAGGAAATAATAGACTAAAGCAGAAATAAATGAAATAAACTAAAAATATAATAGAACAAATCAATGAAACTAGGAGCCAATTCCTTGAAAAGAGCAACAAAATTGATAAACTTTTAGCCAGTCTCCTGTCCCCTACAAAAAAAAGATAGAGGACTCAGACAAAAATCAGAAATGAAAGAACAGAAATAACAAATACACCACAGAAATATAAAAAAAACTAAGATTATAAAAAATTATATGCCAAAATAATTAGACACATTGGACAATCTAGAAGAATGGATAAATTCCTAGAAATATATAACTTCCCTAAACTGAATCAGGAAGAAATACAAAATTTGAACAGATCAACTATCAGCAAGGTTATTGAATCAGTAATCAAAAAACTCCCAACAAAGTCCAGGACCAGATGGCTTCACAGGTGAATTCTACCAAACATATAAAGAGTTGATACTGGGCACCTGGGTGGCTCAGTGGGTTAAAGCCTCTGCCTTCTGTTGGGTCATGATCTCAGGGTTCTGGGATCAAGGCCTGCTTCAGGCTCTCTGCTCAGTGGGGAGCCTACTTCCCTCTCTCTCTCTCTGCCTGCCTCTCTGCCTGCTTGTGATCTCTCTGTCAAATAAATAAATAAAATCTATTTAAAAAAAAAAAAAGAGTTAATACCTATTCTTCTCAAACCATTCCAAAAAATTGAAAAAATTCTTTCTATAAACCAGCATTACCTTGATACCAAAACCAGATAAAGACACCACACACACACACACACACACACACACACCCCAAACAAAAACAAAAAACTAGGGGCCAATAGCCTTGATGAACATAGATGCAAAAATCCTCAACAAAATATTATCAAATCCAACAATATTTTGTTTTTCCAATACTTAAAAAAAATTATTCACCATGATCAAGTGGGATTTATTCCTGGGATGCAAGGGTGGTTCCGTACTTGCAAATCAATCAACGTGAAAAACCATATGATCATTTCAATAGATGCAAAAAAAGCATTTGACAAAGTACAACATCCATTCATGGTAAAAACCCTCAACAAATAGGTCTAGAGGGAACACACCTCAACATAATAAAAACCATCTATGAAAACCTTACAGCTAAGATCATACTCAGTGGTGAAAAATTGAGAGCTCTCCCCATAAAGACTGGGAACAAGAATGTTCAGTCTCATCACTTTTATTCAACATGGTACTGCAAGTCTTAGCAAGAGCAACCAAACAACAACAAAAAATAAAATAAAAGGCATCCAAACTGGTAAGGAAGAAGAAAAACTTTCACTAATTACAGATAACATGATACTATAAAGAGAAAATCCTAAAGAGTCCACTAAAAAACTTCCAGAGCTGATAAATGAATTCAGTAAGATCACAGAATACAAAACCAATATACAGAAATCCACTGCATTTCTATATACTATTAATGTAGCAGCAGAAAGTGAAACTAAGAAAAAAACAATTCCATTTACAATTGCACTAGAAGTAATACCTAGGAATAGACTTGATCAAGGTGAATTAACTGTACTCCGAAAACCATGAAACACTGATGAAAGAAACTGAAGACAATACAAATAAATGGAAAAATAGTTCATGCTCATCGGTTGGAAGAGTAGTTAAAATGTCCATACTACCCAAAGCAACCTACAGATTTAATGTTAAACCCTATAAAAAATACTAACATCATTTTTCACAGAATTAGGACAAAAATACTAAAATTAGAATGGAACCACAAAAGACCCTGATTAGCCAAAACAACCCTGAAAAAGAAGAACGAAATAAGTGGTATCACAATCCTAGATTTCAAGTTATACTACAAAGCTGTAGTGATTATAATAATATGGTAATGGCACATAAATGGACACATAGATCAAAATGACAGAATAGAGAACCTAGAAATAAACCCATGATTAAAAGATTAATCTTTGACAAAGGAGGCCAGAATATGCAATGGGAAAAAGACAGTCTCTTCAATAAATGCTGGTGGGGGGGGGGTGCCTGGGTGGCTCAGTGGGTTAAAGCCTCTGCCTTCCGCTCAGGTCATGATCTCAGGGTCCTGAGATCGAGCCCCACATTGGGCTCTCTGCTCAGCAGGGAGCCTGCTTTCTGCTCTCTCTCTGCCTGCCTCTCTGCCTGCCTGTGATCTCTCTCTCTCTAATAAATAAAAATAAAATTTAAAAAAATAAATAAATGCTGGTGGGGAAAACTGGACAGCTACATTCAGAAGAATGACACTGGACAACTTTCTTACACCATATGAAAAAATAAACTCAAAATGGATTAAGGACCTAATTGTGAGACCTAAAACCCTAAAAATCCTAGAAGAGAGCATAGGCAGTAATTTCTCTGACATTGGCCACGGCAACATTTTTCTAGATATGTCTTTTAAGGGAAGGGAAACAAAAACAAAATTCAACTATCGGGACTTCATCAAAATAAAGATCTTTTGCATGGCAAAGGAAACAACCAACTAAAACTAAAAGACAAGCCACTGAATGGGAGAAGATATTTGCAAATAACATCTGATAAAGGGTTAGTCTCCAAAATAAATAAAAAATTTACACAACTCGGCACCAAAAACCCAGATAATCTGATTAAAAAATAGGCAGAAGACTTGAACAGACAGTTCTCCAAAGACATACAGATAGCCAACAGACAAATGAAATGACACTCAACATCACTCATCTTCAGGGGAATGCAAATCAAAACCACAATGAGCTATCACCTTATACCTGTCAGAATGGCTAAAACCAAAATACAAAAAACAAGAAGTGTTGGGGAGGAGGTGGAGAAAAACCTTTGTGTGCTGTTGGTGACAATGCAAACTGGGGCAGTCATTGTGAAAACAGTATGGAGATTCCTCAAACAATTAAAAGTAGGACTACCATATGTTCCAGTAATTCCACTACTGGGTTTTTATCCAAAGAAAATGAAAACACTAATTCAAAAAGATATATGGACCCCTATGCTTATTGCATTATTTACAATAGCTAAATTAGGGAAATAGCCCTAAGGTCCAATGATAGATGAATGGATAAAGAAGTGGTATACATATAATATGGAATATTACTCAGCCATAAAAAGGATGAAGTCTTGCCATTTGCAACATGAATGGATCTAGAGATTATAATGCTCAAAGACAAATACAATATAATTTCACAAACACATGGAATTTAAGAAACAAAACAAAGGAAAAATAATACAAAACAAAAATCAGACTTAATTATAGGGAACTGATGGTTACCAGAGGGGAGGTGGGTTGGGACATAGGTGAAATATAGGAAGGATACTAAGAGTACACTTATCACTATGAGCACTAATGTACAAAATTGTTAAATCACTATATTGTATACCTGAAACTAATGTAACACTGTATGTGAACTATAATGGAATTAAAATTTTAAAAATGGTTAAAATGTTTATCACAATTTTTTTAAAAGTTGTTCCCGCCCCCCTCCCACCCCCAAATTTAGAATTCTTGGTGTTTTGGCTTTCAGAACTGTAGATAAGGGATCCTGGAAAAAATTAAGTTGTTTTACATCATCATGTGTTCTTGGTGAGAATCTGTAGACTCACCAATTAGCAAAAATCCATTTAAATTCACAAAATGTAAAAGTCATTGTTGTAAATGAAACACTACTATTCCTTTGATTGAGGAATGATCCTCCTGGCTTATGAACGCCATTTTGTTTGACTAAGACTTGGGCAGGGGCCAGAAAGCCCCAACCATCAGCTCTGGCTCTACCGATTCAAGTTGATGTGAGCATGACCCATTTTCAAAGCTGGTTCACCCTCAATCCGCAGTGGGCTTCACTGTTTTCACTGGAAGTCAAAGGTCTACATTAGCTCAAGCTCAACTAGAAAGCTGTAAGAGAACTGATTAATACTGTCTCTAATAAATTGCACTTTTTTTTCTGAGCTTAGTGTTCTTAATGTAAACTGTTCCATCTCTCTTGATGTTTAGCAATTAATAGTTATTAGAAGATGCAAATCTTAAAAGTGTTTACGTACAACTTGGAAATTGCCATTTGGAAGTCTATGGGAGAAGCACCAGCCGTCTTGACAAGTAGCAGACTAAGTAGGTATGCTTTATAAATGGCCCAAATGCTAGTGAATAGCAATTTCTGAATTTTAACTTTTACGTTTAAGAAACACAGAATATCACTACCAAGTCATGGAAATTGGGATATGGCCATGATTAATTCTCACTAAATTTGTTTAGAAAGCTGTTTGTTAGTGTAAAATGAGAAATCACTGTATTTCCATGGAAGTGAATTCAAAAGTCATTGCCACTCAAAAAGTTAAAAAGCAGGAGGCGGCCAACGTACATCAAGAAATTCTTACAAGAATAAAGCCATCCATACATGTTGTTTCATGTTCAGCTGGAGAACAAAAACATTCTAACATTGCTTTGCTTGAATGTGCTTCTTTCAAGTGTATTTTGTTTCCATTTTTGAGGAGGAGAAAGCCAAGGGTAGTTTCAGGGAGGATGGAGTGGGACAGAGTACACCCAAACGTCGTCTGCCCACTCTGCCTTCTTCCTCCTGTTTCATCCTTTCCCCATGTGACCTTTCTGTCCCTGTTCCTTCCCTCTTTCCCCCACATTCTAAGCAAATGCTTAGAGGACCAACGGTAAGGTGTCGGCTAGTGAAGGGGAGTCTGGATGAGAAAACTGTCTACATTCCAATTACTTTGTACTGAAAAAATGTTTACATTCATGTAATGTAATTAATGTAATGGAAAACTGCTTACATTCTAATTACTTTTAATCCTCTCCTCATACCCTACATCTTTTTTTTAAAAGATTTTTATTTATTAAGATTTTGTTTATTTATTTGCTAGATCACAAGTAGGCAGAGAGGCAGGCAGAGAGAGGGGGAAGCAGGCTCCCTGCTGAGCAGAGAGCCCGATGCGGGGCTCGATCCCAGGACCCTGAGATCATGTCCTGAGCCGAAGGCAGAGGCTTTAACCCACTGAGCCACCCAGGCGCCCCATACCCTACATATCTTAATCCCTATCCTTACGCTGGGTGTCCTACCCCAGGCTGGCCTCTGTGCCACCTCTGTGTATTCTAGAGGGCACCCCTGTCACAGGGGGCCCGGCAGCCCGCCTCTGCAAACACCACGGACAGGGGATTCTGAAAACCTCTCCCCTTCTGAGGTTCTGAGCTCTTCAAAGGTGCTGTGCTTCTCAACTCAACAGCCCCACTCCCTGCCTCAGGGTGAGGATGCACAAAGGCTGGGCGGTGAGCGAAAGAGCCTCTTTGAGGTTTCCCCACATGGCCCTGTCCACACAGCCTGGAGAATTTTGGCTGGATCGGAGGAGTTGTTACCAACACTTCAACCAGGCTTTTGTTCCTAACACTATACATGCACCCTCTTTTCCCACGGAGAGCTGGAATGAATGCCAACATTTCTTTGGAAGTTTGATGGTACAGAGTGGACTTCTGTTACAGTGTTATCAAAAGTGTGGAGAGGAAGGTACTACATGAACAAAATTTTTTATTTCACTGGTATTTTAATGAGTAAAAATATTTATATAAACAACCTAGTAAAGCCATGATTTCACAGATATTATTGTTTATAGTGAGGAAAAGTAAAAAAAAAGGAGAGAGCTATATTAAAATCAGCCTAAAGTAAAAAACTAGGAAGATAAGAATATTGGTAGTGAGCAGGACTGCCAAAATCAAGAAGGTGGCAAGAATATGGCTGCCATTGAAGAAACAGCACACATTCTCAAGGCTCCCTTGGTCTCAAACTGCAGCATACTCTTTAAAATCCTTTAAAATTCAGTCCATTGCTCCCACAGAAACAGAGGCCCTTATCTCACTGGTCATCCATCTACAAGTGCACACTGACCTCTCCCCTCATAAATTGAGAGTCCAGGCACTACAGGCCGCACCTATGAGGTGCAGGCATGCTTCCGGTCTACCATGCACCACTTGTGTCAGCTTTGACCTTGGTAAAGGCGTGTGTGTGTGTGTGTGTGTGTGTGTGTGTGTGTGAATCTTTTTGACACTGACACAAAATGCAGTGTGTCCTTGACCATCTTCCTCTGACTCTGGGGGCAGGAGTTGGCCATACAATCAATATACCACACCCCAGCTCCAGTTACCTGGAGGCTCCTTCTGCATTGGCTCCTGAACTCTCCTTTGAGAGCCCAAAGTTAGGAACTTGGTATCCAATAGAAAAGTAAGGCAGGGTAAATACAGTTTCTGCTCTGATACCCACTCTAAAATTTATACCTTAATTATATGATATAGTTTTTGGATGAGCTGGAGAAAGTAACCACCAGAAAGGAATCATCACTGCTGGCTGATGCTCCCCAGCATCCAGCCAGTTTGTGCTCAGTAATCCCACCTAGTAAGTTAACTCATCCCTTATCTATCATATGATGTGCTCACAGGTTACCATGAAATATACACCAAGAAGTTTCATGACTCAAGGTCGAACATTTTTGGCTGCTTTACTAACATGTTTTACCTTGCTCTTCTGGATGCTTACTTGCTTATATGTCTGTCTGGAGTATTTTTCTGGATAAAGTTATACTGGCTCATTTCTGTGGCAAAAAACTTAAGGGCCTCAATCGTCTCCTTGTCGATGCACTGAAGCAGATGCTAAATTTTACAACTTGCAATGTTGACCCTTGTGCCTGGTATTCAGAAATGTATCTAAGCCAAGATTCTGAGCTTCCATAAGAAAACAACAATCCAATCTCTAGATGGTTGACTTTTGGTATTTAATACATGTTTAAGGAAGCTGGACTCTGGGTACATATAGGAAGTACGATATCCAGCTCACTTCCCTATTGCTCAATTTTTAAGAAAGGTTTGGTTGACAACATTCTTTAAGGAGGATGGCCTGAAGAACAGATAGTACTCTTCTCTCAGTCCTCTGCAATCTACATCAGGCCAGCAGAGAGCTCTGAGCTCCACCAGACAATCTGGCCTTTGGAAGAACCTCTGTGGCCATATTGCCATGAGCCCACATCAAGGGGCTTCATGAAAAAGAACCTCATCAGGTTACTCATCAGTAATAGCTCACTCTGTGGCCTCTGAGGACTTCTGATCTCATGTCATAGTCCTCTCTAGGAAGACTCTCAGGAAACTTCTCTCTCATCTCACTCACCTTCACCAGAGCACTGAGTAAGTTTTCACCTTGTGGATGGCATGACTCACGGTACTGAGCACCCCTTCCTCAGCACTGGCCGCAGGAGCCAAGAGCAGGGTCTGGGGCCCACCTCCAGCAAATGAACAGTACCCCTCTCCATGTGCTTAGTGTATGAATACCGTCTGTGACTTCATTTTATCTTTTCTCTTTACATCTCCACTTTAACTCTCTCAAGCCCAAATTTTTTATCTGTGAAAATGAGATTATAAGCCTATCATGAGAATTTTTTTTTTTAACCAATGAGAATGAAGACACATTGATCCAAAACCTATGGGACACAGCAAAGGCAGTCCTAAGGGGGAAATGCATAGCCATCCAAGCCTCACTCAAAAAAATTGAAAAATCTCGAATACACCAGCTCTCTTTACACCTTAAAGAACTGGAAAATCAACAACAAATTAAGCCAATCCCACACACAAGAAGGGAAATAATCAAGATCAGAGTAGAGATCAACGAGTTAGAAACTAGAGAAACAGAAGAACGCATCAATGAATTCAGAAGTTGGTTTTTTGAAAGAATCAGTAAGATCGATAAGCCACTGGCCAAACTAATCCAAAAGAAAAGAGAGAGAACCCAAGTTAACAAAATTATGAATGAAAGGAGAGATCATGACTAATCCAAAGGAAATAGAAACAATCATCAAAAATTATTATCAACAGCTATATGCCAATAAGTTAAACTACCTAGAAGAAATGGATGCATTCCTGGAAACCTATCAGCTTCCAAGACTGAAAGAGAAAGAAATTGACAACCAGAATAGACCAATATCTAGTAATGAGATTGAAGAAGTGATCAAAAACCTCCCAAAAACAAGAGTCCAGGACCTTATGGATTCCCTGGGGAATTCTACCAAACATTCAAGGAAGAAATAATACCTATTCTCCTGAAACTGCTTCAAAAAATAGAAACAGAAGGAAAACTTCCAGACGCTTTCTATGAAGCCAGCATTACCCTGATCCCCAAACCAGGCGAAGACTCCATCAAAAAGGAGAATTTCAGACCAATATCCCTGATGAATATGGATGCCAAGATTCTCAACAAGATCCTAGCTAACAGGATCCAAACAGCACATTAAAAAGATTATTCCTCATGACCAGGTGGGATTTATCCCTGGGATGCAAGGGTGGTTTAACATTCGCAAATCAATCAATGTGATAGAACAAATCAATAAGAGAAGAGAGAAGAACCACATGGTCCTATAAATTGATGCAGAAAAAGCAGTTGATGAAATTCAGCATCCATTCCTGATTAAAACTCTTCAAACTATAGGGATTAGAAGGAATATTCCTCAACATCATAAAGTCTACCTATGAAAAACCCACAGCAAATATCCTTCTCAATGGGGAAAAGCTGACAGCCTTCCATTTGAGATCAGGAACACCACAAGGATGCCCACTCTTGCCACTCTTATTCAACACAGTACTAGAAGTCCTAGCGACAGCAATCAGACAACAAAAAGAAATAAAAGGTATTCAAATTGGCAGTGAAGAAGTCAAACTCTCTCTCTTCGCAGATGACATGATACTTTGTATGGAAAACCCAAAAGACTCCACCCCCAAACTACTAGAACTCATACAGCAATTCAGTAATGTGGCAGGATACAAAATCAATGCACAGAAATCAGTTGCTTTCCTATACACTAACAATGAAAATATGGAAAGGGAAAACAGAGAATCAATTCCATTTACTGTAGCACCAAGAACTATAAGATACCTGGGAATAAACCTAACCAAAGAGGTAAAGGATCTGTACTCGAGTACTCGAGGAACTACAAAACACTCATGAAAGAAATTGAAGAAAACACAAAAAGGTGGAAAAGAATTCCATGCTCATGGATCGGAAGAATAAACATTGTTAAAATATCATGAGAATTTTGAAAGACGTATATAAACTGCTTTGTATTCCGTGGTACACATAACTCAGTATACTGTAATCATAGCTAGTATTTATTAATTGCTGACTGTACCATAACTTATTCTAAGCACTGTGTAAGTAGATTTAATCCTTATACAGGATTAAATTTTAGATTGTTTAGATTTAGATTAAATTTTAATTATTTTTTAATTTTTATTATTTTTTATTTATTTTATAATAAATAAATAAATAATTTATTTTATTATAATTTTTTAATTTTAATCTAAATTAATTTAAATTAAATTAATTAAATTTAGATTAAATTAGATTGTTATTAGTATCATCCCCATTTTTTAGATGAGCAAACGAAGGCCCACGGGTTTTTAAAAAATTTACTCAAATCTATCATAGGCAAAACATGGATGTAAACCCAAGTCCCCAACTCTGATTCCGCTCCTAGGAGTTACTATTTTAAAGCTATTTTTGTGGTCTTGTTTTTCCTGTCAATTATTTGCTTATTTTAGGAGGCTGGGAGCAGTCTATTTAGGGTCACCAACTTGTCCAGAATGTCCCAGCTTTATAACTCGAAAGCCCATTTCCCAAGATAGCACTCAGTGGTTTTCTCATTATGTTCTTGATCTTTGTAGCAGGACCATTGCTAGTACCCACAGATACCTTCATGCAAACGAGGAAGAAGGGGTATCCATTTATTTGGATACTTGTGATCTTCTTTCAATGTATTTAGAATAAGATGGGGTACAAAGAAACAACTATAAACATCGAACTTCACATTGTGCTTAACACTCTTAGAGTTATGGATATTAATATATATATTACCTTTATATCCTTGTTCTGTCTCCCTGAGATCAATTTTGGTTATTGGTTTGAAATCAGTATCCCATAATCGAATACATCCATCTCGTCCACCAGTAGCAAAGCCTTCTTCACAAGCATACATGCTAAAGATTCCAGCCTGTTGAGTAAGGCAGATAATACTCAATACTGCAATGATTCTAAATAGTTGAATCTTGATTAAAAAAAAAAAAAAAGCAAAAATAAAATTTTTTTTAAATACCTTGTTCTCTAATGAAATCCTGACAATAGACAAGTAGCCATTTACAATATCCTTCATTTTGCTTAGATCAAAAATTAATCACAATTACCACCAAAGCAAATTAGTTCAAATGCTCCTTTACCATTACTAAACTGATGGCAATTTGAAAAAAAAAAAAAAAATCATTCATTAATTCCTTGGTTAAAGTAGATATGAAGATCAAAGTCTTTTATGTGACTACTAATCCTTATAAAGAAAAGGCAACAATGGAGGTGTTTCACGTAAATTGCCACTCAAAATAATCAAGCAAAGATATGCCAGCCAGGAACATAAACACTTTCACTGGTAAGCAGGTGCCTGAAATACATCTCAATGAGCTCAAGAAGGCAACACCCGAGCCTAAGTGAAGACAAATTACATTTGTGTTTGTTAAGGCTTATATGAAAAAGTTTTTTTTTCCACAACGGAAATAGTTTCATAACTTAAAGATGCTTTTCCATAGGAAAATATTTTACCTGGTCTTTTGAAAAGTGCTACAGGAATATACTACTGACATAAGATCCAGGGTGAAGAGAAATTAGGTTACTAAGGCAGCTGCTTTTATGCACAAGGACAACTACTGACCTCTGAACTGTTTTAAGAGCTGTTTCATAATTAGTGAAGCCAAGAAAATTGGTTCAACATATAAGACAATGAAAGACCTAAAATTTCATAGTTCTTTTGCTAAAATGCGCCTAAATTTTTCTTTATATTAAATGTAACAGGTGACCAACGTGGAGGCAATAAGCTACAGGTTTCTAAAAAATTTGTTACCTTATTTCCATTTAGTACAATAAGCTTCAGCTTTCACAACTCCCCATACTTCTAGGGATTTCCATTTTATCCTCTATAGATAAGGCAATGTAGCCATTATCACGTATCAAGAGAGCAGAATGGTCAGAAGTGGTTTGTCCATGTTCTGGCAGAGCAGACCCTCAAAAGAGAGCTTATTGGTGGTTTCTGTTTGTGTTTTAAAAGCTTGTGATTCGGACATGGAGGTGATGCTCACTCATCCAGAGAGGGGAAAAAGCTACCTTTACTCACCAAAGTAAAAACAGTACTTTTCTATACTCTTGCTATTTACCCCACAGGCCCCAGGCCAGCGGCAATGGCATCACCCCAGACTGAGTCAGAACCTGCGTTTTAACAAGATCCCTAGGAGATTCATAGGTATCTTAAAGTTTGAGAAGTATTGATCTAGAAGATGTAAAGGATGATAAAGTAGCTAACAGTTCAATTCTTCTAGATGTTGGCGAATAACAACATTAATCAACCAATCAGTAATTGAGGGGAAAGCTAAATTATTAAGCTTCTGAAATGTTTCTTTCAGGTGAACAAAAATAATTTGGGAAATCTTTTGAGAATATGTAGAGAGTGTTCGGCAGTGTCTGCTGATTCTAAAGCAGCAGAAAAAAACAACTATTTGTCACATCAACTTTTTAAATAATCACCCAATTTCCATATGGACATACTCACACTATGTGCGCCTTGAATGGTGCGGACTAAATTGAGCCCTTTCCAGACATAGATGTCTCCATTTAAAGCACCAGAGTAGGTGATGTCTTCTTTGGCACATGCAAGGCAAAGAATGGTCTGAAGATCCCCCGTTTTGCCAAATATCCCTCTTTTTGCAGTCAGGGCATTTCCACAGAGTGTCCAAAACTGGAAAGTCATAAAATGAACAGATCCCAAAATAATGTCCTCATTCTGATGCATCACATTATTGGTATTTGCCTCTATTGCAGCACACTTTCTTGGCTAAATCTTTTATTGCCCCCTGCCCTTTTTTAAATTTTTAATTTAAATTCAGTTAACATAACGTATTGTTTCAGGGGTACAGGTCTGTGATTCATCAGTCTTACACGACACCCAGCAGTCACCACAACACATACCCTCCCCAATGTCCATCACCCAGACACCCCATTCCCCCACGCCCTGTCCCTCCAACAACCTTCAGTTTGTTTCCTAAGATTGAGTCTCTTAGGGTTTGTCACCCTGTCTGGTTTCATCTTTTTTCATTTTTTCCTCCCTTCCCCTATGATCCTCTGCCTCGTTTCTTAAATTCCGCCTATCAGTGAAATCATATGGTAATTGTCTTTCTTTGACTGACTTATTTCCCTTAGCATAATACCTTCTAGTTCTATCCACATCGTTGCTAATGGCAAGATTTTATTTTTTGATGGCTGTGAAAAATATTCCATTCCACGTCTTCTTTATCCATCTGTCGATGGACATCTGGGCTCTTTCCATAGCTGGGCTATTGTGAACATCGTTGCTATAAACATTGGGGTGCAGGTGCCCCTTCGGATCACTACATTTGTATCTTTGGAGTAAATACCCAGTAATGCAATTGCTGGATCATAGGGTAGCTCTTTTTTCAACTTTTTAAAGAACCTCTATTTGCATCATTTGCTATAGCTGAACTAGGAACACATAATTTAACTTGTTCTACTGCAACCAATGGAATTATAAAACCTTTAAGCCAACTGATAGCACTGTAAGAAAAACTTCAAAGGTATTTTTTAAACTTCCAAAGTTCTAAAATTCCCAACTTTACTAATTGCTTAATGGTGATTAGATACAAAAGTCAATGTTCTCAGAGTTGGAATAAAGTGGACAAATCATCAGGTTTTAATTTTTAGTCAAATTACAGAAGCAGTCTAGGTTCACTATAGAGAAGTTTAGAAATACAGAAAAGTATAAAGAAAACTGAAATATCTACAATGTCCTGCTAACGTGTTGATGTACCCTCCAGATATTTCTTTTTGGGGGGATATACATATATATACATATATATTATGTATATATACACAGTATATATATATTATATATATACACACACATATATATAATATATATATACTCGGAAATAATGTCTTCTAAAGTTTGTGATAATTCTTCGCTGTAGAAAGGTTACTCGAAAAGCTTTCTATAATGAGTTATCTTTTCATATAGCTGAATAACTGATTAAGCTTTTTAGTTTTCATTGTATAATTTATCATGTGGGAGAATCGTGAAGCATAAAGCTTGAGCTACTTTATAGAGAGCAATAGCAAGGCTCCCAGGGTTATAGTATTTTGCTTTGACATGGTTTTCTAAATGTATGAACTGGTAGGACTTTCCTGCTGTGTATACAGTCTCTCAGTTTATGAAGGCTCTTTCCACTTATTTGATCTTCATAATACCCCGAGAATAGGCTAAAGCAGCTATTCCTCTCATTCCCATTTGGAAGTGAAAGCAAAGGGGATGACGTGGTTTGTTCAAGGTAAGGTTTCAGTGGCTGTCTTGCCATTAGAAAATATTGAAATCTTGATTTTGCCTTGAGAACTGTAAGTCTAATGAAGATACTTATAAAGCAAGAGACAATTTCAAGGCAGCATCTTCAGACTACATGCAAGTGGCAAGAATTTCAAAAATAGAGAACCATGTTGAATTACTTGGAATGAGCAAGGCTAGGATTTGGATCAGTGCTAAGGAAGAAGTTCTATCAGGGATCAGAACAGCGGGATTAAGCAAATCCACGTGACAAAAAAAAAAGGTGAGGAAAAATTAGTGCCAATATTTTACACCTAGAGGAGAGGGAAAATGGTGGCCCTCTTAGAGCAGTTAAGTACTGAGGGAAGCAGTTCTGGGATGGTCGCGCCACCCGGGAGGTCTGGGACCCTGGAGGTGGCCCTTAGGGAGGATGAGAGGCCTGTGTGCAACCACGTGAGACAGGAACAGGATTCTTCTCTCATTAAGGAGGTAAGCAGCAACTCTGGTTTCTTTGGGCACATATTACTTTTATAAAAAGCACGAATGGAAAGAATGAAAAGATCTGGAAAAAAGATGGTTAGGTCTACGCTTTGAGAAAACATTTAACATTTAGGTATTAACTTGGAACCTGAACACACTCCTAGATGTAAACACTTACTGGTGGGACAAACATGCCAAAAACCAAAGAGCGTTGCCATTTCCTTTTCTCACCATGTCTCCTAGACATGAAGACTAAAAGGAGAGTAATCATTTTGTAATCATTATCCCTAGAGAAGACTATTTTTTAATTATTTAACTTAGAATGTGCACCTCTGAGTTCCTGAAATATTTTTCAATTTTGGTATTTAACATACAGTGCGATATTGGCTTCTCAAGTAGAATTCAGTGATTCATCACCTACATACAATACCTGAGTTACTGAAATATTTCTAATGGACAACCACAAAACAGAGACCATCCTCCTGAGGCACAAAGGTTTTCTGATTAAATCACCCAGTAGGAGGCAACAATGCCAACGTGAAACGTTCCAAATAATCAAATGAATCTTAAAAAAAAAAGCACATATAGATGTAATTCCAGGACAGGTAAGATTTTTTGTAAAAATGGCAAATCTCTTTTTCTCTCTCCTTGAGAAACACATCCTCTTTGGAAAACAGTGACAATTTAGGGTAGCAACACATCAGTAAACCCACATCAAATGAACAGACATTGTTTATCTTCTCCAATCTCCATTGCCAGATTGTAATGCTAATTTTGTTAGAACTGGCAGCTACCCCGGAGTTCATGGGCTCTAGGTAATCTCCGGTGTCCCTTCTGTCTGCGACTAGGGACTGAAGAAGGATCAACAACATCCACATACTTGGGAGGCTCATTTGCTGTGAAACCAAGCCAGCATGACAATGCTCAACTGCTCCAGTTTTTAAGCATTCATTTCAGGTAATTGAAACTTGCCTGTCTGCCAAACACTGGGAATTTGCAAAAACAGAAAAGATTTCACCGTAGCTAAACAATTTCACATAAAAATATTCTCTGGGAGTGCATCAAAGATTTTTGCATTCAACTTGTGATTGGAATCATTCATTTGCTGTTAGGTAGGTTTGGGGGAAAAGGTGGAGATCCTGGAATTGGTTATAGAAAATAGAGATAGTGAAAATATTTGTTGAAGTCCTCTAAAACTTGTTGGGGATTTTCTCAACAAAATTAATAAAGATTGCTGGATGGGCATTTGCAGATTATTCCAACTGAGGTAAAAATACTTAATTTTGCTCAGAAAAAGACGCCTGAGGCGCCTGGGTTGCTCAGTCAATTAAGCGTCTGCCTACGGCTCAGGTCATGATCCCGGGGTCCTGGGACGGAGCCCTACAATGGGATCCCCGCTCAGCTGAGAGTCTGCTTCTCCCTTTCCTACTACCCTTCCTCCTGCTCATGCTCACGCTCTCAAATAAAATCTTAAAAAAAAAGAAAGAAAAAGATGCCTGTCTGCTAAAAAAATAAATTAACACACTTAATGGGATAAACAGCTCTGTTTTCAAATGAAGTTCCAGGGTTTTATGTGTCTGTTTTTAGAATTAGCTTATTAGAAGAGTTAACCAAGGGTAGAAAGAAATAGGAAAGATGCTGGAGAAATCATCGATTAAGCAGCTAATCTGTTATTTTTCATAATCTGTTCTTGGAGAGGAAAGTCAGGGCAAGAAAGATCACTGAAGTAATAATTTCCAAGTGGAAAGAGTTCTACACAGGGAGCCAGAGACTGAATTTAAATCTTATCTGTGCCACCATATTTGTGATCCCAGGAGAAGGGGAAAAAATTAACATTACCGTGCCCTTACTGGTTCCACCGACTGTTTAACGTTATTCTTAATAAATTCAGATGGTAGCGATCCACAATATTCTAGCTTTCTTTTTAAGATTTTATTTGACAGAGACACAGGGCGAGGGAACACAAACAGGGGGAGTGGGAGAGGGAGAAGCAGGCTTCCCACTGAGCAGGGAGCCTGAGGTGGGGCTCGAACCTAAGACCTTGGGATCGTGACCTTAGCCTAAGCTTAACAACTAAGCCACCCAAGCGCTCCCTTTTTCTTTTCCCCAAATACTTTTTTTTCAGTTTTACAAGATTAATTGTTCATACACCACACCCAGTGCTCCATATAATACATACCCTCAATACCCACCACCAGGCTCACCCAACCTCCCAACCCTTCCCTTCCAAAACCTTCAGTTTGTTGCTCAGAGCCCCTTTTGTTTTTTTGAGAGAAATTCAGCCTCAGGGAGATTAAGTAGCTTTCCCGAGTCAAGTAGGAGATAACGGTGACGATTCAAAGTCAAATAACCTACATTTTGGCTTCCTTTCCGTAGGATACGCAGGTAGGATGATGGCTCTGGGGTCAGCGTCCCAGAATTCTAGAGAGTCACTAGAGCTTAGTGGAGACTAGGCTTTTTATGATCTCACATAATCCTTTGATCGTGGGTAAGAGAACAATTCAGTGCCTCTGCAATTTGTTAGACTGATCAGAAACTCATGTTGGCAGATAGATTTATCTTTGATTAATAATAACTGTAAAGGGAATTATTTAATGGCTATTTTCTGGCCAAAATTTTTTCAAAATACTGGTTTCCTAGGGAAATGAGAAGAGTGTCTTCAGTGATAACATTGATGATCTTTGAACATATCATGGGCTAAGGACCTTTCTGCTCCCGCGTCCCAAGATTCTATGGGTGACCAATGCCTCCCCATTAACTCATGACCGAAGTGCAACACCTTCCCTCCTTTGGGTAATGCTGCCTTCCAAGCCTTCTCTACCAAACCCACCCACCCACCCACCCACCCAGTCTCCACTCAAGTACCATCCCCTTTCTGAACTGATTAACTTTCCTCTAACCAGTCAGGATTTCTCCTTTAGCACTAGAGAATTTGGGTTTTGCCTCTTACAGATGGCTGTTTTCATGTTTTAATTGCTATACTTCAAGCAAATTGAAAGTAGGGTCAGTTTTTAGTCCTTCACATGATAGAAATGCAAGTAATGTTTATCAAATTTAATGAATCTTTCAGAGGGACTACATAAAACAATGAAGGACCCTCCAACTGCTGCCAAAGCAAAAAGTCCCTGTATTTTGAGCAAACATATTCTCAGGTTTTTGCACAAGGATAACAATGTTAATGAAGCTCTAAGGTAACTAGTAGGACACTTGACATCTTTGAATAATGGAACCTATAGCTTTATCTTTCTTTCTTCTGTTTTCTCATTACTTCTTTCTTTTGGAAATATATGGGATTGTAAAACAATTTTAAAAATAAAGAAAAAAATTAATCATCAGTTCATGTACCCATCAACTGTTTAACATTTGGGGATATCTTTCCAGTTTATTTCCTACACGAAAACAGATTACTTCTGAAGAAAAAAAAAAAAAAAAAATCAAAGCAACAAATCTACCCCAACCAGAAGACTGTAAATCTTGCCTATTTCCTAATAAAAAATCATCTAAACCGTGACTTGTAATGATTGCCTAGTATTTCTTCCTATGGATAGATCATATTTCATTTAACCACCTGGGGACAGTTACGTGGCTTCAGGTCTTTTGTCTGGTTTTATTTGCTTTCGGTAAATTATTCAACAATGAACCCATCCTTGGGTCATACTCCTAATGATTTCCTTGAGATAGATTTCTGAATATGAAATTACTGATTGTGCTCTCTTTGGCAGCACACATACTAACACTGGAAAGAAATTACTGACTCAGAGGATATCAACATTTCTAGAGCTACTGATAAAATTACCGAATTTCTAGACACAAAGTCCACAAATACTCATTTCTGGTACTCGTTTACCCCTCCGCCACCAAGGTCTGAAGGTGTTCATTCAGTAAATCTTTGCCAACACTGTGTATCTTAATCATAATTTTGATGGATTAAACATAAGAATGTTGCTATTTTAAAATTTCTACTCCTTATTAATGAGGTTTAGACTTTTATATTAGCCAACAATGTTTGTTTTTGTCAAGTATACATGTCCTTTGTCCATTGTAGGGGTGTGTTGGAGGTCTTGACATTTCAAGGACAAACTCAAATTCTATCTACCATGTCTGTGGCTTACACTTTGCTCATCTGGTTTGCCTCTTTTGTTTCTTAGGGTTTGGGGGTAGGTAGACAGAATGTTTTATTGTCTATATAATTGAATCTATAATGTTATCCTTTATGGTTTCTTACTTTGCTTTTATATTCAGAAAGGCCTTGCACTACTTGAGAGCAGTTAAACTTCTACTTAGATATTCCTCTATTTTATAGTTTTTTAAACATGCGACTCCTGGATTCATAAAGAATTTATTCTAGTGTATTGTATGAAGTAATAATATGTAACTTTTTCCTCCCCAAATAGTTAACCAACTGTCCTAGAGCCCAATGGTCAAGATACTATTCTAAATTATTATCTCTTTTAAAGTCTATTTCTCAGCTTTGTTTGTTATCGCTGTTCTTATTTGTCCTTATCACAGTCTGATACATTTTAATTTCATAATATGCTTAAGGCAGTTTCCTCTTTATTATCCTTTTTTTTTTTATCCAAGTTCTTGGTTCTCATTTTTTTCTTTATTCTTTCAGACTAACTTAGAATAATTGAAAAGGAAATGCCAGATAACAGTAACAAAACGTCTGGAGATTTTAACTGACTTTGTACTGAATGTTATTGAAATGATGTGTAATATTTAGATGTTGCGTCCAGAACCAAGGTTGCCTCTCCATTTGCGCAAGCCTTTTTTGTTTTCCTCTGTACAGTTTTGTAATATTCCTTAAGTCTTGCATCCCTCATTCTATTTATTTCTGAGCATCTGATCATCTGTCCCTTTCTAACAATGAAGTAGTAACAATGGGGAGGATCATAAAAAACTAGACTCCAAGAACAGAAGAACTGGGAAACAGGAGGAGTTGGTTGGGGGAATAAAGAGTTTGTCTTGGGGCACCTGGGTGGCTCAGGGGTTAAAGCCTCTGCCTTCGGCTCGGGTCATGATCTCGGGGTCATGGGATCGAGTCCCGCATCAAGCTCTCTGCTCAGCGGGGAGCCTGCTTCTCCCTCTCTCTCTGCCTGCCTCTCTGCCTACTTGTATCTGTCAAATAAATAAAATCTTTAAAAAATAGTAAAAAAATGCAACATTTTTGTACCAGCGAGATCCACACAGGCTGGAGTCAAGCAAGTAATCCCTAATTCTTTCAGTTAAGAACTTTAACTTCTATTAGCTACAAACCTGGAGACAGAAGATCCTGGGGCATATCCCAGGGTCCAGTGGAAATTTTTGCTGTGTCGGGGCAAAGAAAGTTAACGATGTTGACTTTGCTGCCTGTTTAACAAAACAGAAGCAAATAGCTGAAGGCAGGTCCTGAGCCACCTGCAGTAATTCAGTCTGTATTGTCAAGGGGAAGACACGGGCATTTAAAAACCAATGACCCAGGAAGGTTTGTACAATGTATCCCTCTATTTCCATGTCCAACCCAACATGGCGCCTTCCTTTTAGAAGAATACCGGGCGCCTGGGTGGCTCAGTTGTTAAGCAGCTGCCTTCAGCTCAGGTCACGATCCCAGCATCCTGGAATCGAACCCCACATCAGGCTCTCTGCTCAGCAGGAAGCCTGCTTCTTCCTCTCCCACTCCCCCTGCTTGTGATCTCTCTCTCTCTCTCTCTCTCTCCCCCTCCCCCCAGTCAAATAAGTAAAATATTTAAAAGTAAATCAATAAAAAATAAAAGAACATATACCAACATGACAGTTTTGATACGTAGTATGTGTAAACATTCATCAAAATGTAAAAACTTAATTCACAGTACTAAAATCAGAACCTTTTCAAAACTTGCAATCCTAGAAGGACTTTGAGTATTCAGTTTAGCATTTAATTAACATAAAGTTTTCTTTTCAGCTGCCTCCTGGACACTCCCCTTGATGGTCCACTCTAGTTCTCAAAGAGCCCTATCAGCGGAGGTCAGCTTGCTTCACAGTCAAAGAAGCAGGTACAAGGGGTCCAAATTTAAGATTAAGTTAAGCCATTTCTCAACATCCAATTATACATATAAGCACCTTAAATTATTTTCATACAAGTCACCCATTTTTTTTTAAATGACTACTTTACCTTTATATGTTTTACTCCACAGCTAACCACTCTGTTTGGCTGATATGGATCCCAGGAAATATCAAAAATCTGTTCAAAAAAATTAAAAATTGCTATGTTGGTCACTTACGTATTTTTGCCTTCTTTCAGATCTCAGTTCAACTGCCAAGACGCCATCCTAACACTTAGGACACAATGTTACCTGCAGAGACTGAACAATGAGGGATTTGGCTTGGCGATGGGTCAGGAGTTGTTAACACATGTTTCACTGCCTCACATCTACTTACCTTAGGCTTTAATAAAGAAGTAATAATTAATGACAATGGATGAGACAAACTGGTGTCATGTTTTTTAACTTTGCCCATTGCGATGACTTAGAATAATTTTTTTGATCAAATTTTCTATACCTTTACACAATAATACTTTTGATAACTTTGTAATAAAAACAAAGAATTACAAAGTGCTTCTTTTAAGTAGGAAAATGTTTAATAGTTAAACGCAATTCAATGTGGTCAGCACTTTCTCATAATCATAGAAGTTAATATTCATAAACATAAGGCAGAGGAATTTATTTGGCACCTAACTTGGCCCACCTAAAATAGTCCTTTAGCCTGTCATTTTAATCTGATCCAAAACACTGTTTTATTTTCAGTTTTCCAAGGAACTAAAAACGTATCCACAAATACTACGTGCCATTCTTTAAGAAAAGCTGCCTGTTTGCAGGCAGTCCATTTGGGAACAAGGAAGAGAAGACTCTGTCAACCCTGAGGGCCAGTCACCCGTGGTAATTGCTCAGAGTGCATATTTCGCCAGCCCAGCTGAAAGATTCTGACTTCATGGGTCTGAAACTGGGTCCAGGCAGCTGCATTCTTAAGCAGACCCCAAGAGAGTCTTCCGCAGTCAGACCATGGACTACATTCTGTGAAGCTCTAATAGAAGGAGTAACTCTCAGGGCCGGAGTCTAAATCAGAGAAAGAACTTAAGCTGCTAATTTCTCATCCCATATGAAGGAGAAATATGGACCAATAATCAGAGAGAAAAGGACATATAATCTTCAGTTAGGTAGAAAGGAGCAATTACAGACCACAGAAAGAACACTGAAGAAAGCACTTGCTCCAAGTACCAACTTCCGATGAGGCCCATTTTAGCTATGCAACCTTAGGCTAGTCTTAGCATCTCTAAAATAAATGACATCACATCAGTTCTGTTATGAGATCAATTAAGATAATGAATGTACAATCATTTTTCAGGCTATAAAGCACTCATTACATAAATGAGTGCTAGGGATTAAGTATTTTAGCCACTAAAATAATCTCAAAGATAATCATTTGCCCATAAGGACCCATAATAATTCATGTTGGCACCAGTAATAAAGAATTAAACTGTGATACAAATTATGGGGTCTGGGAGAACAGTGTTTTAAAAGAACAGTATTTCGGGGCGCCTGGGTGGCTCAGTCGTTAAGCGTCTGCCTTTGGCCCAGGTCAGATCCCAGGGACCTGGGATCGAGCCCCGCATCGGGCTCTCTGCTCTGCAGGAAGCCTGCTTCTCCCGCTACCATTCCCTCTGCTTGTGTTCCCTCTCTCGCTGTGTTTCTCTCTGTCTAATAAAAAAAAAATAAAAAAAAAAAAATCTTTAAAAGAACAGTATTTCATTACAACATTCTAGGCTCTTAAAACTTGAGAATTTGCACTAGAGTAGAATTATACTTTTCATAATCTACTTCTAAGTAGAAGGTGTAAAATACATGAAAACAGTAAGAAATTCACATACTGGTCTAATCACTATCTAATGTAATCTAATCTAATAACTAATATCTAATCAATATCTAATCTAATTCACATATTAATCAATCACAAATTCAGATTTATCTAGTCTAATCCAATTTACTTTATATGATGGGATTATCACATAAACAGTAATATCCAAAATGTGAGCACCACAAGTATTTTCAACCTGCTCATTAAGTACTAAGTTAATACCAATTAGCTACCAGTAAGTTAATAACCTGGGAGTAGAGCTCAACCAATACCTCCCTAGGGAATTCTTATGTATGGCCACAGGTAGGAACCACTGGGACCAGAGGGTGCCAGTCCTCTTCCAACACCAAAGTTCCACTCTTGGTCATTCCTGGACTTTCTGAGAACTTAATCCTTGAGTATAATTTGCCCAAATGTGCATCAACAACTATGGGGTCATCTTAAAACCATGATTCTCCATCAGTGAATGAAAAAAATTTAGAGTTCACACTAAGAAAGAGACAGTGAATTTAATATTAATATCTAATTTGGGCCTCATTCTGCCTGGACACTTACATGGAGGAAAAATACAAAACTAGCAATGAATATGAGATAGTCATGCAAATTCTTCCTTGGGAAATTAGAAAATCAAAACAAAAAAGTGGTCAGATTATTTTAATTATGCAAGACAATGGAGAAATCAGTTTCTGACCTCCTTCATTGCCTATCTTGCCTGCTATGACTATACGGAATTATTTCTGATCACACTGAATTCAATATGATAAGCAGGCCACAGTTTACATTCAAGATTCTCAAAATAACAAAAAAAATCCCAAAGTTGTCATTACATTCTTTGGAGTTAAAATTTATACACTCTGGGGAAGCTGGGAGGCTTCAATGATTAAGCTATTAAGTGTCTGCTTTCAGCTCAGGTCATAAGCCCAGGGTCCTGGGATCAAGCCCCAGTTCGGGCTCCCTGCTCATCGGGCAATCTGCTTTTCCCTCTGCCCCCTCCCCTCCGTGTGTGCACACTCTCTCTCTCTTTCTCTCTGTCTGAAATAAATAAATCTTTAAAATAAGACGTATACACTTGAAACACATTTTGAGATTAAACTACTTTCATTTCTAAACAAATATATCTAAACTTTACATATGATTTCCAATTCTATTTTGATTTTATGAAGATATTAAATGCCAAAGACTTTGCTTTGCCTATGAAAAGTAGTAACGATTTAAAGAGAGCAACCCATAATCAGAAAAGATCATGCTGACATAGTTACTAGTCATAAATTAATTTTTTAAGTCAGTTTTTAAGTTGAATATGTAGGAAAAATCTTTACGTGGTAAGTTTACTTTTAAAAATAGGGCAACTCTGGGAAGCTACTTGACAAGTCCCCTCACACTTAGGAAAACTGCATGGTTCAATCCAACAAGCTCTTCTTACCCGGTCGGAGTGGCCGGTGGCGGAGGCCAGAAGTTTTCCCTTCCTCCAGTCCCAAATGCAGACTGTATTTTTGGCATCCAATCCCACAGAGGCCAAACGCTAAGAATAAGAATAGTAATTTAATAGCTGAAACTGATGGGTACATTCATTATTATCCATCACTTCTTTCAACAAACGGTCACTGATGGCGTACTCTGGGCCAACCATTGAACATATGCAAAAAAAATCATTTCTCAAAATCCATCTTAAGTCCACAACTAAAGGTATCACAGATGACTCCTATTAGCACACACGAAATTTCAAAAACCTAAAAGCTACAACTCATTTATCACAAAGCCTCTGATTCAACTAGTTGATATCAGAGGAACACAACTTGAAGGCAAGATTCAAGTTTTTTTCGTATTTAATTTTTAAATTTAAAATATTAATGTGGGAGTAAAGACAGTCTAGGATTCTACAGACAAAGTCTTCCTAAACTGCTGAAATTAAAGGGCTTCACAAACACGTGGGGAAGGAAAGCCCTAAGGAACATCACATCCGTTCTTAATTTCATAGTTCCACAAACATTTTAGGTGACGCATTGGTAAAAGTAATCTGGTACTTCATCTCCCAACCTAAATTCTTTGGGTTTATATCAGAACTTGTTATCAAGGGGAAAAATTTTAACAAATTAAGTATACACAAAATCAGAAGTATCGAAACTTAGAAACTCCAACATCAGAGGGAGGTTCTAGCAGGATGGCCCCACCTATGCAAACTGCACTGTGTAAGAGACAGAGGTCTGGACTGAGTGTAAGTCAATTTGGCTTCTGACTTGCGAGAAGCCAGACCTTAGACCTTGCAAAATTAATTAACCTCATTAAGTGATGTTTTCTTATTTGTAAAACGAATGCAAAGTGATTTGTTAGGTCTACCTTGCAGGATTATTGTATGGATTGGTGAAAAAATATGTGAAAGGGTTTTGAAAATACAGTATCACCCAAGATAATAAGAGTATCTCAGTTTATGTATTTCACTGAGTATGTTTGAGTGTGTATGTGCATGTGCATGCATTAATGTGGAATGATAGTCACATATGGCTAAATGCAAATGTGTTATGCAGGGATTATTCAGTTTTCTTCAGTAAAGATGGCTTCCATCAATGTTTAGTATAAAAAAATGTGCCCTTAAGAAAGAGTGTCTTTAGCCACTCTGGAGAACAGTATGGAGGTTCCTCAAAAAGTTGAAAATAGAGCTACCCTACGACCCAGCAATCGCACTACTGGGTATTTACCCTAAAGATACAAATGTGATCACAATGGGCAC
>CM053610.1:60257323-60273709 GCA_028646535.1 Procyon lotor
GCCACAGTTTTAAGAACTTGACCAGACTCCCCAGTTGAAAGCAGAGGATGTTACCCTAAAATACAGGCTCTGATAGGATTCCAGGCAGAACCTTGTTTCCAAAAAAAGAGCAAAAGTGTGTAAATGGAAACACGGAAGGGGAGAAAAGGAAAAGGAAAAAACAAACGAGCAAAAACAATAGATTTCTAACTAAAAATATAAATTAGGTTTCAAATAGTCTATTGATGTTTAAAAATAAATGCCAAAATCCTTTAAATAAAAATATTTTTTCTGTGGAGTTATCAATCTCAAGTATGATCTACATTCATACAGTTCACTGATGAGGAGAGACAGTGACGGGGAGAGAAAGAGAGAAGCTGCAAGTGAACACCTTTGGAGAGTGTAATGCTGGGGACAGGAGTTGGGGGTGGGGCAAACTGTCCCTGCTTGAAAGTGTATCCTCCTCTAGAAAAATGGACTGACAGAATTATGCCATAGAGGCCCAAATTCAGCTGCTTGGAAGGTACATTAGTGAATCATAGACATGACTGATTGAAACTCAAGTGATGTACACCATTAGTCCTCTTTTCAAGACAGTAAAATGCATAGACCTATTAATGCTACTGAAACTGTACATTTATCTAATTAGAATGACTCAGGTCCTTTGCCTTTCTTTATAAAAAAATATGTCTATAAATTAGTGTTAAAGCAGACATCTCACTAATAAATCTAGGAAAAATAACAGTACAACAATGTTGCATTAATTCGTATTAACGACTTTAAAATTCACTGCAAATTACTGATTGACTTATAAATGAAAAAATATACTTAGAAATAAAAAACAAGAGAATAAAATATGGCATGTCTATTTTATAACTTCATGAAAAATATGTTGGGCTACAACTAAAACTTCAAGTGTCTTTCTAGAACCTGTTTGCCAGTGTTAAAAGCACAAAGCTGACCCTCCCCAGTGACAGTATGCCATGACTTTGTGGCAGACTTAACCTATTTCTGTGTCTGTACCCTGGAGCTTTCCCTCCTCTTCCCCAAATGTCTCTCTTTCTAAGATTCTGAAACAGGATATTTACCCCAACATAATATTACAAATTTTCTGAATATAATATTCTAAAATACAATTTACTCCCTTCCTAAATCAATTTAGCTCTTCCTAAATCAATATCTTTCTCCAGGATCCCAGGAAGATTCAGGTAAAATTATGTTGGGCACCCCCAGGTGTAGGGAAGTTTGAAGTGAGTGTGGTCTACAGTGAGTTAGTTACAGAACCTGCCTTTAAGGCATATAACTCAGTAAGAAAGACACACACGTAAGCAATGTATGAGACAGGGCGGGTGATACTGCAGCAACCAAGAGCCCTGAAGTCTCAGTGGCTTAGTCCTTCCTCAGACCACACAGCTATTGTGAGTCAGCAGACAGGCTCTCTCAGGGACCCAGGTTGGTCCAGTGGTCACTATTTCAAACATGCCAGAGCGGGGAAAAACGTGGTCAAGTAGGCACTGGCTTTTACGGCTTAAGCGACACATATTATTTATACTCATATTTCATTGACTAACGCAAGTCACTTGGCCCCACCCAACTCTAAGAGGGTGCAGAGGTGCAATCAGACCCTGTGCCGGGAAGGGGAGATAGCTGGAGTATCTGTGAATAGCATGGATGACAGCAGAAGAACCACTGGCTGTATGGTAAAAGGAAAAATGATCAAGGTGTTGAATGGTGCTGGAGAATGGAAGGATGGTTAAATCTGACTGAGACATAGAGGTCTTCAGGACCCCAGGCTCTTAAGCTGGACCTAGGAGGACTATATTAGGTAAAGGCAATGAGGTGGGAAGACAATTGAGGGTGAGAAACAAGATAAGCAAAGGGGCTGAGGCGTGCACCTGCAGGGGGTGTCCAGAGTGTCCAGGAAATGAGAACCAGGAAGGATGTAAAGAGTTCACACGGATGCGGGACAAAGAGGAGGCTGAAGAGTCAAAACATGCTGAGCATAGATGCTCCACTGACAAATTTCAATTTAGAAAGCAGGAAGCCACTGAAAAAATATTTTGTGCATTCATAACAATATTTAAGGAGCTCGATAATTTTTAAAGTGATGTTATCTGGGCGCCTGGGTGGCTCAGTCATTAAGCGTCTGCCTTCGGCCCAGGTCAGATCCCAGGGGCCTGGGATCAAGCCCCGCATCGGGCTCTTTGCTCAGCAGGGAGCCTGCTTCTCCCACTACCATTCCCTCTGCTTGTGTTCCCTCTCTCGCTGTGTTTCTCTCTGTCAAATAAATAAAATCTTAAAAAAATAAAATAAAATAAAAAATAAAGTGATGTTATCTACTTTTATCCCTCATACCAACCCACTGTAATATTCCCACTGTAAATATGAGGATACTGAGGCCTAGATCACAGCACAGAACAGAAGGGGCTCAAATTCAAATCTCATGCTATATTCGCTAACATTACCAAGACATGACTGAAACTGTTTTTTATTCATTCATTCAACAAATATTTACTGAATGCCACTGTGGGAGGTGCTGGGGATTTACTGATGAACAGGATAGTTTTGTAATTTCATATCTTTAAAGTATCCTTCAGGAGACAGACAAACAAGCAAATATAGCAAGCTATGGGATGCACAAAAAACACAGAATAGAGAAGCAAGAGAGGGGATGCTGGGACCTTTCAGAAAGCTACTGAAAAATAAGGAAATGCTGTTCAACAGGTATGGAGTTCCTGTTACGCAAGATGAATAAATTCTAGAGATGCGCTGGACATCACTGTGCCTACAAAACTATAAGGTACACTTAAAAGTTTGCTAAGGAGATGTGCCCTAGTGGCCCAGTCAGTTAAGCATCCAATTCTTGATTTGGGCTCAGATCACAATCTCAGGGTCAAGGGATAGAGCCCCACGTGGGGCTCTGCACTCAGCAGGAAGTCTGCTTGAGATGCTCTTCTCCCTCTGCCTCTGCCTCTCTCCCATATAAATAAATAAATAAATAAATCTCTAAAAATAAATAAATTTTTTTAAAAATCTTTTTTAAAATAAATCTTTCTCTAAATAAATCTTTTTTTAAAACGTGTTAAGGAGGTAGATCTCATGTTAAGTATCCTTATCACAATTTTTAAAAATAATTTTTTTTTAAAAAACTATTGGGAAGCCACTGAAGCAAGGCAGTCTGAGAAGGGACATAAAGGGGACTATAGGTAGGGAGGCAACCTCAGTGATGGGCTCGACCGACTGACAGAAGAGCAGGAGGAGTTGATGGTACAAGAGCATAGCTTTCTAGGTGGGACCGGGAAGGAACCCAGGAAGGAAGCCAATGGGGAGAGACAAACTGTTCTCTATGCCTGACATATGGTGAGGTCTAATGAGAAACTGCTCGAGTGACAAATACTTCCATTTTGGATAGATTGAGTTCTAGGCAGCTTCAGATGGTCCAGTAAGGGGAAGGGAATCTTGGTCTGGTGCTCTGGAGACAGGGGCTCTCTGGAGGGAGAGGCTGAAGATGTGGATTTGGAAGTTACATGATGAAGATCATACCAGTGCCAGAGCAAAAGGGTATGTCTTCAGTCTCACCAGCCTTGTCTTCCCGGTTTTGGCATTCTCGGTGATGTCAACATTCCGGGTTTGCTTCTCTCCTTTGTGGTTATCCTTAATATAGCCCCTTAAGTTATTCCACAACATATACTCTTCCTGATTGTAGGAGACCCCAGGGCACTGTTCTTTCAATCCACACACTCTCACTGCACACTGAAGTATTCTGGCTACGGCGCATGTTTTTTCTCAGTAAGCCAGGAAGATTATGACATGATAAAATGACAATGGTTTTATTTTTTCCTCCAATAATGAACATATATGGATAATTCTCATCAATTAACTGAGTATTATTATTATTTCTGCAAATATTAGGAACTTGTGTACACTGAAATAGATTTGATAAGACTAGTATGCTGGGTTACACAACGCTTAGAGTATTTTATTATATTTTAACAAAATATTTATAAAATAACTTTTTATGAAAAGGGATTTGTTATCCATTACAAATTCCTGAGAGAATTTTCTACCTCACATAACAAAGGAAACCAAATAAGCAGTATTTAGTGAATACCTCTTTTGAATACAGGTATCAGATGCTTACATGCCTGATTAAATGCACAAAAATTAAATTCTCATGTGAATGAAAAGACTGTACAAAATCAGTATAAATAATTTTAAACAGCTGGCACATTATTTTAAGGTCGCCATCAAAGAATACTATTAGAGTTCAAAATTCTAAAGTTGTACAAAGAGTTGGAATGATTATTTCTCAGGATATGGCAAAGCACTGCCATTTACTCAAAGTGAAAAGACCGTAGACAGAAAGGTGTGAACCAGCCTAGGATTTTACTCAGATGGACTAGGAGCTGTGCAGACACTGCAGGGGTTCACAGTGGGGGACAGACAGGCAGGAATAGGAAAAGAAACCCAGGCTCCCTGGAAGCTACAGTCTTACAGACAGGGAGATAGATGAACAGCTAGGCATGAAGCTTCAGAATCAAGGTGGGCAAGCAGCGCTGCGGAAGAGTATGTACTTAGCAATGCCCTACGTACCAGGTGACGCCCAGGAGCAAGGTCCCTCCCATATTAGGGAAGATAACTAAGAAGAGCAGACATTAAGGCTAAAGACACAGATTTAGAAGTTACATGATGAAGATCATGTTAATGGCCAAAGCCAGAGGATATGTCTTCAGGCTTACCATTGTCCCCTTCTTGGTTTAGCATTCTATAGAAGGTAAATAACAAGTTCCCCAAGGGAACTTTAAAATGGAGTGCACAGTAGCAACCTCAATTCACATGTATGAAAGCAGGAAACAAGCACAAGCCCATTGGCATGGGGTTCAGGTAGCCAGGGAAGGGGCTAGAACTATCTCCATCAGAGCTGGCTCAGGAGTTAAGTCTGCAGGTAAAGGATACAATGGACTTAGCTACAGACCAAGACATGGGTACTGCAAAGGCAAGAAAAAAAGAAGGGCTTACAGGACCTTACAGAACTTACTTCAATATTAATTGAAGCTAAAGCTAACTCAATTTAGAAGTGAACTCAAGATATTCTTTTAAACTCAAATCTAAGTATTAATATTAATGGCAAAGATTAATCATTTGTTACAGATTCACCCAGAATTTTCATGACATCTAAAGTCTAATATTGGGCCGAGTTTCTTATTCATTGCATTTCTCCAAAAGTGGAATTCTCTTTAATGATTCCATTTGCAGGGGGAGAAAAAAACTATGTGGAAGTCCTACAGAATTATCCAACAGTTTTTTACTCACTAAAATTTTATGTGAATTGCTAATTTAAATAGCAAAAGAAGCCTACTTTGAAAAAATCTAAGTTGTGTACAACATCCCTTTAAGCATGAATAAACAATCAGAAAATAAAAAAGCTCCCAAAGTTATAGATTTTCAGAACTATCTAAATGTTAAATTATGGCAAGCAAAAAGAATTGAAAATATTAGAATATATTACCCTTAAATTGACTGCTGCAAATTTCACCAAAAAGAAGCAGGAAGTAACAAAGAGCAGAAATCAATGAAAGAGAACACTGAAAATGATACAGAAAACTGACAGGGTCAAAAGTTCATTTTTTTTATTAATCTTTTAAAGATTAAATTTTTTTTAAAGTTTAATTTTTTTATCTTTAAAGATTTTTAAAATTTTATTTTTATAAAATTCTATTTTATAATTAATTATATAACTATATAATTACATATATAATTATATATTATATAAATATAATAATAAAATTTTTATTTTTATTTTTATTTTATATATAATAAATATAATATAATCATATTAAAATAAAAATATTTATTTTAAAATTTTAAAATTTTAAAAAAAATCTTTAAAGATTTTTTTAAAGATTAATAAAAAAGATAAACCACCAAAAAACCTGATTTTTTTTTTTTTAAAGATTCTTATTTATTATTTGAGAGAGAGAGTACAAGCAGACGGGGTGGGGTAGAGGGAGAAGCAGTCTCCTCACCAAGCAGGGAGCCTGATGTGATCCCAGGACCCTACAATCATGACCTGAGCCAAAGGCATGCCTAACTGAGCCACACAGGCACCCTTAAAAAAACTGATTTAAGAGAGAGAGCGAAAGAAAGAGGAAGAGGAACAAGAAATTATCAATATAAAGAATGAAAGAAGGGCTATCACTGCAGATCCTACAGACATTAAAAAGAATAGAGGAATATTAAAACAATATTACACACCACAGAAATACAAAGGATTATAAAAGATGACTATTAAAAATTAAATGCCTACAAATTGGACAACCTAGAAAATGATTAAATTCTTAGAAACAAAAATCTGCCAAACCTGAATTAGGAAGAAAGAGAAAACCTGAACAGACCAATTACTAGGAATTAAATTGAATCAGTATTCAAAAAACTACAAGTAAACAAAAGTCCAGGACCAGAGGGATTCACAGGCAAATGCCACCAAACATTTAAAGAAGAGTTAAAACTTGTTCTCCTCAACTATTCAAAAAATAGGAAAAAAGGGGAAACTGACAAATACATTCTATGGGGCCAGCATTACCCTGATACCAAAACCAGACAAAGACAGCCTCCCCCACACACACACAATTACAGACTAAAATAAATACAGATGCAAAAATCCTCAACAAAATATTAGCAAAACACATTCACAATACATTAAAAGGATAATTCACCACAGTCAAGGGAGATTTATTCCAGGGATGCAAGGATGGTTCAATATTCACAAATAAATCAATATGATACACTACACTAATACAATGAAGGATAAAAATAATATAATCATTTCAATAGATGTAGAGAAAGCATTTGACAAAATTCAATATTTCTCATAATAAAAACTTTCAGCAAATTTAGTTTAGAGGGGGGCACCTGGGTGGCTCAGTCATTAAGTGTCTGCCTTCAGCTCAGGTCATGATTCCAGGATCCTGAGATTGAGCCCTGCATCAGGCTCCCTGCTTGGTGGGAAACCTTTTCTCCCTCTCCCACTCCCCTTGCTTGTGTTCCCTCTCTCGCTGTTTCTCTCTCTGTCAAATAAATAAATAAAATCTTAAAAAAAAAAGTTGGTTTAGACATAACATACCTAAAAACCATATATGAAAAACCCACAGCTAATATCATACTCAATGGAGAAAAACTGAAGGCTTTTCCTCAGACCAGGAACAACACAAGGATATACACTGTTAACACTGTTATTTAACATAGTACTTACTGGAAGTCCTAGCCACATCAATGAGTTAAGAAAAAGAAACAGAAAGCTGTATTGGGTAGGGAGAAGTTTAACTGTCCCTATTTGCAGATGACATGATACTATACATAGAAACTCCTCAGGACTCCACCAAAAAACTACAAAAATAATAAATGAATTCAGTAAAGTCATGGAATACAAAACTAATACACAGAAATCAATTGTGTTACTATACACTAATAACAAAGTACCAGAAAAAGAAATTAAGAAAACAATTCCACTTATACTTGCACCAAAAATAATGAAATGGCTAGGAAAAAATTTAACTAGGGAAGTAAAAGACCTATAAAACATGAAAACTATAAAACACTGATTGAAAGAAATGGAAAGATATTCCATGCTCATGGATTGGAAGGACAAATACTGCTCAAATGTCCATGATACCCAAAGCAATCTACAAATTCAATGTAATCTCTAACAAAATACCAACAACTTTTTTCATAGAACTAGAGGGAAAAACAAAAAACAAAAACAAAAAAAACTACTAAAATTTGTATAGAAGCACGAAAGGCCCAGAATAGCCCAAAGCATCTTGAGAAAGAAGAGCAAAGCTGGATCATAATCCCAGATATCAAAATATACTACAAAGCTGTAGTATTCAAAACAGAGTGGGGGATGCCTGGGTGGCTCAGTCGGTTAAACCACAGCCTTCAGCTCAGGTCATGATCTCAGGGTCCTGGGATCAAGTCCCATATCGGGTTCCTTGCTCAGCGGGGAGCCTGCTTCTCGCTCTGCCTGCCACTCCCCCTGCTTGTCCTCTCTCTCTCTCTCTGACAAATAAATAAATAAAATTTTTAAAAAATAAATAAATAAATAAACAAAGTGGTACTGGCACTAAAACAGATACATAGATCAATGAAACAGAATAGAGAACCTAGGAAAAACCCCACATTTATATGTTCAATTAATCTATGACAAAGTAGACAAGAATATACAATGAGGGAAATGCACTCTTTTCTCTAAATGATGCTGTGAAAACTAGACAGCTACATGCAAAAGAATGAAAACGGACCATTTTCTTATACCACACACAAAAATAAACTCAAAATAGTTTAAGGCCTAAATGTGAGATCTGAAACTATGAAACTCCTAGAAGAAAACATAGGCAGTAATTTCTTTGACATCCAAGCCATAGCAACATTTTTCTAGGTATGTCTTTTAAGGTAAGGGAAACAAAAGCAAAAATAAACTATTGGGACTACACCAAAATAAAAAGCTTTGCACAGCAAAGGAAACCATCAACAGCAGCCTACTGAATGGGAGAAGATATTTCCAAATAATATGTCCAATAAGGGATTAATCCAAAATATATAAAGAACTTATACAATTCAACACCAAAAAAAAAACAAAGAACTGAATTTAAAAATGGGCTAATGACATGAATAGTTATTTTTCCAAAGAAGACATACAGATGGCAAACAGACACATGAAAAGATACTCAATGTCACTAATCATCAGGGAAATGCAAATTAAAACCAATGAGATATTACCTTACATCTGTCAGGATGGCTAGAATAAAAAAGACAAGAAATAAGAAGAAGTATTGGTGAGGATGCAGAGAAAAGGATCTCTCAGCACTATTGGTGGGAATGTAAATTGCTATAGCCACTGTGGAAAACAGTATAGAGTTTCCTCAATAAATTAAAAATGGAAATACCCTATGATCCAGTAATTCTACTACTCAGTATTTACCTAAAGCGAAAAAAATCACTAATTCAAAAAGATAAATGCACCCCTATATTTATGGCAGCATTATTTACAATAATAAGATAAGGAAGCCACCCAAGTGTCTATTGATAGATGAATGGATAAAGAATGGATAAGAAAGATGTGATACACACACAGACACACATACACACACAATGGAATATTGCTCAGCTATAAAGAAAGAGTGAGATCTTGATCTTGCTATCTGCAACAGCATGGATGGACCTAAAGGGTAATATACTAAATGAAATAAGTCAGAGAAAGACAAATACCATATGATTTCACCTATATGTAGAATCTAAAAAAACAAAACAGATGGAATAAACAAACAAAATGCAGAAACAACTGACAGTAGCTGGGGGGCAAGGAATGGGCAAAATGGGTGAAAGGAAATGAGAGGTAGGAGATATAGAGGGAAAAAACATTACATATCAATAAATTTAACTACTCAAATAAAATGGACAAATTCCTTGAAAGACACAAATAACCATATTTTCTCACTTTCACTCTCACAGACACACACACACACACACACACAAACACACATAGGGAAAATATGGACAGCTTTCTATGTGCTAAACTGAATTTATAATAAAAAAACTTTCCCACAAAGAGAACTCTAAGCCCAGATGGTTTCACTGGTAAACTGTAAACAATATTGACCAACTCAATGTAATCCCAAACAAAATTCCAACAGGCTATTTTACAGAATCGAGAAGCTGTTTCAAACTTTTATATAGAAATATAAATATTCTGGAACAGCCAAAGCAATCTTGCAATAATGTCAGTCTTGTATAAACTCTTGTGGAAAAACCATATGATCACCTCAATAGATACAGAAAAAGGATTTAAAAAAATGTAATAACCATACATGATAAAAAAAAAACTCTCAGCAAGTTAAAAATAGAATGAAAATTCCTAGCCTGATAAAAAGAAACTATGGAAAACCAGTAACTAAAATATTTAATGTTAAAATAGTGAATGCAACTCAAAATGAATGACAGACCTCAATGTGAGACAGGAATCCATCAAAATCCTAGAGGAGAACATAGGATGATACCCAGCTTTTGCATCAAAATGATTGGGACTGGAGGAGATTATGTTGGTGAAATAATTCAAGCAGAGAAAGTCAATTATCATATGGTTTCACTTATGTGTGGAACATAAGGAATAACATGGAGGACATTAGAAGAAGGAAAGGAAAAGTGAAGGGGGGAATCGAAGCAGGAGACAAACTATGAGAGACTGTGGACTCCGAGAAACAAACTGAGAGTTTTAGAAGGGAGGGGGTGGGAGCATGGTGAGCCTGGTGGTGGGTATTAAGGAAGGCACATATTGCATGGAGCACTGGGTGTTATATGTAAACAATGAAACTTGGAACACTACATCAAAAACTAATGATGTACTGTATGGTGACTAACATAACACAATAAAAAAAAAAGGGGGAATGCATTCCTTTAAGATGAAAACCAAGGCAAGGATGTCAATTTCATCACTTCTTTTCCTTATTGTACTGCAGGTCCAAGCAGTGAAATAAGCAGGAATAAAGAAAAAGCATACAGGCTGGAAAAGAAGTAAAACTGTCTCTACTCCTGAAAGATACTTTTTATATAGAAAATATTAATAAATCTAAAACTACGAGAAATCATAAGTATAGCAAAGTTGCAAGATATAAGATCATGTGTAAAAATCAACTGTATTTTTATATACAGGCTGTGAACTGGGAAAAAAATTTAAATGCCACTTATATAACATCAAAAATATAGAGTGCTTAGGAATAAATTTTTAAAAAGATGTGCAGTTCACCAAAAAAACACAAAATATTACAGAGAGAAATTACAAAGACTTAAATAAGTGAGGACATATACTATGTTCATGGATTGAAAAATTCATTATGAAGATGCTAATTCTCTAAAGTTGATTAATTTATTGCAACCCTAATTAAGATTCCAACAGGCTTTTTTATAGAAATTGACAAGTTGATTCAAACTTTTAAACAGAAGTGCCAAGATCCTGGAATAGCCAGAACAGTCTTGAAAAACAACAAACTTAGAGGACTTACATTATTGATTTCAGGATTTAAACTACAAAGTTAGGCTAATTAAGGAAGTGTGGTATTGGCACAGTAATAGACAAATAGACCAATGAAATGGAAGTCCAGAGAAGGTAATCAACTTGCCCAAGATCATAGAGCTGATAAGTGGTAGAGATCAGATTTGTACTCCAGCAGTCTGGTTCTACAGCTTGTACTTATAACCACTGCACAGACTACTTTTCCATAACAAAGACTCAATAAAACTAATTGCTTTCCATAAACCCCTTCCTACCAACAATGGTCTAAAAAATTATGATGTTAGTAATAATAATAATAATTTGTTAAGCACCCACTACATGTCAGACATTGTGTTGACAATTTACTTATATTTAGCCAACACAACAGTTGCTCATGTGCGCGCGCATGCACACACACACACACACACACACACACACACACAAAACCACTGTTATAGTCCCAACTGTACACATAAGAAAGCTGAAGCTAAGAGAAGATAAGTGACTTACCCAAATCACATTGTATCAGTAGCAGGATTGGGATTTGAACCTACAACTGCTTGATTCCAAAACCAACTATAATAAGCTGCTGTTAGACGAACCAAGTCTTAGGATACCAAATAATCACTAAAATGTGTGAAGTATTTATAATTCATCAATATCTTTCAAAAACATATGCATATAAATTATCCCTGATGAGAACATATTTATAGTTGCCTTTATTTTTTATATTCTTACTTTTGATACTTTGTCTACATTACTGTAAAGATCACTGTACGTTTTGTTTTAAGTTCCTGTTTTAAGATGACAGGAAGATCTTCCCCACTCAAGCTTTCTCTCTCTCTTTCTCTCAAATAAATAAATAAATAAATAAATAAATGGGCTCCTGGGTGGCTCAGTGAGTTAAACGTCTAATTCTTGATTTTGGCCCAGATCATGATCTCAGAGTTGTATGATGGAGCCCTGTGTTGGGCTTTGTGCTTGGCGGGAGCCTGCTTAAGATTCTTTCTCTCTCTCTGCTCCTCCCCACAAGTGCCCTAAACAAACAAGCAAAACAGATAAATAAAAATGACAGGAAGATCTTAAAGCACTACCTCAGTAAGCACTAATAACCACTTACCAAAACAAAACAAGAACCCTAAAGAGCTTACACAAGGGTGTGGTCACTGCTGAGTGAGTCAAGAGCATCTCGCACCTGAAAAACTCCCAAGTTGAGTGAGACAGTTCTGATTTTATTTACATTAATCACTCTAAGGTAGTGTTGTCCAAACTTTTGAAATATGACCTTTGGTGAAATGCTTGTGGGGACTATTTCAATTTATTTCACTGGCCACTAATGGGTATCAAAGAGCAGTTAGAAAAATACTCCCAGGTGTAGTAAAAAAAGGTCTTGTCCAAAAAGGTCTTGACATTCACCCTCTGTTACTGGGGATAATCTATGGATCATTAAAATGCCATGTCTTGTAAAAATATCTTTGTTTGCCTGAGGGCCTTGGATTATGCAGAAAGTCTAACAGTACAACCAACAATGGGGTTTTAGGTCCCACAGTTCATCTGGAGGTTGAGATCAAGCACATGGGCAACAGTCAGTCATGGAGCCCTATAAAATTTCTAACTAGTAAAACCTGGGTGTGCCTGCCTGGTTGGCAACACTGTGTGTACCACGACACACTGCTACCGGGAGAGTAACGTGCCCTCACTCCACCAGGAGAGGATAATGAAAGCTCTGCATTTGGAAACCTTCTGGACTCTGCCCTGTGTACCTCTTCCTTTGGCTGATTTTAATCTGGATCTTTTCCTTGTAATAAATCATAACAGTGAGTATAACAGCTTTCAGTGAGTTTTGTGAGTCTTTCTAGCTAGTCATTCAAACTGAAAGAGGTTTTGGGAACCTCCAAACTTGCATTTGGTGTCAGAGGTAAGGGTGGTCTTATGGGGAGCCTCTAATTGTACACCTGGGCCTGAAATTCCATGGACTCCCCAAGACAACCATGTTCAATAAAATAATCAAATGTGAACATGACCCAAAATCCTTGACAGTCACTAAGAAACTTCAGAACATTCACCACAATCAGGCTGTAAAAACAACTCCCAAGAAAACTCTAAATCACTAAATTATTTCCTGTAAACTTAAAGATCTCAATTCCATTCTCATTAAATGAACAAGACACCCAAACCTATCATTACATTGCATTATGTGATATAGAAATATAGACCTAAAATGACTGACAAAAAGATATTTTCAAAATACAGAGAAATCAAATAAATACCATTATCTTTCAGAAAGTCAACTGCAGTACAAATGTAGAAAATTAACTCAGAATATAAAGTTCAGTACTTTATTTGATTTATACCTGTCCCAAACCTAAAAAGAAGTCCTTATTTTATATAAGTGTTACTTTTTACTAAAAGTTTTGCAGAAACTTTCCTGCAAAATTTGCTCCCAAATTTCCACTTATTGAGTTATTCCTAAGAATCATCAAGTAGAAGTGTGTACATACAACTTATTTGATATACTTATGCTATGGTCTGCATCTCTGTGTCCCTTCCAGAAGTCATATGTTGAAATCCTAACCTCCAAGGTGATGGTATTAGAGGGTGAGGTCTTTAGGAGATGATGAAGCCATTCCTCCTGAATGAAATTAGTACCCATATAAAAGACGTCCAAGAGAGTTCCCTCATCCCTTCTGCCATTTGAGGACACAGCAAAAAGTCAGCAGTCTGCAACCCTGAAGTGGGCACTCACCAGACACTGAATCTACTGGCACAGATCTTAGACTTCCTAATCTCCCAACTGGGAGAAAAAAACTTCTGCCATTTGTAAGCCACCCAGTATTTTTGTTATAGCAACCAAAACAGATTAAACCATTATAGTTATATGTATGACCATATATATACATATATAGTTATGATGCCTTGTCTGCCTCAGTGTGTGTGTGTGTGTGTGTGTGTGTGTGTGTGTATCCTAAGCAGAGAAATTAAGACACAACTATTCATATTACTAAAGGTTTAGAGGGTTGGAGAGAGGTCTCCATGCCAGACCAAATTAATTCTTCCTTCTTTGAACTCTCACGGTTAATTGTTCTACATTAGCCCCTTGCTACGCAAAGCATGGTCCTCAGGTCAGTAGCACTGACAACAGGTAAGGCTTATTATAAATGTAGAGCCTTGGGTCCCACCTCAGACCTACCAGATCAGACTTTACTTTTTCAAAAGATTCCGCCAACCCCACACCACCCTCCACGTCCTTATGACTCGAGCTTCAGGGTGAGAAGCATAATAAGGAAGAAGTGCTGGTCTGAATCATATGTTCCTGCACTGGATCCTAAATGGTCTGGTGGGGCTCTAAAACACTTTGTTCTGGGGCATCTGGGTGGCTCAATCATTAAGTGTCTGCCTTCGGCTCAGGTCATGATCCTAGGGTCCTGGTAAGGAGCCTTGCATCGGGCTTCCTCCTCAGCTTCTCCCTCTCCCACTACCCTGCTTGTGTTCCCTCTCTCGTCCTGTCTCTGTCAAATAAAAAAATAGAATCTTAAAAAAAAAAAAGATATCTTTCAAAAAAATAAAAATTTAAAAAATGAACAACGAAAAAATAAAATTTCTTAAAACGTTGACATCTATGCATTCACATCATATCACTACAACAGAACTGAAATTTTCCTCTAAGTGGGGCCTGTGTTAATCTCAAAAACCTTACTGATGCCTAGTATGATTAAATCCCTGTTACTAAGTCTCTCGGTGCTGAGCCAATGATAGTCACTTGTGTGCATGTGTGTGCGTGCACATGCAAACACATGCATGCACATATTCAGGCATGTTTATTATATTCAATTTTCATTATAAACGGATTAAGCCTTCCTTTATTTTTATTTTTTTTTAAAGATTTTATTTATTTGTCAGAGAGAGAGATAGAGAGTGAGGACAAGCAGGGGGGGTGGCAGTCAGAGGGAGAAGCAGGCTCCCCACTGAGCAAGGAGCCCAATGTGGGACTTGATCCAAGGACCCTAGGATCAAGACCTGAGCCAAAAGCAGATGCTTAACTGACTGAGCCACCCAGGCATCCCTTAAAGCTTCATTTAAAATAGTGAATTTTCCAAGGATATTTCAAATAGGATTCAATTTACCAAGAAATCTACCAAAACCAAAACCAAAACCCTCAATTTACCCAGTGCTCTTCAAAAAGGCACAAATTACATAAATGTGAATTCCAACTGAAGTGGGAATATTTCATTTCTCCTTTAAGAAATAGATTCTCTAAAGAAATAGGTCATTTAGCTTCTTTATGCCCTTATTATGTTATCCTGAGTGTAATAAGTAAAGACTGAATAGAATAGAAAATTCAGGAAGAGATATTTTCTCTCATCAGTCATTTTTAGAACCCATTAATCAGACTGATTCCCAAGGGGACGTCTTTTGGTTAAAGTTGGATATAGATATAGAGATACAGAGATGTCATATATAGATATGACACCCTGGAGGTTTTATTTATACATGAGATGGGTTATGTATCATACTTTCCTTTCCTTTTTCAGAATCTTGAAAACTCTATCTCCTTAAACTTTCACACAAAGAAAGACTGTAGTTTCATTTATTTATATAATTTTATCTAGTACTCAATGTTTTTAATAATGTTTTTAATAAGTTTAGATAATGAGAGTATCTCACCTAGACTTTGGTGTTGGCCTCTTAATGCTAACAATTGTAACCTGCTGTTAAGTTTGTCCATGAAGTAGAAATTATGCAAATTCCATAGAAGAAGCTTCTTCTGAAGCCAAATGAGTACCATTTGTCTTAAACATTGAAAATGTGCCTCCTTAACCTGCCCCTCTGTTTTGTCACTGTTTCCTCCAGGGATCAGGGAATCAGGCTCACTCAATTATCAAGTATTGAATATGTGGAGTCACATCTGCTACAAGGGGTTGGATTCTACAACTGGCTCTTAGTCCCTTAGCTTACCATCAGGGACAGGGCAGTACACGTGGTTGGTATATATGACTCGGTAACAGTGCTGAGGCCCCCGAAGAAACTAGACCAACGCTTGGGGTATACGCTCCTTGTAGGGAGTAGCAGGAGGCCAGCCATGCTTTTACCCCACCCTCTCTCTTTCCAGGATACAGGAGCTAAATGTGTGTTTGATGAGACTTACTATACTAATTTCATACCCTCAAGAAGCTTACACCCTAATTGAAGAAGGAAAACCAACCTTCAGAAATAGTTGCCAAAAAAATAGAATGGCATGGCAAAATTCTGGGGTACAGGCTATCAATGATGAAGTAGTTTAAGAAGAGCACGTCAGTGGCAGATGGTGTGGTCAAAGCAGAGTTAACAAATGAATCAGCATTCTGAAATGTTCAGTTGCT
>CM053610.1:60274209-60299209 GCA_028646535.1 Procyon lotor
ATGGGTGGGGGAGCTGGACTCGGGGATCAATTCCAGGACCCTGAGATCATGACCTGAACTGAAACCAAGAGTTGCACACTTGACTGACTGTGCTACCCAAGTTCCCTGAGAGCCAAATTTTTCTATGAAAGTTAGGTTACTGATGAGAAAATCTGAGTTTTTGGTCAATTTGAGCACTGTCAGCCTCTGAACGACCTTCTTCAAAGTCGTCTTTCCTGGCTCTCCAATCATGACTCCTTGGAGCCCTGCTGGATCTCCTTAGACAATATCCGTCTTGCTTGGAGACAAGATAAAAGCACACCTGAGGTACTTATTCCTCAAAGAGAGCCTGTCTTCTCCTGTCCTACGGGTGCCCACACCACTGTTTCCAGACCCATAAGCACAGTCTGATTTCAATTGCTTTAGAGGCCAAAGAAAAAGTCAAATGGGGGGGGGGGGGAGGCTTACACAACCAAAATAATGGCAATATTTCATAAACTTACAAACTTGTAAAAGTTTAACAAGTTTCACTTGGCCAGTATAAATTTGGGAAATCTGTGCGGGAATGGACACTAAGGAAAGGGAAGAATATGATTTTAACTTACACTTTACAGATTAGTTGTCTTAATGGAGCTTCTGGATTCAATAATGGAGGCTTAAGCAACTGGGAGGAATTGCAATCATTTGCTCTGTTTCTTCACTGAAATCTGGGTTTAATGGTGACCTACTCTATTACTCACTCTAATGGAGAGGAAGGAATCCAAAGACTTTGATACACGTGTGGTGGGTTTTAGCTTCTGCAAACTGTTCACCTATGTCCCCTGAGAGGGCAGACAGACTCTTCCTCCATTCCTACCCTCACTGCAGGGTTGGGACAGGTGCAGTTCAGCGGCTGAGCTGGAGCGCTCGCTGTGGCTGGGCTCTGTTCTGAGCTGTGTGAGCTCTGGCTCTTTTAGAGATTCAGCAAACATCCCGATACCTGTTGCTTTTCTGTTTACACTACCTACAGTAGATTCTGTTTGTTGCCAAGAACTCTGAGACCTCAGCGCAGGGCATTCTGTCCCGCACTAGGGTGATTAAGACAAGAGCAGCTAAGGACGGCTGGAACCAAAGACTTCCAGAGGCAGCAGCCCTCCTTAAAGAGAGTGCAGAGAGAAATCTTTTCAGGAGAGCAGAAGAACCCCAAAGTCCAGTCATCTCATCTTCTCTACTGCCAACCTTGGACATCGCAAATTGATTATACTAGAGAAAACAGAAGGTTCTCTACAATGGATGCTCTTAGGTAACTCCTTTATTGCAGCTCGCTGGACAGTCACTCACCTCTAATCATACCCAGCGCTCCCTGTACCTGCTGGCCAGGCCTGACCAGCTCATCTCTCCTGGGCACAACCACCCTGCCCTCTTCCTGGAAGAAACCGGCTTATGTGGACTGATTGTTTTTAGGACCAAGTCTCCTTGAATATTTGTTATTGTTCTTTGTCATCTTCCTTAATAAATCAGAGGATTTTATTAACCAGGAGTTTTGCTCTGCTTCTCCTGAGAGAAAAGCAGGTAAAGAAGAAAACAGACTATACTTCCCAGTGGTGGCCCCCGGAAAGGCTCATGAGTCAGGAGAGAGTTGCAGGGAAGAGGTAGAAAAAAAGGAGGAAGAAGAAGATGGGACGGAGAAAGTGGGGCGGGCGAGAAAGGGGGAGAGAGAGAGAGAGGATATGATAGGAAGCAACATAAATGGTGAACCAAAAGGGGTAAGACTGTGGATGAACTTGGGAAAGACAGGTGAAGTAGGATATTCCGCTCAATGGTATACTGTGTAAAGCTCTATACAGCCTTTTTAAGGAAAGCTATAAACAGGATTTACATTATTCTGCAAGGCTTCTAGAGTTGCATTTGGTTTTGAAAGGATGGTGGTAGAGAGGAGGCTTAGAAAGACAGAGGGCAGGGGCAGGTTTCAAGTCCAACAATTACTCTGTTTACACATCCAATAGCTTATTTTTTACAAATGACACAATTATGCAATAATCCTACACGATAATTCAGTGATCTTAATCGTGATAATACAAAGTACACAAATTGAAGTAAAATTATAGAAAACTCCCCCAAAAAACTTACAATACTTCATCCCTTAATGATCTTGGTCTTCAAAAATGGAATTAAGATTACATGTTACAGGGATGCCTGGGTGGCTCAGTTGGTGAGGCATCTGCTTTTGGCTCAGTCATGATCCAAGGTCATGACCCCAGGGTCCTAGGATTAAGTCCCATATCGGGCTCCTTGCTCAGCAGGGAGCCTGCTTCTCCCTCTGCCTCCCACTTCCCCTGCTTGCACTCTCTCTCTCTCTCTGACAAATAAATAAATAAAATCTTTTAAAAAATAACATATTATATACCATTTATGTCTTACTTTGTACAAAGCGAGGCACTTAGAAATTGAACTTGTCTTTGCAAACAAACCAAAATAACTTCACCCAGCCTAAGGTCTACGTGTTGCTACAGGTGCAGTGCTTCCTCAAAGGTCTAATCTCATCCATGTTAAGTCTCCTTTGGACAAGCAAGACAATGTGGTAAGGGATGTCCAGGCCACATATGCTCTGTCCTTCACTCCCCACTTCTGTTGAGAAATGATGGCACCTTTGATGGAAGGGAGGTAACAGAATCTTGTCGATGGTGCACAAAACTGTCCTGTTGTCTTCTGTTTGACTCAACAAATACTACAGCAAAGCTAAAAGCACAAAAAGGTTCAGGACTCTAATTCACTATGGTCCAGTAAGAGAGTCCCCAAAGCAATGATGAACAGTAAATTCACAAATTCAGAACACTGACACAGTAATGTGTCCAAGAATCACTAGAATAAGAAATAAATGACAAATATACAAAGGAGAAAAACTGGACAGTTGAGAAATAACCCAAAAATAGAGACAGAAACATATACACCTGAACTAACACTTCATAAATTTTTATTTCTAAGACAAAGATAAGGAAGTATTGTTTAAAATATTATGTTGGTGGGGGAGGTGGGGGAAAGAAATGAAACAGGAAGGGATGGGGAGGGAAACAAACCATAAGAAACTCCTAGACTCACGAAACGAACTGAGGGTGGCTGGAAGGCAGGGGGGTAGGGATGGGGTGGCTGGGTTGTGGACATTGGGGAGGGTATGTGCTGTTAAGTGCTGTGAAATGTGTAAGCCTGACGATTCACAGACATGTATCCTGGGGCAAATAATACATTATATGTTAATTAAAATTAATTTATCTGAAAGACTATATAGATGGTAATTGCTGAGAAATATTTGAAGAGAATTAGAACAGAAAACTAGTATTGGCAGAAATTTAAAAATAATAATTATGCAATAATTAAAACAGCACACACTGTTTTAAGAAAAAAAAACCTCTGTTCAGTGTAAAAGAAAAATTAAAATGATGGGAAAATCTATTTTTCTCAAAAACCATATTAGTTTATTAATTTGGGATTCAATGATTTTTCAGATCTAAGAAATGTCAAAATAATTACTGAAAAAATACAACACCCCAAATAAAAATCCAAATAAAAAAAATAAAATAAAATAAAATATTATGTTGGGCGAGAGAGTTAAAAAGCACCTATTCACCAATATAAACTGCAGAGGAATCACAAAAGCTTAAACAAATGCAATAATTGAAATTACTGGCAAAAAAATGTAGACTACCAGATATGTTAAAGATAATAACTTTCCTAGCTTTGAAGCAACAGACACAAAGAACAAGATCACATTTTTTTTTTTAAAGATTTTATTTATTTGACAGAGAGAAACACAGAGAGAGAGGGAGCACAAGCGGAGGGAATGGTAGTGGGAGAAGCAGGCTTCCTGACAAGCAGGGAGCCCGATGGGGGGCTCGATCCCAGGATCCTGGGATCATGACCTGAGCCGAAGGCAGACGCTTAACGACTGAGCCACCCAGGCACCCCCAAGATCGCATTTTCAAAAATAAATATATTTAAACACTTACACGGTAGAATAAAAACAAAACCAAAATTAAAAGGACAAAGACTGCTGGAAATACTTGCATCAAATATAATCAATGTCAAAATGTGTACATACAGAGAAGAAGTTTAGTTTTAATTTTGGAATCCTGTGGCCTGAATTCAAATCTCTAATTACTACTTATTTAGCTAGGTAACTTTGAGCAAGTAACTTGTCCTCTTTCAGCTTATTTCCTCATCTATAAAATGAAGATCTAAGAATTCCTAGCTCACGGGGCTGTGGGGAGCATTAGCACAGGCATTGTGCTAATGCCTATGCTATTGTCTGCTAAGAACTCAAGAAATGACAGCTCTGAAGGTAACAGTGTTGGTGGATAAACAATATACCCAAGAAGAAGTCAACAGAAAACTAAAGGTGTTTTTATTCCAAATCAGCAAAATTAGATTATTTTTATTTTTTGTTTTGTTTTGTAATATTCTTTTTTTTAAAGATTTTTATTATTTATTTGACAGAGAGAGAGATCACAAGTAGGCAGAGAGGCAGGCAGAGAGAGAGGGGGAAGCAGGCTCCCCGCTGAGCAGAGAGCCCAACACGGGGCTCAACCCCAGGACCCTGGAGATCATGACCTGAGCTGAAGGCAGAGGCTTTAACCCACTGAGCTACCCAGGTGCCCCTTTTGTTTTGTTTTTTCAAATTTTTATCTAAATTCTAGTTAGCTAACCTATGTGTAATATTAGTTTCAAGAGAAGAATTTAGTGATTCATCACTTACATATAACACCCAGTGCTCATTCCAAGATGTGCCCTCCTTAATGCCCATCACCTATCTAGCCCACCCTCCACCCACGTCCCTCCATCAACCGTTTGTTCTTAGACACTATCTTATGGTTTGCTTCCCTCTCTTTTCCCCTTCCTCTATGTTCATCTCTTTGTTTCTTAAATACCGCATATGAGTGAAATCATACAGTATTTATCTTTATCTGATTGCCTTATTTTGCTTAGCATAATACACTCTAGCTCCATCCACATTGTTGCAAATAGCAAGAGTTCATTCTTTTTGATGGTTAAGAATATTACTCAGAATAGCAAGAATGGGGGCACCTGGGTGGCTCAGGCAGGGTTAAAGCCTCTGCTTTCGGCTCAGGTCATGATCTCAGGGCGCTGGGATCAAGCCCTGCGTTGGGCTCTCTGCTGGGCAGGGAGCCTGCTTCCCCCTCTCTCTCTCTGCCTGCTTGTGATCTCTCTCTGTGTGTCAAATAGATAAATAAAATCTTTAAAAAAAAAAAAAAGAATAGCATGAATGAACTCTTGCTATGTCCAACAATATAGGTACATGTATATACATACCACATCTTTATCCATCCATCAGTCAATGGACATTAGGGCTCTTTCCATAATTTAGCCATTGTTGATAATGCTACTATAAACATCAGGGTGCATGTGTCCCTTCAAATCAGTATTTTTGAATTCTTTGGGTAAATACCTAGGAGTGCAATTGCTGGGACATAGGGCAGTTCTATTTTTAACTTTTGAGGAACCTCCATACTGTTCTCCAGAGTGGCTGCACCAGTTTCCATTCCCACCAACAGTGCAAAAGGGTTCCCCTTTCTCTGCATCCTCGCCAACATCTGTTGCTTCCTGTCTTGCTAATTTTAGCCATCCTGACAGGTGTGAGGTGGTATCTCATCGTCGTTTGATTTGTTTTTCCCTGATGATGAGTGATATTGAGCATCTTTTCATGTATCTGTTGGCCATCTGGATGTCTTCTAGAGTATTTTTAAAAGCCTTGTTACACTCTTAAACTGCAAAAAATATAACACCCAATGTTGGCAAAGCAGGGTTACACATATTCACTGTTGGTGGTAGAGTAAAACATCACAGCACTTTTAGAAACATGGTAATATGTAGCAAAAGCTTTATTAGGATTTATGCTTGTTCAGATGGTAATTTTACATATAAGTATTTATCCTAATTTAACATTAAAGAGAAGGCACAATAGAGTTAATTGCTTGTTAACTGATTGGAAAGCTCCTAATGACACAAAGATCAAATATTAAGGAAACAGCCTAATAAATTATGGAATATGAACATGTCCTACTAGAATGCAAATATTTAAAATAATAATTATTTTGCAATGTGAATTTAATTATATTGATATTAAATAAAATAACAGAATACAAAATAGCATCATGGTCTCATTACAACTACATTATGGTATATACCAACAGAGATTGTATTATGCAAAAATGAAAAACAATCCATTTTTTTAGGGTGGTAAAAAAATGAATGATTTGAATCTCATATTTAAAAGCCTCGTCTTCCCCAAATCTTTTTTTTTTTTTTTTCCTAAATCAAGCCTCAAAAGTTTTCAGTATATATAACTCTGTTATAGTTGGGTCAAGCTAGCCTCAATTTATTATAAACTGCAACTAACTTTATGAACATTTTTCTGTGCAACACCAGATAGCCACATTCAACTACATTTTAAAAATTAGATGGAGAAGAGGTGTATGTCTCTATTTCACCTCCTTATCTAGTTAGATAAACTCCTAAAATAGAATATAATTTTATTCCAGATCTGAAAAAGGATTTTACAAACTGGGCACAAACTGACCATATGGTAATACAGAAAACTATTTATGATGTTCTGAGGATTATTAAAAATATTAACTAAAGAGAAGATTATAAAGTATACATTTAAAATAGAGACTTGAGCTTGGTTTTTGCTTGCAATATATGACAGTATTTCATTACATATTTATTTTACACCCATAACAATAAAAAAGAAATATGCATATATATCAATTGCTATAGTTTATAAATAATTTCTTGTTTCGGGGCGCCTGGGTGGCTTAGTGGGTTAAAGCCTCTGCCTTCCGCTCAGGCCATGATCTCAGGATCCTGGGATCGAGCCCCACATTGGGCTCTCTGCTCAGCAGGGAGCCTGCTGCCCCCCCCACCCCCCGCCTGCCTCTCTGCCTACTTGTGATCTCTCTCCCTCTGTCAAATAAATAAATAAAATCTTTAAAAATAATAATAATAATAATTTCTTGTTTCATGAGATAAGATATGAGGTCAGTAGGCGACATTTCTCAGGCATCGCAAAAAAGCATTTTCCAGGTAGCATGTAGGATATGATGTGGTCTAATATTTTTGTCAGTTATTATTTACCCATTGATATAATGTATGCCTGCCATACATACATATACTAATTTCCCCATCACGTAGAATAATACACAGGGACAAAGCTGATAGTTACTGACAGCAATAAAAATTTCTATAATTTACTGGGCTTTCACTATGCACTGGGAAAGATGCTAAGCCCTTTACACGGATTATTTCACTTAATCTACCCAACAGCCCGAAGGCAGGTGCTACCTTCATCTTTTTTAGAAATGAGACACCTGGGGCTTACCATGGGTTACACAATAGACAGATGGTGGTAAAGGCCTAAAACATAATACTGTCTGACCCAAAGATAGTAACCTTTATACTTATATATAAGTATATATATATACTTATATATATTCCGTAAATATACTGTTTGGGGAAGAATGTAAAAATGCATCTTAGAACAAACCTGGGTTTTTTTCAATATGTGGTTTGTGGTTTTTTGGGGGTTTTTTGTACTGGCTCTCAATGAACTTAAAAGTTCAATTAATCAGAATGCCCTAATATCCCCTGCAAACATTATCAATAGTAGAGGTTAGGGCTTTTAATCAAGTAAGGAGTTTACCTAATGGAGATGAAGTGGAGGGATGAGCAATGAATGAAGAAGGCAGGAATGCTGAAGCATCTTGGAGAACAAGACAGTAAAATAGAACTTAGTAAAAAAAAAAAAAGAAATTCAAGTTGATCCAGTAGAGTTATTTGTAACCCCCTTAAGCTTTGATTAGATATGTTCATTATTCTTGTTACAAACCGAGTTGAGAAGCCAGAAGAGTATCCAGAAGACCCAAGTAATTAACAGATGATCATTGCATGTATCTTAGGTGGGCTGCAGAAGCAAGAAGAACTGTGCCTTTGAAATTAAAAGCGAGACTGAATTTGACCAAGAAAAAGGAAATAATCCCAATATAGAAATATTGTATCTTTCAATTTCCCTAAGAAGTCATCCTGATATTTCAAAATACTATGTCAATTACTCTAAAATCTAATTCTTAACATGCTTCCCAATATTTAAATTTGATTTAAAAAACACCAAATAATATTTCATAAGAAATAAAATGACACTTTGTAAATTTTTTAAAGGTTTTGTTTACTGGGGTACCTGGGAGACTCAGTTGGTTGAGCATTCAACTCTTGATTTCAGCTCAAGTCAGGATCTCAGGGTCATGAGACCCAGCTCCATGCTGGGCGTGGAGCCTGCTTAAGATTCTCAAGATTCTCTGTTTCTCTATCTCTCGCTTTCCCTCTGTCCCTCCCCTCCTACCCGCCCCCTTGTATGCATGCTCTCTTGCTCTTAAAAAAAAAAAAGGTTTTGTTTACTAATAGGGGAATACCAAAGGAAACTAATCACCAAATAATATTAGCAACAAAGGAAAATTTAATATTTGAGGTAATTTAGCAGATTTTAATTGCTAAATTTAGCAAATTTAGCAGAAGTGCAGAAAGATACTTATTAGGTGGTACAGAAACTTATAATATAAGTAGCCTATATAAAGTGTAGATTTATTTTTAATGTCATATTATTTTATGCCTAAATTCTATACAACATAGAATCAAATCTTTTGGCATGAAAGACATAAACTTTCTGGTTCCATGTACTATTATTAAAAGTGGCAAAGATAACTCATATTAATCAATGTTTTTAATTTTAAAATGTATTTGTAAATTTACACATAATTTCACTATAACATTTGTGTGCTTTTTAACATTGGAAATAAGCTTTAAAACATACTTAGAACTCTCTAACCTCAATAATCTGTCACTAGATACAATTGCCTAGATTCAATTATATTTCAAAATGATCACCAGTAGAGAAAAACAGCCAGAATTCGGGCAAGAGTTTCAGATATTTAGATGAAGCATGGTAGTAATATTTTAATTTCTATGCGAGTCAGTTATGAGAACTAAAATGTTTCCCATTCCACAGCCACAGCCGCATCTTCTTATTAAGAAACCACCCAGGCCAGCCCTGCCACTCACTAGGTCTGTGTCCTTGTGTAAGGTCTGTCCCCTTTTCTGTGCCACGTGTTCAAAGTGAGGATTGTAACAGGTAGATCTAGTAACATTTGGGGGATCATTCCATGTTTAAGTGCTCAGAAAAGTGAAGCACATATAAGCACTCAATAAAGGTCAATTGTTGCTTTTATTATTTCATAGTATATTATATTTTAATATTATATTAAATATACATAAAGTATATATATATAATTATATTTTAATATTTGGTAGTATAATAAGAAAAACTGTACACTACTATTATCTTTTATTTATTTTTTTAAAGGTTCATTTATTTATTTTTAGAGAGATAGAGCACGAGCGTGAGCAGGGGAAGAGCAGAGGGAGAAAATCCCAAGCAGACTCTCTGCCCAGCACAGACTCCAATGTAGGGCTAATCCCAGGACCCCTGAGACCATATTTTTTAAAATTTTACATACAGGGGCACTTAGGTGGCTCTGTCAGTTAAGCATCCAACTCTTGAGCTCAGCTCAGGTCTTGATCTAAGGGTCCTGAGTTCAAGCCCCACAATGGGCTCCACCCTGGGCATGGAGCCTGCTTATAACAAACAAACAAACAAACAAACAAATAAAAGTTTTTAGAAGATTTTTATTTATTTGAGAAAGAGAGAGAGCATGAGAGAGGGAGGGGCACAGGGAGAAGCAGACTCTCCACTGTGCAGTGAGCCTAATGTGGGACCCAATCATGGGACCCCAGGATCATGACCTGAGCCAAAGGCAGTCATTTAGCCAACTGAGCCACCCACGTCCCCTAAAATAAAATTTTACATACAAACTCATAATACCAAAGATAATCATTCTTTTCCTACTGCCTAAAGAAAAATTATAAACAAGTACAGGATTTGAATCTTTATAATTAAGTGGCATGCCAAATGCTTAATGGCAAGAATGAATCATCTACCATACTCCTGCAACAATTCCAGCTTTCATATAATTTAATTTACTATTTATGTGTAAATACACAAGCAAAAATGCAGTTTATTCTTAAGCACTATCCTTTAACCATGTTTCTATGAAAATACCTTGTTCAGGTCATCACTGCATATTTATAGGTAGGGTACAATTATTGCACTGGTAAACTGGGTAGAATTTGATGTATTTTCTTTAAGAATTGTGATTATTATTCTTTATCTTGGAGAATGAAATAACTATTGTGCATTTGTTTTTTAACCTTGAATTCTCCTCTGGATCTCCAATGTTATCATTTCTTAATCACTGAGGAAAATAGAGAATGTAGGAAGAACTAAGAGCCATTTTGAACCACTCACCCTGTGCACCCCTCTTTGGAGAGTAAACACATGCAAAGATGATCTCTGTATCGAAAGTCAATGATTTTCCTAGACAGTCAACCACCCATTTGTGCAAGTCTAAAGCTACACATATCATTTTTGCCAATGCATTTGAAATGCTAATGGATATGAAATTGCTCTCTGGTTTTGAACTTTTTAAAAAAAGATTTTATTTTTTTATTTGACAGAGAGAGGAGCACAAGCAGGGGGAGCAGGAGAGGGAGAAGCAGACTCCCAGCTTAACAGGGAGCCCCATGCGGGGCTTGATCCCATCATGACCTGAGCTAAAAGCAGACATTCAACTGACTGAGCCACCCAGGTGGCCCAGGTTTTTGAACTTTTTAAATTGCTCTAGTTTTTTAACTACCACTTCAGACAGCCTAGTCTAGTAATTGTTCAGATTTACGTAGCACAGACTGAAATAATTTTTATCCTATCCAATTAATTATTTATTTCTGATTACTTTCCAATCAATACTACACTATTTGCATTAAAAGGCACTTAGTTGTTTAATACTTTTAATAGTGAAAAACAAACAACGAAACACCTCTCAGTTAATGTCTGTAAGGATATACTCTCAACTGTAAAAAGTAGTGACCCTTGGAAAAACAAGATTAGCAGTTGGTGGGTACAGGGGAGTCTCATTCCACATTATACGTTTCTGTATTTTTGGAAGGTTTTACAATCATCTTGTTTAACTTTTTCAACTTTTTAAAGATTTTTTTTTTAAAGATTTTACTTATTTATCTGACAGAGAGAGAGAGAGAGAGAACACAAACAGGAGGAGTAGGAGAGGGAGAAGCAGGCTTCCCGCGGAGCAAGGAGCCCCATGTGGGGCTCAATCTAAGGACCCTGGGATCATGACCTGAGCCAAAGGCAGATACTTAACAACTGAGCCACCCAGCCACCCCTAAAGATTTAATTTTTTTAAAGGATATTCTAAAGGAACAAGGACATGCCATGTCAGACAGAGCTAAGAGAAACATGTCAAAAACTTGGATTCTCTTCTCCAGTTCTACCACTGACAAGCTCATGAGACTGTGACCACAGTGGTTTTCCTCTCCTGTTTCTCCTGTTGGCTCCTTCATTTAAAACACCTACTTGGATTTTATTAAAACTGTACTTAAAGAAATCAAATTCTGAAGTTCTGTCATTTCTCAAGGAAAAGCATGAAAGTAGTCACCATTTTTACCATCGCGATTACAAAGTGTGTAAAGCAGGATTTTTTACATATTTAATACATATAAATTTTATTCTTTACAATGCACTTATGCATATATTGCAGTTCTGTCTTTTCTTACCACAATAAAAAGAAATATGTGGGACCTGACTTACTGCCTAGCTTCCACATCTCAAGCAGAGTGAAAAAATGGACTGTGATCATTACCATCTTTTGGAAATGTACCAGCTTTAGGGGTCAGAATTATGATTCAGCTCCCTTTTGGGAGGGGTGTAGAACTTTCACAACATCCAAACAGAAAACTCTCCTCTCTCTCTCTCTCTCTCTCTCTCTCCTCGAAAACATCAGAACTTCTTTAGTTATAAATTTTAGCACTTAATAAGCTTTACTGGGATCTAATACAAATCCTTCACACTTGTCATCTTAACCTGATTTCATCTCATGTTCTTTTGAGAATTAACTCTGGATTGCACACTCTGACATAATCCCAAACAAACCAAACATTTTGAGATTCCCAGATACATGTAAATAGAAAAGAACTCTCATTCCAATGTGTCTTAAAGACCCCAAACAGTTGAGGAGAAAACAGAAAGTCTGATCAAGTTGAAATTTCCAATCTTCCTGAGTGTTTACATGATAAACATCTATATTATCATTTCATTTAAACATTAAAAATGTTTTCCTCTGTGCTATAAGCTTAGATTTGAAGATAGAACTATTAGCACTTATTCACATGTTCACATATCCCAATAATTTTATTTAATTCATTTTAAACAATTATTTAAACTACTCCAGAAAACAGAAATAGACGTTTGGCATCCCAAGTCCTTCTATAAGGCTGACATAACCATGACAGTGCTAATGATTATCAAAAACCGATTATCAAAAACTAAATGATTATCAAAACTGAATGAAGACAGTAGAAAACTAGAGAAAACCCATTCTTACATGCAAATACTATATAAATTATAAAATAGCAAACTCAAGAAGAGCATTTTAAAAAGTTGTACATCATAACTGAGTAGGGTTGTCATAAGAATGCAAGGATAGTTCAACATTAGAAGCTCTATTAAAATTATTTACTACTACAATACGTTAAAAGAAAAAAATACTGCCATTTTCATTGCACCTTCAGTCAGAGCGGGCCTTGCTTGTAGACTAGATATCCCATGAAGGCAGAGTCCATGACTGTCCTAGTTATCACTGTATTCCCAGAAACCATCATATTCACTCTTTCGCTCACAAAAATATATTGAGTGCCTTCTTTGGGACACTCTTGTGGGGATACAGCAGTAAGAAAAACAAAGTCCTGCTCTCTCAAATTCTATAATCTGGTTAGTGAGACGAGCAATGAATGATAACCAAATACATAAACAATTTCAGGAAATAATAAGCACCAAGAAGAAAAATAAAATGGGGTGAAAGAGACAAATGGTACACCTTAGAGGACTCAGGAAAGGCATCTCTGATGAGGCAGCAGGGCTCAGAGACCTGCATGAAATGAGGGAGTAAGCCAAGCACAGATGGAGGGAAAGAGCATTCCAGCACAGGGAAGAACAAGGACAGGAGTCCTGGGTCAGGAACTTGCTTGGATATCTGCGAAATGACAGAGGCCAGTAGGGCTGGAGCAAACCAACTGGGGCGGAAATGAGATCAGAGGCCAAGGTCCAGAGCTGCAGGGCCTGGCGAGGGATGATCAGGCCTTTGAATTTCATTATAAATATACCAGGCAACTACTGCAGGACTGAGAGTAAAGGGAGTGATAAGACTGATTTAAACGCTGACAGGATCACTCTGGCTGCTGCAATGAACTCCCGGGAGGGGGCAGAAGGGGAAACATCGACACCAGAGTAGGAGAGGACAGCAGAGCACAGCTGAGACAGGCTGCCTTGCACGAGGGGCACAGGTCCACCCACAGAGAGCACGCTCAGTAAGTACTTGTTAAACAAAGGGCTTTTTCATTCAGGAAAATTTTCAGGAAATTTCTGTATTATACATTTGCTGACAGAAATAATGAATATCAATAACACAGAATCTTAAATAAAGAAAACACTTTCTATATTTCCACTTTGGTGAAGATCAAAGTCAAAAGCAATGTAAACACTCTTTCCTAACGCAACCCATGAGAAGAGGCCTGGACTCAATATCACCCATCATGGAATAGAAATGAAAAATTTTGCAATGCAGTATTTCCTAAATTTGATCATTAGTCTAGGGATGGCCAACTCTTTTAGTCCCACAGGATGCTGTGGGAGAAAAAATATCCTGTTAAAATAATCTAGGGAAATGCTAATACCACAGTCAAGACTGCCTGGAAATCTAGTCCTCTGCAAAAGCCCTCTATGTTCTATTTGCTCCTCACAGCCACTCTGTGATGTAGGGTGGCAGATACGCAGCTCCCCCATTCTCCCTGTGATGGACAACAAAATAAATCATCCAGAATCCCCTTCCATGAAGGACTTGGGGGCCCAACTGCTGGTAGTGCAGCTGGTAAACAGCCTTCAGCTGTTAGTCACATCAGGGGTCACTTTAACTGCCAAGAGCTGCCTTGCCCAAAGTCACACCTATTGGCAGGCTGGCCCCTATCTAATGACCAATCAATATAGGACTATAAAGGCCTGGCCATCTCATCTCTAAAGCAACCTGCGGGGGCCCACTAAGGCTCACATAGGGCCTGCAGTATAGCTTGACTCTTCTGCCTCTCTTCAGTCACTATTGATCCGTAGGGCACTCCTTGATAAATACCCCACAATGTAAACCATCTTACAACCTGCTCCCTGGGGAATTCAACCTATGATGCTTTCCTTCTCTCTCAGAAATGGGACACCCAAGTGTCAGCTGGGCACACGAAACCATGCCAAGAATAAAGATACATCTCCTAGGTTCCCTTGGAATCAGGCAGAGCCTGCAACCACATTCTAACCAACAGGGTGACGATGGAAGTCGAGCAATTGCCAGGAGTGGCATTAGTGGGAGGAGAGGGCGCTGCACCCTGTCTCCTTCCTGCTGGCTGGAACAGACATGAGGACCGGAAGGGAGCAGCCACCTTCTTGAGGACAGCAAAGCAACAAGATAAAAAGAAGCTGGATCAGTCGTAGGGGGAGCACTTCTTACCTAATCCTGGGACATAGGTAATACAGCCCCCCTGTACAAATGAAACTGACTCAGAGCTAAACCGTGTGCCTAAAGGCAAACTGATGATAAGCAGCAGGATCATATTTGAATCCAGATATGACTCCAATGTTTATGATCTTAAACCACACTGAGCTGCCTCTGAGAAAATTTCATAACTTTGCTTAAGGGAACTACAAATTACAATTCTCCATCTCTTCAGAGCACAGAGTGAAGAGATGAATGTTCAAATAAAGCATGCAGACTTTAAGTTAGCTGCACGAAAAAGTTCCCAGTTGTAAATATTGGAGGAGATTAAAGAAGAGAGGACAGGGATAGGGCTCCTTCCTTGGAGATCTGAGAGATTAGACAATGTAAATCGGAGGTAGTTACTGAATGATGTTTTGCCTACAGATATAGATGTCAGCTCATAAATCTTCTAGGCCTGCAGTTCCTTCTGAAAATGAGCAGTGCCTTTCCCTGTCTTGAGTAATGAGGGGTGGAAGAAAGCTCGCCCTTCAGGCGTGATCTGTTGGGACGGGGCAAGAAGGGAGTACTAGTCATCCCTGGCTAGGAGTCGGGGAGAGGAAGACCAGGCCCAGTTATGGATCTGAGAGATGAGCAATGTGGTGGCCCGGCTGAGGAGGCCGGCGGAGAGAGGGCGGCATGCAAGAAGCACCGGGGAAGGCAGGTCGAAAGTTTCTCTGAAGTGGCTGGTCCTCCCAGTTTTGGGTTACATGCGGGTCTCGCTGCTAAGTGGTGCCTTCAGACCCATAAAGACTCAGGCCACTTAACTGTAGCTCTGGCTCCTCCTGAGAGAAAAGGTTTCTCTTGGTGTAGCCAGAGGCAGCCTCTAGCCGGAGAGTTAGCTCACAAAGGCTGACCCCTCCTGAGGCAGCGCGTCTCGGATCACTGAGGGGCTCTTTACCCTCTTGAGCATTTGGGCCTCGTCCTCCATGAGTCAGTTACCCTCTTACCGAGGGGACAGAGAAACAGGCCAATGTCATCCTGTCTTGGGCCATTAGTACTTGAGCAATCAGATCACTGAGCCAACAAAATGTCGAAAAGTGCCTCGTTCCAAGACTTGACCAAATGTAACATTTGGTTAAATTAATCCAGAATAGTACACATGGACTCTACCTACATTACCAGTTTCATCAACCAGCAGTCACACGTGTTAACAGTTGCGTGGAAGGGAGACAGGACTCGGGGCTGAGGTGGGGGAAGCATGGTCTCTGAAGCCAAAGGGACCTGGGTATGAAGTCCAGCTCTTCCATTTACCAGCCGTTAACTGTGTAAGCATCTGTGCGCATTGACTGTGTGAAAGCCAGTCTCTTGACCTCTCCTGTCTAAGTTCTATTACGAACATTGCCTACGCTGCAGAGCTGCTGTCGAGTACTACCTGGGACCGCATCCAGCACATGGTAGGTAGTCAACAAATGTTTGCCATTCTCATCAGCAAAAACGTAGCCTGGGTTCAGGGAAAATTTTCTCCTGGAATGAAATTCTTAAATCTCTTTAAAGGTACAAAACACAGTTAAAATTGAAATTGATCCCACAGCATTTTACTTTACATGAAATGTTTTACAATTTCCACAGTCCTGGATGATCATTCTCTGTCTGGCATTATCCACTGAAGTTCACATCTATTATTACCTATTTCATTTTGGTCCAAACCCAGCAGATGGCATTATTCTCCTCTCCCTCCATATTTGCACAGGACTTCTCTCACATCAAGAACCCAGCTATCTGAACCCAGCTATCTGAACTCTCCCATTAGATTGGAAGCCCTTTGATGATAAGAATCAGGGCTTGCGATCATCGTTAATTCTTACTGCCTAGCACAGCACCTGGCACAGAGGAGGAATTCCATAAATACTTGGCAAAATGACACCAAATTTAATAAATGCTGGATTCTATGTATTTCATAAAAACTGCATTCAGTTCTATAATCCATATGGCAGCTGTGATCTTGGAGCATAAAGCATTTCAGAGACTATTTAGTGCCAGTACATTTCACCCAAGAAAATATAATTTTAATGAGAGATTGTCAATTTCATTTGTAGAGCCCACAGGGTCCTGGTTAACACTGGGTAGGAGAGATCCCATTTTTCATTACGAATCTGAAATTAATTCAATTTTCAGCTTTGCTTGCCTAGTCAATTTAATTCTAATCCTCGTCTTGAAGAGGTAACACAAATGAAACCATTAGTGTAGGAAAAAGGCTGCAGTTTTGCTGCCCAGTGTACATTTTATACGTCAAGGAAATTGTGTGAACACTCCATCAGTCAACAGATTATTGGACAACTGTGAGGAACCGTATCAACCCCAACTACATATGTGCCTGTGTGTGTGCGTAACACACATATACATATACATACACACATACGTACAACAAACATGTACGTGATAGCTACCATTTTATAGAAGGCATTTTGTAATGACATTCTGAAAACAGCATTAAGAGACTTCATTTTCATAGAAGTCTGTGAAAATTCATCCTGCATCCAGAATTACCCACATTTGCATTTATTTATGTAATTAGCATATTTCTATTAGCAAAAGAAATGCAGCTGATAAACACTTGATAAAGATTCACTGGGGCAGAAAATCTATATAATCTAAATATTGGCTTTTGAATAACTGTAGACAGGGCATGAGATGCCTACAACTAATGCATCTGCTCCAATATGAGTAAGAAATGGTACCTGGGGCATTACAGGTTACACGGGACTCAGAGGATGACAGAGAATGAGCAGGCTGAAAAAAAGAACTGGATACTAGAATACCACAGGATACTTAATCTAGCCATTTCAGGTTAAGGGCCTTAGGGATAATCTGGTGAGAAGGTAGTGAACCCAAACCATAATAAAAACTGCAAAGTGTATAGCACACCATGAGGATCAACCACACAGTAAATTCCATGGGGTGGGTGACAGGGCTGTTTCTCTTGACTAATTCTTTTGTCATCTCCACAAAGTGCCAAGTTAATGCAATCTCTATAGAAATAGGTAAAGGGAATTAAAGAACCAATTTTCAAACTGACTACTTGGATGTTTATATTAGCTTAATCTAACAGACAGCCTAGAATTGTCTTTTAACAAGTGGGCCACTCTCCACATAAATACCATGGGGAAGATACTGACTCAACAAGAAGAGGCAGGTACACAGCTTACAAAGGCCTGCAGCAGGAAGAACATGCAGAGCTGACCAAGAGATACAGGAGACAGAACAATGAACAGTGTTGGTTTTGAAATGAATCTGGATCACTCCTGATGTTGAAGAGCTGCTTGGGACACAAGTCATCCTGGATCAGAGTGACCAGTGTTTATCGACTCACTGAGAATCAAGTGCCTAATGCTCACCAGGCACCGTTCTATGTGCCGAGACATGAAAGTGAACAAAACAGACATCATCCCTGCTGATAAGAAGTTTACATTCTAGTAGGCAAAGGAGGTGGGAGAGGACAATAAATACATGCTCTATGGAGAGGGTACATAAAGTAAGGGCATAAACACTGATTTGGATGGGGACTATTACTATCTAAAGTCAGGAAAGGCCTCTTTAAGAAGAAATTAGGCTAAAACCCAAAAGAGAAGAAACCAGTTATGCATGAAAACCCAAGCAGAAGGAATAGCAGGTGCAATGACTGAGACGTAGGGTGAGCTTGGTGGCTCTGAGGACCAACAAAGCCATTGAGTTGTCAGCGCCCAGCAAATCAGAGGGGAGCAAAAGAGGCTAAACAAAAAGCCAGATGGCCATGCAAGGAATCTGGATTTTTTTCCTATGTGCAGGATGCCTCCAGCAGACTTGGAGAAGGTAAGTAACTTTTAAAAGCTCTCTGGCTGCTGGCGAAGCAGGTGGGGGGCTGGGTGAAATAGGTGGAGGGGATTAAGACAACACTTACAATGAGCACTGGGTAATGTACGCAAGTGCTGAATCACTGTGTTGTACACCTGAGACTAACATAACACTGTATGAACTATACTGGAATTTAAATAAATAAATAAATAAATAAATAAATAAATAAATAAATAAGCAAGCAACCACACAAACAAGTGAGCTCTCTGGCCACTACATAACAAAGGGTGCAGGGAGAATTGTTAGGAGGTTACTAAAAACATTGAGGGCACTGATGATAGTGGCCTGCACTCGAAGGGCAGTACTGGGATGAATGGAATGTTAGAGAGTGAACAGAACTTGTTGGGAAGAGGAGAGGGTCGGGTGGAAGGAATCAAAGATGATCCAAGGGTTTGGGGCCTGAGTGAATGGGTGAAGGGTGCCTTGTGCTGAGAAGCAAATTGGAAGTCGGAAGAGGATTAGGTTTTAGGTGCGGTAGAGGCAGGAGGAGAGCAAAGGCTTTGTTTTGACCAATAGGTTTATATCCCAGATGAAGATGAAGTGGGCACTTAGGTACTTGAGTCTTGAGCTCAGTAGAAGGATCAGGATTGCAGTGACTGACAGCAGATCTTGGACTAGAATCTGGGTCTCCTGACTCGTGTCTCTATGATGTTGCTTGCCATGAACAAAGAAAATTCCCAGGGCACCTCACAGAGAGGTATTTATACAAGTTGACTATACAATGATAAAATATAATCTACCTAACATAAATAAACCATTTACAAGTGTTCTCATCGCTGTTGCCTGACACACTGAAAACTTTTCAGGAGTCAATTCAGAATGCCCTCACTCCCACTGACAAGAATAGCAGTGGGGACAAACCTAGAAAGGTTCTTGCATGTAATCCTTGAGATGCCATATCTCTCAGTAGGTTCTAGCAGTAACAAGCCAAAACAATGCTAAATCCGTCTGTCTTGACAATTGTTATATCTTTTTTAATTAAAATGTAAGTTCCTAACTGAGTGGCTAAAACTAAAACAAAACATTTTCAGTGTTCTTAAAGACCAGTGAATTATCAAAAACTGTGTTTTTCTGATCTGTTTAGGAGCTGTGACAAGAACTGAAACAGGGTATCACAAGTCAGGAAATATCCTTTAAATATGATCTCATCCATGAGGTTATCTTTTAGGAGGTCCACTCCTGAACCAATGTAAACAATTAACCTAGAAGAATTCCATTATCTCTGCAAGAATATTGATCCAGAATGTGATATCATACAGATGTTTGTAAGGGAATTTAACATTAAATCCCAGGTACTTTGGTTTATGTGTACAATGGTATATAACTCAGCCCTCAAAAAAGAATGAACTCTTGCCATTTGCAACGACATGGATGGAGCTAGGGTGTATTATGCTAAGCAAAATAAGTCAGTCAGAGAAAGACAAATACCATATGATTTCACTCATAACATGGAATTTCAGAAACAAAACAAGTGAACATAGGGGAAGAGGAGGGAGCAGAAAGAGAGGGAAGCAAACCATAAGGGGCTCTTTTTAAAAAAAAAAAAAAATTTATTTATTTGAGGGAGAGCACAAACAGTGGGGAGGCGCAGAGGGAGAAACAGACTCCCCCTCAGCAGGAAGTCCAAAGCGGGGCTCGATCCCAGGACCCTGAGACAATGACCTGAGCCAGAGGCAAACGCTCAATCAACTGAGCCACCCAGGCGCCCCTAAGAGAATCTTAACTATAGAGAATAAGCTGAGGGTTGCTGTCAGAATAAGCTGAGGGTTGCTGGAAGGGAGGTCGGGAGGGGGATGGTTTAAATGGGTGATGGGTATTAAGGAGGGCAGTTATTGTGATGAGCACTGGGTGTTATATGTAAGTGATGAATCACTAAATCCTACTCCTAAAACTAGTATTACACTATATGTTAACTAACTAGAAACAAAAATAAATAAATAAATAAATCAAAAGCATTTCTTCCAACATTTTTTGCAAGTTAAAGCTATCACAATTGTATGTTTATATATATATAAATATACAAATATACATACCTGTGTGTATACATACATAAATATGTGTGTGTGTATATATACACATATATATACACACACGTATACATACACATAACTTTTTTTAAGATTTTATTTATTTGAGAAAGAGAGAGAGAGAGAGAGATTCCGAGCAGGGGGAGGGGTAGAGGGAGACACCAACACCCCAATGAGCAGGGAGCCCAAAGTGGGGCTGGATCCCAGGACTCTGGGATCATGACTTGAGCTGAAGACAGATGTTTAACTGACTGTGCCACCCAGGCACATATACATATACATATACATATCTACTTTTCACATTACTAATTATTGCAGGCCTAGGCAGGCTACTCAATAAATATGTGTTACCCAGCCAGAACTGAATTAAAATAGAAACAGTAGATATAAAGTCATCTGCATGTGAAATATCTTTTTAGACTACAGACGAAAAGTATAAATTTGGGTACTTTTTTTAGATGAAATAAAATATGCTTTCCAGTCTTGATAAAAATACTTACATACATTTATTTATTTTTATCTAGAGGATTCTACTTTATCACCATATAATAAAACTACAAAACGATCTCTGCATTGATCCCTGAGAATCTAGGATTTTCCTAGCTGCAGGTTCTTTTTCATTGGTATAGCATCAAGAACAGATGAGGGATGTCAAACTGTCGTGAAGACTGAGTGAAACCATGTTTATGCTGCACCAGTTAATACTTTGTCACAACAACAGTGTCAGAAGAGGATTCAAGATGCTTCAAAGAAACAGTGACAGCAAATAGATGCTCTCCAAAAACCTACCATGATTATCTCACTCAAGAAGAGTAATTCTGACAAAATAAGGTGAAAGCAGGCTATTCAGCTAGACATATTTAATATATTAGGTGCTCCTTTTAGCTACAATTGCAAATAAAGGAGAACGAATGGAGCACCTGGGTGGCTCAGTGGGTTAAAGCCTCTGCCTTCGGTTCAGGTCATGATCTCAGGATCCTGGGATCGAGCCCTGCATTGGGCTCTCTGCTCAGCAGGGAGCCTGCTTTCCCTCTCTCTCTCTGCCTGCCTCTCTGCCTACTTGTGATCTCTCTCTCTCTGTCAAATAAACAAAACAAAACAAAACAAAATCTTAAAGAAGAACAAATGATTCTACCATCAAAAAAAGTATGAGTGGGGCTCCTGGGTGGCTCAGTGGGTTAAAGCCTCTGCCTTCAGCTCAGGCCATGATCTCAGAGTCCTGGGATCGAGCCCTGCATTGGGCTCTCTGCTCAGCAGGGAGCCTGCTTCCCCCGCTCCGCCCCCCACCCCCCGCCGCCGCCTGCCTCTCTGCCTACTTGTGATCTCTTTCCTCTCTGTCAAATAAATAAATAAAATCTTTAAAACAAAAAAAAGTATTAGTTATGAAGTTATTTGTAGTAAACATCAGGTGATGCACAAATAGAATAAAGGCATAATGCTAAGAGAACTCTGAGAGAATTGTAAAGCTAAATAAAGGATATCTATACTCAAAATAAAAAGGAGAATCTAATCAGAAAACCACCATTTGGTGACCATCTTAGTAATGAGTGATTAAAGAATGAATCATCGGGATGCCTGGGTGCCTCAGTTGGTTAAGCCGCTGCCTTCAGCTCAGGTCACGATCTTAGGGTCCTAGGATTGAGTCCTGCATCGGGCCCCTTGCTCAGCAGGGAGCCTGCTTCTCCCTCTGCCTGCTCTGCCAACTATTAACCCTGCTTGTGCGTGCTCTCTCTCTCTCTCTAAATTTAAATAAAATTTTAAAAAATAAATAAATAAAGCATAAATCATGAATTGATGCTAAAATTCCTGAGTGAAAGTTTGATGAGAAACATATTTACATAGTCCCAAAATATGTTTCCACAAGATCCTTCTTAATTACAAATGAAAAAGTAGTAACTTTATAGTAGAGAAACCTGACAGATCCCACCTAAAAAAGTGACCAAAGTTAACATCACCAGTAAGAGTACAAATCAACATTATGTGCTTCTTGATACTATGTCCATAGAATATAATATCACTTCTAGGCTACTTCTGCCAAAAATGCATAATCCAAATTGTGAGGAAAACTGGACAAAGCCAAACTGAGAGATATTCTACAAAATAACTGGCCTGTACACTTCAAAAACATCAAGAAGACAAAGAAAGACGAAACAAATGTTCTAGATTAAAGGACACAAAGGAAACTTGACATACAAATATGACACGTAGATCTGGGATCTTTGGCTCTTAAGAACATTATTTTTCTTTTTTTTAATATTTTTTTAAAGATTTTATTTATTTATTTGACAGAGAGAAATCACAAGTAGGCAGAGAGGCAGGCAGAGAGAGAGAGGGAAGCAGGCTCCCCGCTGAGCAGAGAGCCCGATGTGGGGCTCCATCCCAGGACCCTGAGATCATGACCTGAGCCAAAGGCAGAGGCTTTAACCCACTGAGCCACCCAGGCACCCCAAGAACATTATTGTTCTTAAGAACAATATTAACATAAGAACATTATTGGGACAACTCCCAAAACGTTCATCAGATTTGTAGATCAGATAATAATGTTGTTTAAATGTTATTTTGCTGATTTTGAGAATCATATGGAGTCAGGTTGAAAAATAAAGTCCTTGTTTTTAGGAACTACACATTGAATTAGTCAGGGGAAAGAGTCATCAAAGGTCTGCAACTTATTCTAAATGGTTCCAAAAATGTATCTGTGTGTGTGTGTGTGTGTGTGTGTGTGTGTGTGTGTGTGTATCTCTGCTTGTATATATGCATGTGCATGTATGTGCATGTGTGTGTGTGTTTGTGTGTGTATTATGGATGGATAGAGGAACAGAAGGATGGATACATTGCTACATAGGTAGGTAAGTTAGATAGATGAAGGAAGACAAGGAGAAAAGGAGGAAGAAAGGATTAAAGGAGGAGGAAGACGAACAAGAGAGAAAGTATTAAAGTAAATGTGGCAAAATATTAACATTTGGGGGATCTGGGTGAAGCATATGTGGATATTCATTGTATTCATCTTGGAATGTTCCTGTTCCTGTAAGTCTGAAATTAGGTCAAAATAAAAAGTACACTAAAAAAGAAGGTAGAATGTATGTGCATAAAGAATGGCCAAGAATTAAAAATAATAATTGACGGTTAAGTACCCATCATGTGATAAAGATAGTGCTAGGTGTTGTAAGGACTACACTAAAAAGAACGTATGAATTTTTTTGCCCTTAAACTTACAGAGAAAGGAGAATTAACACAATAAAATAATTGCAGAACAGTTCAAAAGAGTAGATATTTATTAATTAAATGCTAAAGATTACAGGGGTGCATAACTGATCCATAACAAAATTGAGCCACTGTTTAAGATTTAAAATAATGACAAATCATCCCAAAAAACCAAAGTATTTCTGTTCTTATAAACATGCTTGTAAATAATTTCTAAAGATATGCTTATGTGTGCACATAATTACACATAAGAATTTAGAGGCTGAAAATAATAAAATATTTACTGCTTCTAAAACTTCTGTAATCACTGGGATTTAAAATACAGCTAATTCTGGAGGAAGGAGGCAAGATGGCGAACGAGTAAGGGTCGTCGTGGCCACTGGTCCCCTGAATTGAGCTGGAAATCTGCCAAACCATCCTGAACACCTACGAAATCAGTGCGAGGTGTAAAACTATCTGTCTGGATCTCTACACAAGAAAAACTCCACCGTGGCTGAGCTTTGTTTTTTCAGTGGTGGCTTCCAACCGCTCTGGATTTTCCTCAGGTTCATCTTGCCTAAGTCGTGGTTGATATTTTTGACCCTGTACATTCCCTCAGCCATCCCTCAAGAGAATGACTAGGAGGAGGAACTCCCAACAAAGAAAAGAACCAGAGACAATGGCCTCTGCCACAGACTTAATGGATATGGATATAAGGAAGATGTCAGAAAAAGACTTCAGAATAATATTTATAAAGTTGCTAGCTAGGACTGAGAAAAGTATTAGCGACACTATAGAATTTCTAAGGGCAGAACATAGAGCTGGTTTCACTGAAATTAAAAATGTTATGAAGGAGATGCCATCTAAACTGAATACTCTGAATGCCAGGGTAAAAGAGAAAGAACATATTAGTGATCTAGAAGATAAGCTGATAAAAAGGAAGGAATTCAAGAATGATAGGGATAAACAACTACAAGCCCACAAGATCAGACTTGGAAAGAGCAATGACAACATGAAACAGTCCAGAGTCAGAATTACTGGGATCCCTGAGGGGGTGGAGAGAGAGAGAGGACCAGAATGTATACTTGATCAAATCAAAGCTGAGAACTTCCCTAATCTGGCGAAGGAAACAAGCATCCGTGTCCAAGAGGCAGAGAGGACCCCTCCCAAGATCAATAAAAATAGACCAATGCCCCCGTATATATTAGTAAAAGTTGCTAATCTTAAAGACAA
>CM053610.1:60299709-60319630 GCA_028646535.1 Procyon lotor
AGTGAGAAGAAGGGACACATGTACTCCAATGTTCATAGCGACAATGGCCACAATAGCCAAACTGTGGAAGGAGCTGAGAGGCCCTTCAATAGAGGAATGGATAAAAAAGATGTGTATATACAATGGAATATTACTCAGCCATCAGAAAGAATGAATACCTACCATTTGCATCAACATGGAGAACAGGAGGGGATTATGCTAAGTCAAATAAGTCAAGCAGAGAAACAGGGATAGAAGGGATGGAAACCTAAAGGGGGAGGAATTGGAGATGGAGATGAACCATGAGAGACTGTGGACTCTGGGAAACAAACTGAAGGTTTCGGTGGGGGGGGGTTGCCGGGTGATAGGCACCAAGGAGGGCACCTTTTGTGATGAGCACTGGGTGTTATATGCAACTAATGAATCACTGAACACTACATCAAAAGCTAATGATGTACTATATAGTGGCTAAGTGAACATAATAAAAAAAAGTGGAAAAAAAATAAATAAAATACAGTTAATTCTTCCACTCAAAGTAAGATATACAGAAAATGTTATAATAAAATGGAAAATAGAAACAATATTCTGTAGGCAAAAAAGTGAAAGGAAAAAAAAGAGAAAGAGAAACAAATACACACTGCTAACACATACATTAGCTAGGTATTCATATGTGTGACTTAACCATTCCCCCATAATCAAGTATCAACAACCCCAGATGAAGAAAATCCTATAAAAGCATTAATGGACACACTCATGGATAAATTCTATGTTAAACAGGAGACTCTGGCATCTCTTACACACTGAATAGAAGCTGAAAAGGACATCTTGGCCTTCTGTAGCCCCATTTCTCTAACCTGGGCTTGATTGTCCTATGGGCAGAATATTACTTAACTAGTCACTGCACTGATTTCTTAAAAGAACTGATGTTCTTAAAAATCAAGTTCATCTTTCAGTTCATCCTTGTATTTCCTGATGAGGGCACAATTCAGTTTTGTCTCAAAGTGAAAGCCAGAGGGTATCACTTTAGCCTCTGAATGACTAAGCATTAATATAAGCAATGCAAATAAGCCTATATAAGCAGGAAAAGGCCAAAAAGTGTAATTTAAGGTTAATGTACCTCAAATTCCTTATTCAGGTGGAGGGCCCCCAAGGTTTCACAGGCAATAGGGATAATGAATTTATTTATGATTACTTTGGGGATCAGATGTCGAGTTAATTATCAGTTCAACTTTTTTCCTCTTGGTCTAATCTCATTAATTCCATATTTATTTTAATTGGCTCTTATTTGAATTTTCTGATTTCATAATGTGTGATTAATATTTCCACATGTCCACTGCGTGCCAGTTTGTTTTGTATTAGGAAATTATATGTAGTTGATCTAATTTTATATGCAGACAGGCACACTGTATGCATGGCTGTTCTTTACAACATTTCTCAAATGGCGAATGGAAGAATTAGACAGCTTGAGGTTGAATTATGACCTTGGACAGGTAACTTAACTCTTAGTCATTCTTGCCAACCCCAAGAAAATAAAACATTGTCTGAAGAAATAAGATCAAAGAAGAGAGAACCGGAGGCCTGAGAATGACCCCAGCTCATAACTTCCACCCCACTCCTGGGTCAAAACTAACACACCGCACAGAAGACAGAAGACAGTTATGGGAGGCCTGCAGGACTGGGGAGGTTGCACCTCACTTCCCAGACTCAGCCTGGCAGAGGCGGCCTGCAGGCCCTTCTGAGCCAATGCGCCCCCTAGTGTCGCACAGGGAAACAACGACAGCTTTTCTGAGTCCCCCGGCCCCCTGAGGCTTTTTTCTCCCAGTGAAATTAATGTTACTCCCAGTCTGGATCTTAACAATTTTGAACTACATTCAGTCTTTCTAGACTCTTGGTATTACATTTTTTATATGACTTGGAGAATGGACAACCAATATACTCTATGCACATACCCAAGAAAAACAATAGTTATCTTCAACCATATATATGTGTATGTGTGTGTGTATATATATATATATATAGTATACACTCTGCTTGATTTTAAATTATCAGTATTCTTTAATAGAAGATTACTAACAAAAAATAGGGGTTTCTGGGTGGCTCAGTCAGTTAAGCAGCTGCTGCCTTCGACTCAGGGCATGAGCCTAGAACCCTGGAATCAAGTTCCTGTGTTGGCCTTCCCACTCGGCAGGGACCCTGCCTCTCCCTCTCCTTCTGCAGCTCCTCCTACTTGTGCTCTTTCTCCATCTCTCAAATACATAAAATATTATTAAAAATTAAATTAAATTTAAAAACAAAGAATCTTGTAATAATTCTCTGAGTATATACTGTTTTGTATACTCTTGAGTTTTAAAATCATGTTAATATTCTATATATTCAAAATATTAAATGAAATCAACAAGGATGGTGGGGAGGATCCTAAAACTGAATGCAAATGAAAATAAATGAACCCGACTATATTTAAAATGAATAATATTATCATGCTGAATTTTTTAAAAGAGAGCTAATCCAAGTAACTTCTGAACACAGAACTCTGACTACTTTCAATGTAAAGAAAAATAAAAGAACTGCAAATAATCTTGAGCTCTTTTTAGTAGGTCTTTTTTTCAGTCCATGTATAGCAATCCTGAAACAATTTTATAGATATTGCAGGACTGATCAAAGGAGTAAACGTATTAATATTTTTTGTGAGCCAGGTTTTCACTGTGGAAGGAGGGAGATGAGAACTCAAGGTGGGAGCTATGTTGAAATTGGGAGTATCAGTACACACTCGGGATTTTTACATATATCTCCATCTTTTTACCTGCATCTATGAAAATGAGCAGGTGTTTGTATCTCCCATCTCTGTCTGCTGAAAAGGTCAAGAAACAGCACATACTTGTACAGCAATGATCACAGACCTTGGGTTCTAAATGCCAGTCCCCACTAACAGGACAAGAGCTCCTGGGAAAAATGGTTGATTCCGGTGCTGGGGCAGGGAGAGTACATACAAGATGGACCTCAAAAGCTAATTGTGCCAAAAAATAATAAAGTATTAAAAAATTGTAAGAGCATGTGAGAAGGATACAGGAAATAGCTACCTGGGGATAATCTGAGCATCAGAATAAATAAAAGCAGGAAGCATTTCATTATAGCAGAATGCTGTTTAATAAAACATAGAAGGAATGACAGGGTTAAGAATTATAAAGTCAGATATAAATGAGTAGCATTGGATCCTAAATTTGGGGGTGGGAGAAGGAATAAAATCTTTATACGGGCTTAAAGAGCTTCCCCACAAATTATTTACTAATTACAAAAGGAAAAATAGTAACCGCACAGTATGGAAGATGGGTAATGCTTGAACGATCCATGGTAGAGGATCAAATTTAACACCACCAATAATGGGTGAATAGACACCCTGCACCTCCAGACGTGATGCCCCGAGGAAGACACACCATCGCTCCTGAGGTACTCCAGTCAAAAGTGCGTACACTGAACCCGACCATAAGGAAACCTCACCTGAATCCAACTAGAACATTCTGTAAAATAACTGGCCTGTATTCTGCAAAAACATCAACGTCCTAAGAGACAAAAAAACAAGCTGAGACCCTTCTCCAGATGAAAGGAGACAAAAGAGCCATGACAACGAAGTTCAATAGGTGATGCGGGCTGGAGCCTGTAGCAGAAACAAACTGCCCTACAGGCAACTCCTGGGACCCCGGACTAAATTAGAATATAGACTGGATAACAGTGTTATGTCGATATTAAATTTCCTGAATTTAATTACTGTGGTTATGTAAGAGAATATCCTTATTCTTGCGGTTGCACGTTTTAGCATTAAGAGTAAAGGGGAATAATATATGCAACCTACTTTTAAATGATTCCGGAAAAAAAAGCAACATTGATATATATCTATAACTAGGAAAACCAGTAGGGTAAATATGTCAAAATACGAAGATGGAGGAAATTTGTGGGCTAGTCTTGCTATTTTTCTGTAAGTTAGAAACTTTTTCAAAAGAAAAAAACTGAAAAAGACTTTATATTTTGAATTAAAAGTATAAGTACCTATAACTAGCTTTTTAAAAACCATTTTAAATATTTCCATGTTATAATTCAGACAAATTAATGTCAAGCTACATTGGCAGAGCTTATGTCAGTAAAAGAAGCACTTTCTTTTTTTTTAAGATTTTATTTATTTATTTGTTTGTTTGTTTATTTGACAGAGAGAGAGAGAGAGAGAGAGTGAGATAGAGAGGGAACACAAGCAGGAACAGGAGAGGGAGAAGCAGGCTCCCCACCAAAGGCAGACACTCAACGACTGAGCCACCCAGGTGCCCCGAAAAAAACACTTTCAATTGAGTTATACGAGATTGATAATTATCTCTTTTTATACCAACGTGATTTTCAAAATGATTAAAGAAAAATTTGGTATTGTAGTTATAGTCATATACTAAAATATACTTTAGATTAAATCAGTAAATTGCTCTGAAAATGAAAAATACCTTATTCAACTTTCTTTTTAGTAATAAACATAGAGGTACCAAATTTTTTTAAGTTCATGATACTTCCCCAAGATTAGTGGAAATAGGCACCTTGATTTGTGATTTTTTTCAATTTAGTATTTATAAAAAACAAAACAAATTATTCACTGCCCCAAGCTACAAAATTCAAGTTTATAACATTGAGCGAGTTCACTCCACTAACTATAAGTATCAATGACCTTTGTAATCCATTTAAAATCATATTCTTAGATGAAATAACTGTATGAAAAACAACCTCTCCATTTCTCAACAATGTCATTCAGCTACACTACTAAGGAGAATATACTAGGAATTAAAATCATAAAGCTGAGAAGCTGGAAATCTAGTTTTTAAAATAACTCAGGATTAATTTCACTGGCATAAACCTCAAAGACACTGATTACTGAACTCAGAATTTCCCCAGATTAATAAAAATATCACTGATGACCATTCCTCATGCCAAGCCTCTGCTCTTCTTTGTATTCAGAAAGTTTGTATTTCTGGGCTCCCCCACAGAGAGTACCTCCATTCTTTCCATTTATCCCAGTAGATATATTCTATTTCTTTTCCTAGTAAACAGATTCCCTTCATGTCAAAGCAGTGTAAGTTTGGGAAGTGAGGGGGGCATCATTTTTGAGGTCTTGTAAATTCTAGGGAACAAGGAGCAGTTAGCTATCAGGGTTTGCTGGTGAAAAGAAAAGAGAAGAAGCTCACTTCTTCATATAAGAAAAGAAACCCTGATAGAATTATGTTTGGCAAAAAGAATTACATTTGATAGCGTCATATACAGGAAAGGTGTGTGGAAATGGGTCATCTTCCATGCTGCTAACTCTCAGTAGTACAATTCTGCAGAATATATTGCAACTGAAAACAAGTATGGCTATGACCGACCAACTCCACCTCCAGATACCTCCCCAGAAGTACATTCTCCCATGTGTACAAGTATTAACCAAAACACTGTTTGAAAAGCAAAATAACCTAAATCAGAAGGTGAATTTATTTAGAAAGAGGAGAAAAACGCAGGCACAAAGAATATCCGTGTAAATTCTTGGTAGATGTGTGTCTATAAAGATCTAAAAAGGTTTACATCAAACTCATAACAGTGGTTAACCTCTGGGGATTCTGGAGGAAGACCAGGATTGGAAAATAAAGTTTTATCTAGGATGTTCTAAAGTTTAAGGGAAAATGTATCCATGTGTTAGCTAAGTAATTAAAAATTAATTTTCAAAGATTAAAGAGATGGATCAAATTAAACACTAAGTGAATTTAAGAGGTCGATCTGACTATAAAATGACAGAAACTGAGAAATACTGAAAATTAGGCTAACTTTGAATTACTAACATTTTTAATACATCAGAGCAATGGCCCAGAATTATAGTCTGAATCTTGATCTTTTTGCATATAATGAATCCTGCGGATTCTTAAAGACGGTTACTATCTTATTTCCTCATCTATACTTAAAATTTTTAATAAACCCATTTGAAAGAAAGGAAAGAAGGAACAAAGGAGGGAGAGAGGGAAGGGAAGTTTCCCCAAGTATTACATCTGATTTTGTTTTTCTGACTTCAAGCTTCAGTCTTGGATCATGTACGTGTAAGATTTGTGTGATGGGAAGAGGAATGCTAGCAGAAAGTTCTCTCAGAAAACAGTGATTTAAAATAAAACAATAAAACAAGAAGGAAGGAGACATTCTACTAATAGAGACTTTGAGGTTGCCAGATTCCAGGGAGTTAAAAATATCAACTCTTTTTCAATAAGAGTTATAGAAACAACTGGCAAAGTCTAGGGAAATACCTTTAGGACACACAGGCAGTTAGCAAGATGAAGAAATCCACTTCTTTTAAATAATTTCTGGAAAGAAAATGGATACATTAATTTGCAACTTGCTTTGAACTTATTTAGTAAAATTTAAGGAACGATTCTCACATATGTAAATTTATTTCCTTAAATGCAAAAGAAAATAGCACTAGGAAAAGACAAGAAGGCTAGCTTCTTGTTGGCAAGGAGGTTGGCAAATTTTATATCTTTTAGAAAAGATGAGAGGTTTATTATGACATTTATTTTATGCTCCATATTAGTTTGTAATTGTAATTCTTCCAGTTGTTACTCCAGGAGTTACAACATACACCCTTCACTACTAAAAGCTTAATGTTAATCATTACCTTTACTCTACTTCCAGAAAGAATGTGGATCACTTTAAGTCCATTTAGCCCCTTTCAAGTTAAATGCTATTGTCGTTATACATTTTTGAAATATTACATACAATCTTAAAACCTAACAAGCTAGGGGCGCCTGGATGGCTCAATTATTAGGTGTCTGCCTTTGGCTTAGGTCATGATCCCCGGGGCCTGGATTGAGCCCCATGTCGGGCTCCCTGCTCAGTAGGAGCCTGCTTCTCCCTCTCCCACTCCCCCGCCTGTGTTCCCTCTCTTGCTGTCTCTCTCTCTGTCAAATAAATAAACAAAATCTTAAAATAAAAAACTTAACAAGGTATTATTACTATTGTTTTATATAGTCAGTGTTGATTTATCCACATATTTACCACTAATCTTTGTTACCTCTGACTTTCCAACTGGGATCACTTTCCTTCTGCTTAAAGAATATCCTTTAGGGGCGCCTGGGTGGCTCAGTCGTTGGGCGTCTGCCTTCGGCCCAGGTCAGATCCCAGGGGCCTGGGATCGAGCCCCGCATCGGGCTCTCTGCTCTGCGGGAAGCCTGCTTCTCCCGCTACCATTCCCTCTGCTTATGTTCCCTCTCTCGCTGTGTTTCTCTCTGTCAAATAAATAAAATCTTAAAAAAAAAAAAAAAAAAGAATATCCTTTAGAATTACAAAGGAGAGGATTTGCCAGCAGTAAACCCATACTAAAAGAAAATCTAAACATTTCTTTTCTAATTTCTAAACATTCTTCATTTAGTGTGGTCTCCAAAAGTCCAACTTCTTCGATTCCTCTTGGGACAGGGGAAAACAGCTCCCCTCTCTGGATTCTCAGCTTCTCTGAAAGCTCAGCCCCGGTATTCACTATCTTACTATCTTCATGATGCTTTTTAGAAGATTTCGTTTGTATATTTCATCTAACATTTTTAGTTGTCTTCATTGGGAAAACTGGTTCAAAGTACTGAGTCTACCATTACTGGGCATTACCAGAACACAGTCAAAGAATTACAGCTGCGCTTATCATCTTAGCATAGCCTACCATTTGGATGTAATTACAATGTCCCAATTCCAAACAGATTCTAAATGTTTCTCCTGGGCATTCACATAACAGCTTGATGATGAAGATTTACTGATGTAAATCCAACTTTTCTTTGTATTTAAATGAGCTCACACATGTAAAGTTTTTAGAAGCGTGCCTGGCACATAGTAAGCACTCAATAAACATTAGCAAATATTATTGCTATTTCCAAAATAAAGTGGATCCTTACAGTGTTTTCCTACAATCTTACAAATTTATTTTCTTCATTCTTCATTCTAGTATTACAAGAAATACTCCAGAAAACCAAAATCATTCATTTAGTTATTAAAAAAAAAACAAAAACTGTACACAGTATTCCTCAACTCAAGTTTTGAGGGCAGCCATCAGAAATATCAGTCAAAGCTGTAAGCCGTGGGCCTAATTATCAGATATGCACATTATTATTTACCTGGGAAGAATGTGTCCTTTCTTACTACCTGAAAAGAGGACACTACCGATACAACAGATTGTTACACGGCCTTTCTATATAGTCACACATTTCACAAATGAGCAATGACTTGAAAACAGTCACTTAACGGGAGCTGCTTCATTGTCCAGGAGAATGAGATGCGGAGACCACTGATCTGCTCTTCCGCATCCTCGATCCTGCTGCTGATTCCCCCCAGGGTATTTTTTATTTCAGTTACTCAGCTCTTCATCTCTGACTGGTTCGTTTTTACATTTTCGATCTCTTTGTTGAAGGTCTCCCTGAGATCCTCCTCTCTTTCCTCAAGTCCAATGAGTATCTTTATGACTGCTACTTTGAATTCTTTATCAGGCATATTGCTAATCTGTGTTTCATTCAGCCCTTTTACCGTGGTTTGTCCTGTTTTTTTATTTGGGACATATACCTGTGTCTCCTCATTTTGTTTCTATGTATTAGGGAAGTCAGCTGTATCTCCTGATCTTGAAAAGAGTGGCCTTGGGGAGAAAAGGTCCCACGGTGCCCTGGAGCATAGTCCCCCTCTTGGGTGGAACCCGGCGCTGCAGCAGTTTGTCCTCTGTGGGCTGCGCTGTGCTTGGGCCATGGCTGAGCCTTTGCCTTCAGTCCGGTCGGCTGCAATGGCCCACGCTGCCTGTCGTGGGCACACCGGCAGGGTTTGGTTTCTGTGCGCTTAGGGGGTATGTCTGAGGCTGCTGCGGCCTTGCAGCCAGGCAGTGTCAACGGTCTGTCAACCTTCCCGGGGCTGCAGTCACACTGAACCGCAGGGTGCTCTCCCTGAGATGCCCCCTGAGAGGTTCTGTGGGCGGGCGGAAGAGTGAGCCACACAGGAAGCTGCACCATATGCTGAATGCCAAGTGTTCTATCACAATTTTTTGTTTTCAAGCATGAGATCCATTTACGTATTATTACGTGTAAGTGATGATGACAGGAAGAACGTCTATAGCTCTAAAAGGCAACTTAAGAGCCATGCACATTTTCTGCTTGGAAAACAGCCTCCCTGAATCACCCTACGCTGCTCTATGAAGGACTGTCGCCTGGAGTGCAGCAAAACCAGGACAAAGAACAATGCTCAGACCAACCTGTAATCCATCCCTGCAAAGCCTCTTAAAACAAGATACAGCATCATAGTCATTTAAGAATATTTACGGACACATGGTTCCAGCCGGTGATTTTGGCAGGAACTGGGTATTTAATGGTAAATTAGATAACATGATCCTGGCTTTCCAGAATTTAGTCTAATCAGGCAGAAGAGAGAGAGAAAAAAATGTGTGACTACATTATAGGGTAATAAGTACTACAATGGAGGAAGTACAGGCTACTGGGGGAGAATACAGGGAATGGAGATCAGGGAAAATCAATTCCAAACTGACACCTGTTGAGTCAAAGCCAAGCAAAGACGAGAAAATAGAACATTCCAGAAACCACACGTATAGAGGCCTAGAAATAAGAGAAACCATAGGGTACATTCTTGCCAAGCAGAAGCAAAGGCTAAGCCTGCTTAGTAGGTATGTCTCCATAATCAGGGCAGGCAGGACTTGCACCAAAAATGAGACTCCAACTAAAAACATACCACAAAGGAAAACAAACCACCATATGGATGAGTCAGGAGGCACAGCAACCAAGAAGATGAGCGTGCGTGCGTGCACGCACACACAGATTTGGAAATAATAGAACTTAAAAGATTCTAAATATACTTTAAATCAATAAAAAGATAAAAGAAGGTATAGCTACCACATGGCAAGAATAATGGAGAAGAAAACAGAACACAGGAAGCTAAAAATCAAATCGAACTTGTAGAAATGAAATATATAGTCATTGGCATTTAAAATCCAGCACAAGACTTCCACTTTTAAAGCACTTATCTATGTTTCTTTGCAAAACCAAACTAAAAAGATAGGTACTGGTTTTAAAAGACACAAACTCACAAAGAGAACATGAAAGGAAAAAATATGCAAGAGAAACTTAAAAAAAAAAAAAGGAGATAAAAAGCAAATGATAAAGTGGTGACTGATTTGAGAGCCTTAAGGAAGTTGAAATCTAAGCCTTCCAGGCTGGGACAGGAGGAGAAAGGAGGAAGCCAGAAATCCAAAGAGGCTCAGGTTTAGCAGTGTGAAGTTACCCTGAGGCAGGAGTACAGGGTGAGGGAGAGAAGGAGGGCTAGTTCTCAGTCTCCTCCCAGTAGAAGTCTGGAGGTTTACCCACTGGGGAGGCTGCCGAGCTGACCAGACGGTTGAGGCCTATTCACAGAGTTAGGAGAGTCTGTTTAACCATAATTCCTTCCCCACTTAGCCATTGGAATCTTGGCAGACAGGCCTAGAGCCCACCCATGACACCTGTAGGCAAGACATTAAGGGACTTTACTAGGAAAACTGGCCAATGCAAGAGAAAATACAGCTCAGTTCTGATATTTTATCATCCTTTGATGAAATCAACTGGCACACCACCCTAGCGCCCTATGGTGAAGCCACTCAGCGAACCCCATCCCCTCACACAGGGCTGCCCACCAGCATTTCAGAGTCTTGCTCTTAAATACAAGAGGAACCAAAGGCACCCAAATTGGGATGAAAGCTTCAAACCTAAAAGATAAACACCAATACAAATATATAGGGGAAAAGGGAATGCTAAAGTTATAGAGACATGAAGGGGGACAGAAGAAAAATTGTAATCTATGTCCCCAGAGAATAAAATAAAGAAAATGCTTGCAATATACTTAAACAAGAACAAGAAATTGTAAAAAAGAAACATTCAGTAAATTTAAAAGACCTTCTCAAAATATAAGATATGGTAATAGAAATAAAAATTCAACAGAAGATCCGGAAGATAGGGGCGCCTGGGTGGCTCAGTCAGTTAACTGTCTGACTCTTGATTTCAGCTCAGGTCATGATCTCAGGGCCGTGAGATCAAGCCCTGTGTCGGGCTCTAGGCTCAGCGGGAAGTCTGCTTGAGATTCTCTCTCTCCCTCTCTGTCCCTCCCCCTGTTCTCTCTCTCTCTCTCTCAAAGAAGATAAATAAATAAATCTTTAAAAAAAATTTTTTAATAAAATTTAAAAGAATACAGTTTGGAAGATAGAATTCAAAAACTCTACCAGAAAATAGAAAACATAATAATGATCAGGAAAATATGAGTATAATTAGAGATAAATCTTGATCAGGAAAATATGATTATAATTAGAGATAAATCTAGAAAGTCCCAAAACTACTAAAAAAGGACTTTGAGGGGAAAAAAAAAAGGAGCAAGGAGAATGGCAGACATTATCACAGTAACAATGCAAGAAAAAATTCCAGAAGTGAGGCTCATGAGTGTTCAGACTGGAAGGTCAAGAGAGACTAGAAAAATGGATGGAAAGAGATTCAAACACAGGCATATGATTATTAAATTTCAGCATGCAAGGAATAAAGAGAAGTCCCTAAAAGTTTCAGAGAAAATACAGTAAAAAATGAGCAAATCTACTTTTTAAGGAAATAATCCCAAATCCAGAATAGGATTTTTATACAAAAGTGCTCACCGGAGCATCGTTTATGAAAAGGAGAAGAAAGAAAGCAATGTAATGTCCAACTATAAGAGAAACAGTTAAGGAATCCATGCTGTATGCAATATAAAATCATGACCTAAACTTGTATAAACAGGACATAGAAAGTATTAACCATAAAGTATAAAATTAATAAATTGGACTTCACTAAATTAAGAATTTGTGATGATCAAAAGGTACCATTAAGAGTAAAAATGCAAGCTACAGGCTAGAAGGAGATATATGCAACATGGACTTGACAAAGGACTCAGCTCCGGGTTATATACACAATTCCTATGTATAAGTAAGAAAAAGCTAGACAAGTCAGTTATCTTAAATGGTCAAAAGACCTGAACAAGCACTGCATAAAAGAAGGTATTCAAATGATCAAACATATGAAAAGGCGCTTATATGAGTTTCCTATTGTTGCTGTAAGAGCAAGTTACCCCGAACTTCATGGCGTATTACCACGTAATAATTACCTCATAATTACCTCGCAGTTCTGGAGGTCTGGAATGCACTGTGGGACTTCGTGCTATATTCTTTCTGGAGGCTCTAGAGGATTCACTCCCACTCTGTCGAGGCTGCCCACAGGGCCTGGCTAGCAGGCCCCTTCCATCTTCAAAGTCAGCATCAGCCTTTCGGGCCCTGTCCCACTGCACAGCTGCTTCCCCTGTTCGGTCTCCTTCCTGGACTCTCCTGCCACCCTCTTTCACAGATAAGGACTTTATGATTGCATTGGGCCCCCTGGGAAAACCCAGGATGATCTCCTCAATTTAGGATTCTTAATTTAAGGGGCACCTGGGTGGCTCAGTGGGTTAAAGCCTCTGCCTTTGGCTCGGGTCATGATCTCAGGGTCCTGAGATCGAGCCCCGTGTCCGGCTCTCTGCTCAGCGGAGAGCAAGCTTCCTCCTCTCTCTCTGCCTACTTGTGATCTCTCTCTCTGTCAAATAAATAAATAAAATCTTTAAAAAAAAAAAAAAAGATTCTTAATTTAAAATCTGCAAAGTCACTTCTGTGATGTAAGGTTGCATGTTCATAGGTTCCAGGGTCTACAACATGGACATCTTTGGAGAGACATTATTCAGACTACAAATGTGCCCAATTTAATGATCATCAGAGAAAATCAAAGTAAAAATACAGTGTGCTACTACCCACAAGAGTGGCTAAAACTGGAAAAGACAGACAATACTAAGCATTAGCAAAAATGTACAGGAACTAGAGCTCTTATATACGGCTAGTGCATAAATTAACACAACCACATGAGCAACCTCTTCAGTAGTTTACCTATTAGAGCTAAACATGTCAGGCTCCTGGGTGGCTCAGTCACTTAGGTGTCTGACTCTTGCTTTTGGTTCAGGTCATGATCTCAGGGTCGTAAGACTGAGCCCTGCATTGGGCTTTGAGCTCAGCAGGGAGTCTGCTTAAGTATTCCCCCTCCTCCTCTCCCTCTGCCCCTCCTCACACCTGTGTTCTCTCTCTCCCTCTCTCTCTAAAATAAAAAAATAAAATCTTTAAACAAAATAAAGCTAAACATGTAGCTAAAAGCTAAAGCTTTACCTACAGTCTAGGTATATACCAATAGAAAAGCATTCATTCATACATTCATACATTCATCCTCCAGAAGACATGTGTAAGAATGTTCAGAGAAACATTCTTTATAGTAGCCTCAAACTGGAAATGTCCCACATGTCCGCTAGTGAACACGGTAAATTACACTCATGTCACAGAATGTGATAAAACAACAATGAACAAGAGTGAACTACTTCTACATTCAGCAACATGCACGAGTCTCGGAGACAAGCTGCTGAGCAAGTGGAAACCCCTCCCAGAAGAACACCTACTGTAGGATCCGATTTACCTAAAATTCACCAAGAATTGAAACATCTCTAGGTGAGCGGTGAGAACAGCAGTTAACTTCTAGAAGGAGTAATGGCTGGGAGGGGGCAGGTAAGAGGTTCTGGAGCATAGCAGGGCTCTACTCCATCTCCGCGGTAGGTACAGGGGTATATTCACTTGACTAAGTTTCATCAAGCTGAACACGGACAATTTGTGTGCCTTTTATAGGTACATACTTTAATTTTAAAGTTTTCAAAAATGTAAACAGAGACTGGAGTCCAGCTATGGACAATTTTCTCTTTCTCGTCTTTATTTTCAGTTTTTTGTTTAATGAGCATATATAGATATTATAATGGGAAAAAAGGAACTACTTTTTAAAAACAGCAGAACTGAGATTCTGTGAGGTTCCTGACAAATCTAAGTACAATGTGTAATTTAAACACAGTGTAAAAGAAAACACTGGCTTGCTAGACATGCTGCAATGATGACCTAGAATGAACTCGTCCTTAAGATGGGGAAGCAGGAAAAAAGTTTTGGGAGCCTGAGCTACAAACAGAGGATGTTCAAGTTTTCCTTCAACTAATTCACCATGGGATTTACGAACTCAAAGCATTTCAGGCATCATTACAAAACCCAAAGTTTCATTGCTTTTATTTCTTGGAACTTGATTACAGAATTCACATCCTGTTTTGATACTCTCTCACTGCCGTATTTTTTAGAAAGCAAACTGAAGATACTCATAAGCCAGAAAGTAACACTAAATGACACAGTATACATAACACAGCTTGCATGATCAACGAGGAAAACGTTTAGGCTGCCCTGTGCCCACATGGAATAACATTCTGTCTGAACTGCAAAATAAACTGGAAATACAAGCCTACAAACTAGCTGCAGTGATTTTAAAAGTGAACTTCAAGTTTAATAAGGACAAGGGGGACAGGGTGTGGGTATGCTGTGTGCTGCAGAGCATTTGTCCTACCTTTTGTAAATTTCTTTCTTTAAACCCAATCCTATTTTTTTTTCCAGAGGTAGAAGCTCTGATTCAATCCTCTGTTCCCTTGTGATTTACATAGAATAACTGAAGTTCCTTGTGAACCTCCTCAGTGTTATAAAGGGAATTTTCTGTTAAGAAGCTTCCATTTCCCTCCATCAGAGTCCTCGAAGATAAGAAGAAGCTCATGCCCAAACTCCCTCATACGGTGGTCTGTTTCTCAGGCATTAAACCAAGTAAGTGAGCCCTGTCTTTCACACCAGTAGTCAGTTTCATATTCGCTATTACACATGTCCATATTATTCTAAAAGTTTTTTTTTTCCCCTCCGGTTATAAATATGTACCTTTACCAAGGAATCATCATTCTACAAAATGCTTTTTACAGTTTCTAGTCCAGAAGAGTTTTAGGCAAATATTTTTACATTTAAAAAAAGGAAGGGGCGCCTGGGTGGCTCAGTCGTTAAGCGTCTGCCTTCGGCTCAGGTCATGATCCCAGAGTCCTAGGATCGAGCCCCGCATTGGGCTCCCTACTCAGCAGGAAGCCTGCTTCTCCCGCTACCATTCCCTCTGCTTGTGTTCCCTCTCTTGCTATGTTTCTCTCTGTCAAATAAATAAAATCTTTAAAAAAAAAAAAAAAGGAAGAAAATAATACAAGTAGAAACCCCTCCAGCTTTCCTTTGACTAAGAAAATTGTTTTTGTCACATAAAAATGGTTCTGATACTCAACCTACAAAGATGTTGCAAAGGCGACCCAACGTTTCTTTCTCCTTCTGGTCATAACACTTCTACCTTTCCCCAGCAAGGAGCTCTAGAGGGACTGTCAATCACAATTCCTTACACTGGCTAGACAACCACGATACCTGATCCTAGATCCAAAGGATGGACACATGATTCATGCAAGGCACATCAGAGTGTCTTCTCTGCAATGTTATAATGTGCTGCTGGAAAAGCTCCCCGTCTCCTCCGAGGTCTCGAGCTGAGAGGCTGAAAACCTGCAGCCCTCCGTGGTCATGGCATCACCATGCTGCCCACTCCCCTAGCTTGGAAGAAATTTCTCATCAAAGGGAGAATGAGGCCAATGGCCAGAGAGAAACAGCCAAGAGATGGAGGAAGAGTCTAAGAGAGTACTGGCGATGCCATTTGAGTCCCTGTAGGCCCTGATGTTGGCACCAATTTGGAACTTTCAAGCGACATAAGGCACTCGGTTCCTTTATTTCCTCAGGCCAACTTAAACTGTGTCCTGTAAGCCTGAGCCAAAAGTCTTAAAACACCACAAGCTTGCAGTGGTGGTGATGCCCATCACTAGCTACTGTCTCTCAACAGCTCCTGATGGCCCACCAGAGGAGCGACTGCTTCCGGGTGTGGTCAGACTGGTCAACGTGTGATTGTGGAGACACTCTGAATGGGAGGTTTCCAGGTCAGCCATTCCAGGTCTCAAAAGGGAATCCAGTCCCAGGAGCCAAGGATTATCAATCTGCATGTCATCTGAGTTCCCTCTAGGCCACATCTAGGGGCCAGACCCCAGGCTCTCCAGCTGGGCTGCCGGGCCAGGGTAGGAGACATGCAGGGGAACTCCGCACAGTCTTGGAGTTCACAGCAGCAGGGCCCTACTCTGTGCTGAATTACAGTGTTTTTTTTCACAAACAATGTCTTTTTCGGGTAAAGTAACTGATCCCCCTGTTCAAAGGGACAGGTGATAGGGATTGTTATCTTTGCCTTTCAGCAGATCCATCAAGGAAAAAAGTGGCTTGAGCCCAGCAGAAGTTCATGCGAGACCTAGATTCTTCAACTGGGACAACTCTGATTGCCACAAAAGGATATACCTTAATGGGTATTCACATCAGACACATGCCAGGATTTTTCTTTGGAAACTATCCTCGGGGCACCTGGCTGCTCAGTCAGTAGAGCATGTGACTCTTTATCTTGGGATTGCAGGTTCAAGCCCTACACTGGGCGTAGAGATTACTTAAAGAAAAATCTTTTAAAAATTTTTTTAATTAAAAAAAAAGAAAATACCCATGATTCTCACCTTCAGATGACAATACTTGAGTGACAAAAACAGGCCCGGTAGGCAATTAGGTAAATGGTAAATTAGGCAACTGAAGCCTGGGGTAAGAGAGGCTGGGTTTGAATCCACCTCGACAATTATAGCTATTTTCTTAGGCAAATTACTAAATTCTCTAGGCCTCATATTCTTCTTCAGTAAAAGGGAAACAAGACCATCTCCCTCAAGGTCTTATTATACCTCCGTAGAGCATGCAACTCTTGATCTCAGGGTTATAAGTTTGAGCCCTGTGCTGAGTGTAGAGATTACTTAAAAATAAAATCTTTACAAATAAATAAATAAAAATAAAATGTCTACATTCATTCTGATTTCAAAGGAGTTAAAATGAATTTCATACCGGATCAGTGGAAGCTGCAGAGGAATGTCACTCTCCTACATGAACATTGGTACATCTCTTTTTGGAGTGTAGTTTGTCAGTGTCTATCACAAAATTCAAAGTATGTATTCTCTGGTGTAGACTACTCTGTATACCATTGGTCTACCAAAGTATACCATTCCCTGATGGCCATTCTACTTCTAGAAATAGCTGCTACAGAAATACTCTGGAGGGCAGATGTAAGGACGCATGCTGCAGTATTGCCTGTAATTGTGGACTCTCAAAGTGTCCATCAATAGGAATGCTGAGACACAAAACAGACACTGAATTGACAAATTAGAAGTCCACGGGTCTTTTCTGATAGCCATACTCAGGGAGATTCTGGCCTCTGAGTCAATTCTAGTCAAGAAAAATTTATTCAGTGTCTGCCCCATTCCAGACACACTAGGCATGTATGGATAATGGTGAACAAGACAGACTCTGACCCTTTAGCCAGAAGAAAACCCAAAACCAGATTCTATATTCTCCTAATACATGTAAGTTCTTGTAAGATTGTTTTTAATGACACCCATGATTTTTACTTTATAATTTCACCTAAGGTTTCTTTAAAAATTATGCCAACTGAAAGCAATGGGGCAAATTTTTGTATAAAAAGGAAATAAATAATTACTGAGTTTTTCTTTGGCACCCTAGGAATCACAGTTTTGATCATTTCTTTTTTTTTTTTTTTTAAGATTTTATTTATTTGACAGAGAGAGAGAGATCACAAGTAGGCAGAGAGAGAGGGGAAGCAGGCTCCCTGCCGAGCAGAGAGCCCGATGCGGGGCTCGATCCCAGGACCCTGAGATCATGACCTGAGCTGAAGGCAGAGGCTTTAACCCACTGAGCCACCCAGGCGCCCCAGTTTTGATCATTTCTAATGTCATCTTACTGTTTATTTCTCCTGAGTTTTCTGTCAAATAGCTATAATTTCTTTTTGGTGGCTTGCCAAAAATCAATAAACAATTTGTCTTTTACAATTTTCATAATAAACTGCACTAAAAGGAATCCATTTTTTCTAGAATGACTGGAACACCTTGCACATATTAAATTTTCTTAACCTATAAATTATAAAACTATAACCAGGCACAACATTAGGATAATAGTGGCCTGGTTCTGTAATCCAAGTAGCAATATAAAGTAGTAATCCTAGATAAATTTCTACAATGTAGTTAATAAACATGATTAAAACAAGTAGAGTAGTAGAAACCAGAACTCTTTAAGATTCTTCAACATGGACTTCAAAGATTTTTTCCCCACATAGCTCAAGGATAAATAACATGCCATAAAATCAATCATGCTGGGTGCCTGGGTGGCTCAATCGTTAAGCGTCTGCCTTTAGCTCAGGTCATGATCCCAGAGTCTTGGGATCGAGGCCCCGTATCGGGCTTCCCGCTGAGTGGGAAGCCTGCTTCTCTCTCTCCCACTCCCCCTGCTTGTGTTCTCAATCTCTCTCACTCTGTGAAATAAATAAATAAAATCTTAAAAAAAAAAAAAGGCAATCATGCTAATTAGTAGTTGTGCTTAAGACCCTAATAAAACGAAACAAAGATCCTAAAATAAATTTACTAAGTCTAACTCCTCTTACAATTACCATTTTTATTGCCATCTTAGTTTTAAATGAGAATTAAGTTCATTCATTCTGTGGGCTTTCCAGTTTTCTCATAGCACAGCAAAAAGCAAGGTTATAGCAGAAATGTGTAAAGAGTTAATGATTTTGCTTTCTGTCATTTTACAAATATTTGTTTAGTTCCTGTATCAGGGTTTTTGGAACCCCCAAATAAAACTAATCTAATTTTCTTTAAATAGAGCTTTTGATTTCATGAATACCTTCCGCTGTGGTGAATTTCTGGGATTTTTTTTTTTGTTTTGTGGGATATTTTCTGGCTACCTCTTTTCATCTGTCACCACCCAAACACCAATCTAGCAGATTTTTTACCTTATTGTCCAGAAAGCACATTTGTTAGGAAAAGAAGGGTGCCCTTTGCTAGGCTTTCTTCTTTCATGGGTAAGAAAAGGAAGGTGGCCAGCTCTGAATGTATGAAGACCTTAGACTCTCAAGTCACTGTGTAGGGTGGTCGATTTAGGAAAACGAGGGAAGTATTTTATCCACTAACATAATGGAGACATTTGGTTAAGTTCTAAAAATATTAATTATTATTTATACTTCATACATATTTATCAAAATGTATAAAATTTCATAAAATTACTTTTCAAAATCCTATAGTTATAATTCCCAAAAATGCTTAAGGGAAAAGATCAAGGACTTGTGTTCACTTCAAATGAGCACAGACCATAGAAAATATACAAAGCTATACAGCAGTTTCTCTGAAACGTGCACAATGGAGGAGAAAAGTAACTCCAACTTCCAGTAACTGACAACCTATAACCACTTCTGGAATGTCTCCTGAGCGACTGCCTCCTTGATATGGCACCTGAGCAAGATCACTGTGGCATGCTACTGCTCAATACCTCTGCAGATTTATTGCTAGAAATATGATTTCCACTTTTTTGGTGGCACCCAGAAGGAAAAAGCTAGCTGCTGAATTAGCTTCTGAGGTTTGGCTGAAACTAGGACACATAAGGAATGAAATATACCTATAAGCAGATAATCATTTTCCATCTAAAAAATAACAACAAAAAAAAAAAAAGCACTTAAAGGTAAAAGCTACTCTAACTCGGGAAAAAAAAAGCTCTGAATCACGTGAAATTTGAGTCTATCATTTAATTTAGTCTTTGCAGTGTAGACAGACTGTAAGTATAAGCAACAACAACAAACCTGTTTTCCTTTCTTCTTTTCTTCTTTTTTCTTTTTTTTTTTTTTTAAAGATTTTATTTATTTGACAGAGAGAAACACAGCGAGAGAGGGAACACAAGCAGAGGGAATGGTAGTGGGAGAAGCAGGCTTCCTGCCGAGCAGGGAGCCCGATGCGGGGCTCGATCCCAGGACCCTGGGATCATGACCTGAGCCGAAGGCAGACGCTTAACGACTGAGCCACCCAGGCGCCC
>CM053610.1:60320130-60365894 GCA_028646535.1 Procyon lotor
TTTTTTTTTTTTTTAAAGATTTTATTTATTTGACAGAGAGAAACACAGCGAGAGAGGGAACACAAGCAGAGGGAATGGTAGTGGGAGAAGCAGGCTTCCTGCCGAGCAGGGAGCCCGATGCGGGGCTCGATCCCAGGACCCTGGGATCATGACCTGAGCCGAAGGCAGACGCTTAACGACTGAGCCACCCAGGCGCCCCTTTTCTTCTTTTTTCTAAAGTATTTAAACTGAACCTTCTATAAACCTTTAATGAAATAACGTATCTCTTACGTATCATAAAATTAACGTATCATAAAACCAGACGAAATCACAAGCCTGTCCTAAAGAAAACAATAAATGGATTTTCGAGTCTCTGATTTGCCGTGCCTCTTGGTTAGGGAGAGCTGGGAGGAAGAGATGCGGTTGATGGTCACTCGCACCTCCGTTCAGTATTCCCTACTGGAACAGATGGCATTTGGGGGTGTTTAATCTCCCAGAATAGGTGTCTACGAGTAAGATGACTCTTATAATCTCCCAGGTACCAGGAAGTATCTGCCCGAGTATGTGGGAACGTAGCCCTAATTAGGCTACACTTTCCTAGTGCCTCCACATGTTCCTTCTTACTCATTGCTCTAGCCGTCTGGGTTCTGCCCCCAAACTACTAGAATGAAAATGCTCTTCCCTTGACCCCTTTGGAGTCCCAGTACTGGTCCATGTGCTTGCTGAGCTCCGAAGCGGACCCCTATGTCACCTCGTCAGCACCAGCCCCTCCACAACACACACAGAGACAGACAGCTGCCCCGCCCCATCTTACCAGTCCCTGCACTCCCTGCCTTCTTCCTGTCTGTGCACTGATTTGCACACCCTTCTGTGCACACCTGCCCCCCCATCCTCTCCTCCTAACTTAAAGGTAAGGTAAGGGTGTCTCCCAGGTTCTATCTCGAGCCCTCATCCCTTTCACTTCACTTGCTGTCCTTTGATGTCACCAAGGCAATCACCACAAGTGTCTCCTGGCAGGAACTGTCAGTGTCTGTGAGCTGAGTCTCACCCTCACCCATTCTGGCAGCCACCCACATGACAGCCTTTCTGCTCCAGGTCTCGATCCGCCTTTCTGCTCTGACCATCACCCACCCACTCCCAGGAAGGGGTGACTTAGAGACTTCGACTCTAGCTTAATATTTTTCACACTGGGCTTCTTAGGTAAGGTAACTGTGCTCTCTCTGTCTCTCCTTTCTGGTTTATAGTCTCCACGTAACAGAAAGAGTATGGCTTTGGAATCCAATAAAAATGGGATCCAAATCAGGTCTATTCATTTCTAGCTATGGGACTATACCTTTGAACTTTTGCAGGATTATAGGGAAAATTTTTATATGTAAAATATTTATATGTATGGGGTTTTTGAAACTTACTTAGAGTCCAGTGAGCTTTTCTTTTCTCTATCTCTCTTTAACTTACTTTGCAAAGTTCCTTACAATCTTTTATCTAATTAAGCTTTCATATAACCGACCAGCAGGACTAGAGGAAGAATGTGAGGCTGGCTAGGTGACAACCAATAAGTGGTAGAATCAGATGCAAACCTAGATCTGACTGGCACTAAAGCTTTAGCTCTTTCTACCATATAAAGTGACTCCAGGGCACAGAGGGGCCAATAGGCTGAGCAAGTGAGGCAGGGAGACGCACAAATGGAAAAGTACAGCATAGTGTGAGAAGAGAGGTGTGGAGAAAACGCTGTGGGGTTACAGAGGAAAGAGACATTGATTCTGTCTCAAGAAATCAGGGAGGGCTTCACAGAGATGGTGTGCTGGAGTTGCCTCTTGGATGAATCTGTTCCACCGACAGACCAGGAAGCGCATTCTAAGCAGCAGGGCTGTGAGCAGTAACAGAGAGAAAACCGTCTGAGTCACTGCCAAGAGTGGGGTGTGATGGCCATAATGGTGGAGTAGTGGGGGGGACGGAGTTGTGGTGGGTGATGATGGCAAAAAGGTAGGGTGGGGCCACCCCCCAGTGTTTAAAGGCCACTCCACCAGCAATAGAGCCAGCAGGAATTTTGAAGCAGGTCAGGAACAGATGAGATCTGTGCTTTCAAAGGATAATTTCACTGCTACTATTGTGCAGGAATTCTGGAAACCAGAACCACTTGGGGAAGCTTGCCTTTTTTTTTTTTTTAACTAGATTTGTGTTCTTTTTATGAATGTTAACTTTATCTGATTAATGTAGTGTCTGCCAGATTTCTCCACTGTAGTTACTGTTTGTCCTTTGTTTTTGTTTTGTTTTTTTAAGATTTTATTTATTTATTTATTTATTTATTTATTTGAGAGAGAGAGAGAAAGAATGAGAGTGCATGAGAGGGGAGAGGTCAGAGGGAGAAGCAGACTCCCAGTCGAGCAGGGAGCCCAATGTGGGGCTCGATCCTGAGACTCCAGGATCATGACCTGAGCCGAAGGCAGTCGCTTAATCAACTGAGCCACTCAGGTGCCCTACTGTTTGTCCTTTATAATTAGCAAGTATCTTGCAGTGAGGTCCTATGCAAATGCCATGTTCCTCAAAAAACTTTCATAGCTGGTTATAACGTCTATTGATTTTCTAACTCCATCATTCCAAATATATTTAATAGCTGATGTTCTACCCAAGGAAGGAAGGAAGGAAAATAGGAAGGAAGGAAGGAAAGAGAGAAAGGAGCTTTCTCTTCTCCCCTTAGTTATTTATAGCACTACAGATGTATGCATTTTCATTTTCTTCAGTGGTTTATGATTTGTGCTCCAATTTTCCCTGTGGCCAGCGCAAGTCCCTTTACACTGGCTCTTATGTCATTTTAACATTTCCCCCATTCTTTGGGCACTGCTGTACTTTCTGGCATAAGAAGCTATTCCGAACTAAAAAAAAAAAAAAGCTATACCAAACTCATCTCATCTTCCCTGTCCCAGGCCTAGACTCAGCCATTTTTTGTGAGAAGTTCTAATCTTTTTTTTGAGGAGAATGGTATTTAGAAACCAAGTTCTGGGTGCTAGGTGTGTTCCTAATGTTGATGTGTCATTGCGTGTCAGTCCTCTCAATGGACACAGCAAGGAAATTGTGTGTGTGTGCATGTATGGACACATTTATATAAACCTATCTCTGTATTTCTAGGAGGAAATTCTTTAAAATTTCTTGGCCAGCTCCTAACCAGACCAGAATTTTTATAAATGGGCTCATAAATCTGTATTTTTTTAAAAAGTTCAGCCAGTTTTCAAACAGAGGATTGAGTAGGGAAGCGATAGCAGGGGCAGTAAGACCAGTCAGGAGGCTACTAGAACCATCCAGACAAAAGTTAACAGGGGTGTGAACTAGGGTGAAAGCAGCAAGACACAGAGGACATGGGGCTGACTAGATAATGGAGATGAAACAGGGAGGGAGCGAGAGGCACTCAATGTTTCCTGCTTAGATAACTGTCACCGCCATGGCCCACACACTGTCATTTACACAGTCAGCACTGAACACATGTTTATTTAATTGAACATCCTCTCACTTTCCTCCTATAGATTATATAAAATTCCAAGTGACATTCTGGGAAGAAAATAATTCTAAAACATTCTACAGTTTATATCTCTTCCATTACATGTTATTATATGGACTAAAAACTGAGTGTTACTCCAGGCAAGAAGGATGACTTGTGAGCTCATTGTCATCAGGGCAGGCTTTCACATAGATATACATGGCCTGGCCAAAGTGATTGTGTTCATGCCTACCATGCAGAATAATACACCCGCAAAGCTTTTTACCAAGAAGCAATGTCTGGAACAATATCTCTTATAGTCAAAAAAAGAGAGAGAGAGCTAGAGTCTGCTTGAGGTAGAAGTCATTAACGAGAGATGACTGCTTACTATCATTGCAGCATAAAACTCACTGGAGCATGAGCAAAATATATAGGAGATGTAAGAAGAAAAGTAAAGCTAAAAGTAAATAACCCTTGAATTCTGCTATAACAGAAAGTTTAAAACACAGATATAAGTGCATCCCAGAGAAAAATAATCATTCCCACTGTTTGCATAGTAAAAGCAATCCACCAGTGATCTTTTATCGCCAAGTCTGCAGGACCCTTTCCCAGACTTACACTGGCGTATCCTGTTGGGACTGCTGAGGTCTCCTTGACACCCTCTTTGCTCTTGGCCACAGAGCACTCTACTTACCTGGTTTTCCTCCTACTCCTGACTATTCCCATCTGTCACAAGCACCTCTTTCTCTGCTGATCTCCTCAAAGTTGGTCATCTTCAAAATCCTTTTTTTTAAAGATTTTATTTATTTATTCGAGAGTGAGAGAGTGAGCAAGAGAGAGAGAGAGAGCACAAGCCGGGGGAGAGGGGAGAGGGAGAAGCAGATTCCCTGCTGAACAGGGAGCCTGATGCGGGGCTCCATCCCAGGACCCTGACATCATGACCTGAGCCAAAGGCAAATGCTTAGCTGACTGAGCCACCAAGGCACCCCAATCACCTTCAAAATCCTAACCCTGGCATCTTCTCTTTCCTTCATGTAGTCTCTGAGTCCTCATCCACTCCTGCATGCTCACTGCAACTCCCACGGCTCTCTACTGAGCAAGAAACCCATATATATGTACAATCACCTCTTGGATGTCTCACAGACACCTCAGTCTAACTATGCTGAACTCACTACCCCCAACGTTGAATGTGCTCTTCAATCTGTTTCAGTAAATGATAACGACCATCCGACCAGGTGACCATGACAGAATCTGACCGTTACCTTACACATTCTTTCTCTCCCACTGTCTATCTCTAATCATCAAGAATCTAGAATCTTCAAAATATATTCATGCATTTCTTTGCATAATGATCTCACTCCTGAATAACTTCAAGTGCCTCTACTCTGCAATAACCCATTATCCACCCTACAACCAAAGTAACCAGCCCAGAGCCTAAATATAATGACGCTCCCTCCTCCAAAAAGTCTCCTCTGACAAGCACCCCTCTCATGAGTGAGTTAGATATATGCCTTAAGGCTCTCTTGGGCTCCTGGGTAGCTCAGATGGTTGAGCATCTGCCTTCCCCTCTGGTTGTGATCCCGTGGTTTGGGTTCTAGTCCCATGTCAGGCTCCAGGCTCAGCGGGGAGTTTGCTTCTCTTTCTCTCCCTGCCTCTCCCTGTGCTTGTGCTCTGTCTTTCTCTCTCAAACGAATAAATAAAATCTTTTAAAAAAGGGGGGGGGGGGGACCTGGGTGGCTCGATTGCTTGAGCAAATGCCTTCGGCTCAGGTCATGATCTTAGAGTCCGGAGATAGAGGCCCACATCGGTGGGGGGTCTGCTTCTCCCTTTGACCTCCCCTTCTCATGCTCATTCGCTCTCTCTCATTCTCTCTCTCTCAAACAAATAAAATCTTCTCTAGCTGAACTTCTGGGAACCAATCTCAAACAAATAAAATCTTAAAAAAAAAAAAAAGGCTCTCACATACTTTGGGTTATCATAGAACTGAACACACCAATCCAACTAATCATTTATTTATGAGTATTGCCCTCATTATCATAAATGCCTGGAGAGGAGATGCATATTATTCACAGTTGGGTCCCCAGGACCTGGCACAGAGAATGACACATAGTAGACACTCAAGAAATCTTTGTTGTAGGGGGCACTTGGGTGGCTCAGTGGGTTGAAGTCTCTGCCTTCGGCTCGGGTCGTGATCTCGGGGTCCTGGGATCGAGCCCCACATCAGGCTCTCTGCTCAGCAGGGAGCCTGCTCCCCCCCTCTCTGCCTACTTGTGATCTCTCTCTCTCTCTGTCAAATAAATAAATAAAAATAAAATCTTAAAAAAAAAAAGAAATCTTTGTTGTAAATCACTTTTATTCCTCTAACCTAGTAGTTCTTAACCTGGAGCCCAAGTACCCCTTAATAGAATTCAGGAAGATTTCTGTACTTATATGAACTAAAAGCTACTAAAAAATCTTTACTTTTACCAGCTCGTAACAGACTTTAGTATTTCCTATCATTCAGAGTGTACACAACAAATTATAGTCGTATTCGCAGTATCTCCACCTGGAGACCAGTAACATCACAGATATTTTCATATTACGTTACAGTTGTAACATACCTCTCAAACACCAGATATATTCGCCACTACTTTGAAATCATAATTATTAAAACTGCTAGACCTTTCAAATGTATGAGTCAATAAAGCATATGTAATATATTACATTAAAATATCTTATGACTACATTTCAAAAATAGTTAATTTTCTTTACAATCCTATGTATATATTTTATTTTATGCATTAGGAGACATTATTCTGTGGCCGTGGGAGTATAAATTGATATATGCACTCTGGAAAAGTGTATGGCAGGGCCGGCCTAGCAAAACTGATCCTATGTGCAGCCTGTGCCCCAGAAAAGCTACTCCCACGTGGAATTGCACGTATACGTTTACTTGTACTTGAATGGTTATAGTAGCCAAAAGAAACTAGAAGTCTCACAAATGCCCATCTACAGTAGATTGTGTAAATAAATTATGGTACTTCTATGCAACAAAAAATACGGAAGTGAGAATAACCATGTAGAAACACAGATGAATCTCACATATAGAATGTTGATTGAAAGGAGCCAGACACAGAAGAATGCGTGTTGTACTATTCTTGTTTAAAGTACAACATTAGGCCAAACTAATCTACACTGCTACAAGTCAGAATAGAAGTTAACTCTGCAGTGGGGGTTACAGCTGGAAGAGGGCACAAAGGGGTCTCTGTGGTGCTGGTAATGTTCTTGTTCTTGATGTGGATGAGGGTTATAGGTACATGGGTTTATGAAGATTGATCCAAATGTGCACTTTTCAGTATCTATAGAAAAGGAAAGAACAAAACAGACCTATTATTCTGAGATGGGATCCATAGGCTTCACAGTCTGTCAAAGGGGGTCTAAAAAAGAAGTCCTATTCTAAGCAGAAATTCCAAGGGGGTTATCTTAAAATGAACAAACACAAGTCATTCATTTACTCATTCAAAAAATACTTATTAAGCATCTTCTACATACCAGACACCATTATGGTCATTGTAGACAGGCCAGTAACCAAAACAGTCCTGCCCAAATACATTAGCTTATATTCTAATGAAGAGAGATAACAAGGAACAAAATAAGAGCTAAGGGAAAAAATAAAACAGGGATGGGTAATAAAGACTGCATTGGAGAGGGGTCTGAATGTTAAATAGGGTAGTCAGGGAAGTCCCCACTGAGAAGATGACATTTTGCAGGGACCTAAGGGAGTTGAGTAAGGTCACATGGATGTCTGGGGCAAGAAGGAGCCAGACAGAAAGGACAGTGAGTGCAAAGACCCTGGGGCAGAAAAACACCTGGGTTTTTAAGCAGCAGACAGGAGGTCAGTGTGGCTGGAGTGAGGCAAGGCATGGGGAGAAAACAGGTTAGATCACAGAGATAACAGGCGGCCAAATTCCCATAGAGGCTTAGAGGCCATTTTAAGGACTTTGGCTTTTATTCCAAGGATTCTGAGCAGAGAATTGACATGACCTGACTTCTGATGCAACCAGATCAACTGGCTGTTGTGTTGAGAACAGAACGAGAGGGCAAGGATGGAAGTAGGGAGGAGGCAATAGGTAAGAGGTCTTAGGGAAAGAGCATGGGATAAGAAGAGGAGAAAACAGATGCTGTGAGGAACACAAACATATTCAGACAGACACACAGATGCATTATTTTTGTCATATTTGCTGCTGCTGTTACTGAAATGGCTGTGAGCAATTTGCAGCCTTCATGACTCTTCACTCCTCAATAGTCTAGCACATATCTCCTAAGTGCTTTCTCATACGTACCTACATTGCTACAATTGAATTCTGCTATTATTCTAATATGTGGGCTTATATTCAAATTTCACTAACTGTCCCAATACCATCACTTATAACAATCCTCCTCACCCCAATGCAGGATCTCACACTACTTAGTTGAATCTTTTTAGTCTCCTTTGAACTGGAACTGTCCTTCAATCTCTCGTCTTTTATGAGAATGACATTTTTTCTAAATTTTTATTTTTTGCAAAGCACAGACCAACTGCATTGAAGAAAGTCCCTTACTTTGCATTGGTCTATTTCCTCATGAACAGCCTCAGGTTGTGCATTTTGGGAAGGAAAACCTGATGAGCAACGTTGAGGGGGCCATATATATAAAAAGTGGACTTAGAAATCAAGGTCAGTAAGGGAAGTGAGGGAAAACCAGGGGGCTACAACCTCCAGGACAGAAAAGGAAGGAGATTGAGTAGAGGGTGACCAATTGTACCCAGTGCTGTGAAGAGGATAAGCAGGGTATGGCCCCATTTAGTAGCGGAGATCACTGGAGCCCTTTCAGAGAAAAACTGCCACGGCTGGTAGAGGGAGAGGCTCATTCTTTATGTGAAGGAGTAAACAAGAGATAAGATGAAGGCAGTAAATGAAGACAACCCAGAATCACCACACTTTGATTAGAATGGATTTTAAAAGGGTCTTAGAGATCATAGAGTCAGCCCACTCGGTTTTAGATGAGGCCCACGTTAAGCACCATGTCCAAAGTCAGGCATCTGACTAGATTCCCCCAGGACCTGATTCCCCATAGGATGCCCCGCTCCTGCTTCTGAGAAGTTTGGCCTTGAAGGAAAAAAGGCGTGGGGAGGAATCTCAAAGAAAAGGTTAACATAAATAAAGTAGAAATTTTCTAACTTTAATGATCTTCCTAAAATGTAAATCAACCTTTTTAAATGTTTAAATCCTCCCACTGGCCCCCATAATTTGTGGGAGGAGCTGTAAATCCCTTTGCCATGCAGCCCAGGCCACTTACTCAGCTTCATCTCCCACAGTATCTTCCTCACTCCCACAGTGCGGAACCACTTAGTCTTTCTTCGGAAGACTCAGCCCTGAACCCCTGAGCCTTTGCACAACCCGTTCCCTCCTTGGTGTTCCTTCCCTCCCCTATCTTTCCATCTGGCCTGCCAAATTGCTCTTCATCCCTCAAAAGTCACCTTTCTCCAGGAGGCCTGCCCTTGAACGCCTCCTTCTACATCTTTGTGTGAAACTCTTCCGGGCCAGAAAAGACTTCGCTTCATTTAGAGCCAGCAGATGTTACTTTACAATCTCTGCAAACATACTTCTTACAAATGTTACCTCATATTTTCAAAAGTTGCTTAAAAGATGGCCATGTTTCCTAAATCTAAAAGGATACGAATCAAGAGTTTCCTCATAACACAGTCAGAAAATCTTTTTTTGAAAGTGGTTTTGTTTTTTTTTTTAAAGATTTTTATTTATTTATTTGACACAGAAGGAGAGACAGTGGGAGAGGGAGAAGCAGGCTTCCTGCTGAGCAGGGAGCCCGATGAGGGGCTCCATACCAGGACCCTGGGATCATGACCTGAGCTAAAGGCAGATGCTTAACAACTGAGCCACCCAGGTGCCCCAACATAGTCGAAAAATCTTAAGTAATTATAAGAACCATGGATATTATTCAGCAGAAAAACATTATGTCTTCAATGGCTGGATTTTCCATGTAGACCAGGAAAACAGAAGGAAAGAGCCAGATAGGATTTGGAGTCTCACTTAACAGCAACACAGTAATTGGTCATTATTGCCATCCGAATATTTTTTTAAAACAAAATTCTGAATCCTGCCTCGACATGCCAGCTGACAATGTACTTTCAGGATTCTCTCTTCATGAAGTATGTATGGAATGAGTCCTATAGAAATATCATCCCCATTTCACACCTCACTCCTTATAAATAATTTGAGATATGAAGAACTAAAACCAAATAAAAATATGTTAAGCACTTATTAAGCCCGCAACGTGTGCCATACAAGGGAACATACTCAGAACTCAGATCAGGTCGAGAGATGGGTAAGTCAACAAACACAAGACAATGCAATGACTCCAGGAAGCAGGTACTTGCACTGTGGCCTGGATACACAGAGTAAGAAGGACCTAAAATAGGCCTTTAAGTTGTTAGGGAAGGCTTCAGGGGGGAGATGACACTACTTTGAGATTGAAGGCAGAATAAGACTGTCCAGAGTAGTGAAGGGTCATTGCAGTCAGCCAAAATGGCTTGTACAAGGACGAAGATACGCAAAATAAGAAGCTGGGCTCGAGGAACTGCAAGGAGTTTGATGTGGCTGGAGGATGTTAGAAGGACAGGGAGGGACATCAGGATGGAGAAGGAGCCAAGAACCAGATTTTAGGAAGCCTTGGAGACTCTACTAAAGGAGCTTGAACCTTATCCTATGCGATAGGGAGCCTTAGGTAGCTTCTAAGTCTAGCTTTAGGAAGAGTCATTTTCAATGCCTGTTAGATGGCCAACCTCACAAAATCATCTAAGGATCCATGCATGTCACTCATAGCCAGGGCTGGTATTCAACAGACGTGCACCAGTATCTGTGCCGGGTAAATAAATATGAAAATATTTCTTCACCAAATGGTAAAGAGCTGTGCGACCAACATCACCTTGCAGGCTGTACCAGTCCCAGGAAGCCTCCTGTGAGTGCCATCTGACCATCTCCCTGGTGCCTGCTAGCATCAGCCCCCATTCCCATATACTCCCTTCTCTTCCTTCCTCCATTAGACCCCAGCAGGGAGAGAACACCTTCAATAGTAGTACTGGTACCCCAGTGGGCAAATGTGTGATGTCCGCTTCACTCTCCAAGGCTGTGGTTGCCAGCCATTGGCCAGCATTCCCAAGACACCCTGGCATGGCCTTTTATAAGAACTGAAAATTCCATGGTGTGTCATATCACCAATATTGTGTAGTTAAGCTCTCTTAATATCCCTTCCTTGCCTTTTCTTGCCCTCAACTCAGTATTTCTCATCACGGTCCTGTTTTTTTTCTATCAAGAAATAGTTTGCCTCCTCTTCTTATCTACCTCCTCTGGTAGAGCTGCCATTTGTTCCTTCTCTTCATTCATACCTCCCTTATCAGACGATCTTTCTTTTTTAAATTTTAATTCCAGTGTAGTTAATATACAGTGTCGTATTAGTTTCAAGTGTACAATATAGTCATTCAACACTTCTTTACAACATCCAGTGCTCATCATGATGTGTACTCCCAATCCCCTTCACTTATTTTACCCATCCCCCTACCCATCTCCCCTCTAGTAACCATCAGTTTGGTCTCTATAGTTAAGAGCCTGTTTTTGTTTTTTATTTCTCTTTTTTTCCCTTTGCTTGCTGTTTTGTTTCTTCAATTTCACATATGAGTGAAACCATACGGTATTTGCCTTTCTCTGACCGGTTTATTTCACTTACCATTATGCCTTCTAGATCCATCCATGTCATTACAAATGGCAAGACTTCATTCTGTTTTATGGCTAAATAATTTCCATTGTATATCTATACCACCTCTTCCTCATCCATTCATCTACCGATGGACACTTGGGCTGCTATTATAGTTTGGCTATTGTAAATAATACTGCAATAAACATAGGAGTACATATATCCCTCTGAATTACTCTTGCACGTTCTTTGGGTAAATACAAGTAATGCAATTACTAGATCAATCAGAGTAGTTCCATTTTTAATTTTTCAAGGAACCTCCATACTATTTATCACAGTGGCTGCACCTTGTTTGTATTCCCACCAACAGTGCATGAGGGTTCCTTTTTCTTCACATCCTCACCAACACTTCTTGTCTCTCGTGTTTTTTATGTTAGCCATTTTGACAGGCGTGAGGTGACATCTCATTGTGGTTTTGAATTGCATTTCCCCGATGAGTGATATTGAGCATCTTTTCATGTGTCTGTTGGCCATCCATATGTCTTCTTTGGAGAAATGTCTATTCATGTCTTCTGCCCATTTTTTAATTGGATTATTCAGGGTTTTCTGGATTGTATAAGTTCTTTATATTCTTTGGATATGTCATTTACAAATATCTTCTTCCATTCGGTAGATTGTCTTTTAGTTTCATTGGTTGTTTCCCTTGCTGTGCAGAAGCTTTTTATTTTGATGTGATCCCAATAGTTTGTTTTTGCTTTTGCTTCCCTTGTCTCAGGAGACATATCTAGAAAAATGTTGCTATGGCCAATATCAGATAAATTACTGCCTGTGTTCTCTTCTAGGATTTCTACGGTTTCAGGTCTCACGTGTAGGTCTTTAATCCACTTTGAGTTTACTTTTGTGTATGATGTTTCATTCTTTTGTATGCTGCTTTCTAGTTTTCATAACACCATTTGTTGAAGAGACTGTCTCTTCTTTATTGCATATTCTTACCTCCTTTATCAAAGATTAATAGACCATATAATTATTAGATGGCTTGCTATTCTGTTCCACTGATCTATGTGTCTATTTTTGTGCCAGTACCACACTGCTTTGATTACTACAGCTTTGGAATATAATGTGAAGGTTTAGAATTGTGGTAGTTCCAGTTTTGTTTTTTCAAGGTTGCTTTGGCTCTTCAGGGTCTTCTGTGGTTCCATACAAATATTAGGATTATTTATTCAAGCTCTGTGAAAAATATTGTTGTTATTTTGATAGAGACTGCATCAAATCTGTAGATTGCTTTGGGTAATACAGACATTTTAAAAATATTTGTTCTTCCAATCCATGAGCATGGACTGTCTTTCCATTTCTTTGTGTCAACTTCAATTTCTTTCATGAATGTTTTATAGTTTTCAAAGTATAGCTCTTTCACCTCTTTGTAAGTCTATTCCTAGGTATTTTATTATTTTTGCTATAATTATAAGTGGAATTATTTTCTTAATTTCTCTTTCTGGTATTTTGTTATACCAGAATTGGTTGAAACACAACCAATTTCTGTGTATTAATTTTGTATCCTTTGACTTTACTGAATTCATTTATCAGTTCTAGTAGTTCTTTAGTGGAGTCTTTAGGGTTTTCTATCTATAGTATCATGTCATCTGCAAAGAATAAAAATTTTACTTCTTCCTTACCAATTGGAATGTCTTTTGTTTCTTTTTGTTGTATTTCTGATTGCTATAGCTAGGACTTCCAGCACTCTGTTGAATAAAAGTGGTGAGAATGGACCTTAATCCTTGTCTCGTTCCTGACCTTAGGGGAAAAGCTCTGTTTTTTCCCCATTGAGTATGATGTTATCTTAGACAAACTTTCTTAAAGGGGCAGCCCTCTGAAACATGGCCTCATCCTGCAGGCTACAGCTGATTGGACTGGGTGGACATCCTGTCCGATGCCAAGCCAATTAGATTCTCTTTCCTGGAAATTGGGAATTAAGACACAAAAGACTGATTGATTCAACTGGTATTGTAGGACCAAGCTGGACAGTCATGTGTGCTGAGGGGCTGAAATGAATTTTGGAGAGGGGTGACTATGTGCAAAATGGATCATTGACTTAAGAAGCCAGTCTGCAGTGATAGAAAATCAAAGCATATATTATCCAGAGAGAGACAGAGATATGAATCTTTAAGAATCTGTGATTCTTACAAGAGAAAGAACTAGGGAAAGAAAACGAAATAGCTGCCTGATAACTGTGCAATGCCTGAAAGTCCAGCCTACTCCCTATAATTGAGTTCCCGAATCCTGAAGATTCTCTTATCATCTTATGATCCTCTCCTTTTTTTTTTTTTAAAGATTTTATTTATTTGACAGAGAGAAACACAGCGAGGGAGGGAACACGAGCAGAGGGAATGGTAGTGGGAAAAGCAAGCTTCCTGCCGAGCAAGGAGCCCGATGCGGGGCTCGATCCCAGGACCCTGGGATCATGACCTGAGCGAAAACAGACACTTAATGACTGAGCCACCCAGGTGCCCCTGATCCTCTCCTTAATTGTGTTTCTTTGAAAAGTTTCAGTTTCTTGCAACTGATCTCTTATTTAGAAGGCATCCTGTCATTTGTGGATCCTGTTTTATTCTTCCCCATAAAATCAACTCACAATGAACACAGAAAAATGTTTTTTAATGACCCTATTAAATAGCAGATACACTTAACATGAATCCTTGTGCCCTAAAATAATTCTCGATAGCTTTAGAATAATTCTCTGACCAATCTACTCATGTACTGACAGTCCAGAGAAAGATTCTTCTATCTCAGGGAGTTATTGCTGGCCTATCATGCCCCTCCTTCTTGCTGATGGGAAAAGGGGTGGTAAAAAAAAAAAAAAAAAAAACAACTAATGAGCAACTGTGGAATACTTCAACTTCTGGGTTGAGGTCAGCCAGGTGCCTGCTACCCACTGGGGGAAGAAAGAAAAGAACTGCTAAAGGGGTAGAGGTCAAGGGGCACAATCTCTGACTACTCCTTCTGCTTTCCCTTCTGCTGCCTCAAGAGATCTGTCTCTAGCAGCAAGGCCAAAGGCTGGGAAATTCATTTTTATTTTTTTTAAGATTTTATTTATTTATTTGACAGAGGGAGAGAGATTACAAGTAGGCAGAGAGACAGGCAGAGAGAGAGGGGGAAGCAGGCTCCCTGCTGAGCAGAGAGCCCAATGCGGGGCTTGATCCCAGGACCCTGAGATCATGACCTGAGCGGAAGGCAGAGGCTTTAACCCACTGAGCCACTCCAGCACCCAGGGAAATTCATTTTTAAAGAGCAAGAATCTTTGGGAGTAAACAAAGCCAATGTGTAGACTGTTGCTGGTCTAGCAGTTACTAAATACTGCACTGGCTACTCTAAGTATAAATATGGTTTTATTCTTTAGATATATAAAAATCTACACATCCTTATAGTTTTTAACACTATCTTTTCAAATAGGATAGCAACCAAAGCCACAGATTTCTATTACTTCTAAGTTAATATTTTAATGATTGTTTCAGTTTCTGGGTCTCCAAATGTTCTGTATCTTCTAAATGAGAAGAATGGGCCCCCTGCTAGGGGCATTCAAAGGTTATAGACATCCAAGCCGATTCCAAGGGAAAAGAACTGGATATCCACATGCAAAAGAAGGAAGTAGGACTCCCCCCTACCTCACACCATATACAAAAATTAACTCAGAATGGATCATCTGCCTAAATGTCAAAACTAAAACTTTTAGAAGAAAATGTAGGCATAAATCTACATGATTTAAATTAGGCAATAGTTTCTTAGATTTAACACTAAAAGTATAACAGACAAAATAGAAAAAGAAATTGGACATCATCAAAATTTAAAACTTTTAAAAAAAATTTAAAACTTTTGTGCTTCAAAGAACACCATTAAGAAAGTAGAAAAAAATAACTCACAGAATAGGAGAAAATACTTGCAAATAACAGATAAGGGACTTGCATTCAGAATACATAAAGAACTTTACAACTCAACAGTAAAAAAACAATTAAAAATGGGCAAAGGATTTGAATAGACATTTCTCTCCAGAGAGAATATACAAATTTTCAACAAATTATAAAATGATGATCAATATTATTAGTTAATAGGGAAATGCAAATCAAAATCACAATAAGATATCATTTCACACCGAGTAGGATGGCTATAATCAACAAGACAGAACATAACGACTGTTGGCAAGGCTGTGGAGGAGTTCGCACTCTCAGACATTGGTGGTAGGATTATATGTTGCTTTGGAAAACAATCTGGCAGTACTGCAAAAAGTTAAACACAGAGTTACCATATGATTCAGCAAGTCCACTCCTAGGTATACCCTCAAGATACTAGAAAACACATGTCTACACAAAAGCTGTGGACATCTCTTCCACTGCTCACAGGGACAAGCTCACAATCTCCTTAACTCGTTCTAATCAGTGCCTGCTTGGTTCTTTCTGGAGCATTTAGAACATAGGGCTAAGTACCATCTTTTTTGGGGGGGGGGGTGGTGCTAAGTACCATCTTAATGAAAAAAATAATTCTGTTAATTTAAGAATTTAGTAAATGTATAGATCATATATATTATTAAAATTCTATTTAGTTAGCTGGCAAGTTCATCTGGGTTGAAAAAAACACTGGCCCACTGGGCTCTGAAACATACCAGTGAGGTCCCTAAAATCTTGCTGCGGCCTGTGATCAGAAGCATTGATATACCTTGGGAGCTGGTTAGAAATGCACACTGTCAGGCCTCATACCAGACTTACTGACTCAGAAGCTAGATTTTAGCATGTGCTCAAGTGACTCCTATGAACAATGATATATGAGAAGAAATGTCCGCTCTCAAACAATTTAATTACACTTAAGACCAATCCACATATGACAGATTTGGGCTAAACCTATAAGAAGCCTGACTGCTGAAGATGTGTAGTCTGGGGGCTTAAGGATGGGTTTCCATGGGTTTCAGGAAGAGAAAGTCCCAGAAGCAAACCCAGCAAGTCAGCCTTCCCAGCAGCTTCCTTTGTTTGGTGGCAAGAATGTCACCTACATTGTCAGAGTGTTCCTATCCAAATCTTCATGAGTAGGAAAGGCCTTAGGACAGCTCTGCTTAGAAATGCTGTCATGGAACAGTTTTTCACTTACCACAGTAAAATCTACATTCTGATTGACTATTGGTTGTGGGGCCAATATCATTCTTTGTAAAGAGAGTATATTCCAGTACCATGTTTTCAAACGAAGACCCATTATACAGTAACCACTCTTTCTAAATAAAAACATGGTGATGCATTCTGAATTAAAAACAGAGACCCACGATATGATAAGAACAAGTGTATCTATAACAATAATTGAATGGAATATTTGTGACTGTCCAGGGAAATCTAGGACATATGGTACCAAGACCCCTGAGGCATTAATGACCTGGATGAGAATTACAGTGACCTTGGTTTTTCTCTGGGCATTTACACCAGAATTCTGGGCACACCAAATTCCTCCTCACCCTGGTGCTTTTACATGTAACCTCTCCTTTGCCATGCCAGCTTCACTTACCCGCCCCTTCTCGTCCTTCATGTCTCAGCTAAAATGGCATCTCCTTAGAGAGCTGCTCTGGAATTCTATGGCAGGTAGCTCCCCCCAACCCAGTTTCCTCTCTCTGATCATTCCTCTCCCAGTACTTTTTACAATCTATAGTCACTGTGCCTTCTTGTTCATTCATTGTTGGCCTCCATCACCAGAATAGAGGCAAGAATGTAGTCTTGTTCACTGCTGCATTCCTGCACTTGTACCTTCTAGACAGTAAACGAAGTTTTGATGAATTAACAAGTAAAATGTTCTCAATTTAGGGAATAAGTAAGTCTTAATAAAAGTCACCAAACAGGGATGCCTGGGTGGCTCAGTTGCTTAAGCATCTGCCTTTGGCTCAGGTCATGATCTCAGGGTCCTGGGATCAAGCCCCACATCTGGCTCCCTGCTCAGTGGGGAGCCTGCTTCTCCCTCTGCCTGCTGTACCCCCTGCTTGTGCTTCTCTAGCTCTCCTCTCTCTGACAAATAAATAAAATCTTTTTAAAAAATCACCAGACTATAGCTTGTTAATAAGAATAATAAGATTATTTACAAACAGATCATAAACTTCCATCAAAGCCTTTCACTTCATGCTCTTGCAAATGAACAGGATTGAATGAATAGTCAATGGTACTACCAAGTAACTTTGCTTAAATATCCTTCTGTCTCAAAGCCTTTTCCCTCTCAGAGTCACTTTCCCACTCAGAGTGAAATGAGAAGTCTACCTCGCAAAGATGGGAGAGAGGAAATGCAATGAGATGATACAGATATATATATATAAAAGTATCTGGTATAGAACAGGTACCAATATGGGTTTGATTCTTTATAGTTACCCCCATGTTACCCTTATTCAAACTGATCAAGGGACTACTAAAGAATATGAAATCACATTTCCAGGCCTTCCTGTGAACCTGTTTACTCAATACTCTAGACCCAACCACGGCTGTTAGATCCCCTCTTCAAATTCCACAAGTTCAATGGTATTTGCAGCACCACATTATTTTAGCCATGTTACAATTGAGACTTAAGTTTTAAAAAATACCTCTAACAGATCATTGTTTCAGATCATTGTTTCAAAGGTGGTAATGTTTCTAAGGTGAACTTGAACATGGTTCCACATCCACACTTGGCTTCAAATACTCCTGATCAACTGATTAAGCACCAGACTGATAAACAAAGTTACAAGAAGCAAAAAGCTCATAAAGTTCTGGTTAGAAATAAGGCACAGTGGTAAGAACCACAGTGACTGAGAAAAATAAAGAGTTTGTAAAACAGTAAAGCAATAACTTTGGGCTTTGGAATCACACAGACTTAGGTTCCAATTCCCATTCTATAGTCTTCTAAATAGTGACCACGGGCAAGATCTTTAGCCCCTCTATGTCCTGGTTTCCTCACCAGTAAACTGGGCTAACAGCAGTACCAATGTCATGAGGTTGTTGAGAGGACAGATGATATAAATCTGCACGCACATTTAGTGCTGAGTCTACACTCAAGAAATGTTGGCTCTGGTTATTAAATTTATTCTCATCCTCAAAGAGCTTATATACATTTATAATGAAAACATTCAGAATGAAAAAAGTACTAAATGATACATATTAAATGAGTGGCAATGATCACAAAAGATGCAAAACTTCAGGAGTGCAAGGCGTGCCTTCATCTAAGGATGGTATAAGGTCGCGAGGGAGCGGGGACGCTGAAACAGATGCAGCCATGCAGGGTGTGAAACAAACAGGCCCCCTGTGGTGGGCACTTACTATTTGCCAAGCACTGTGGGGCACCACAAGCTACAAGGCAGATACCTTTAAATCTCCAATCTGAAGTTGGGAAGTTGTTTTACCGATGATAGCTAAGGCTCACAGAGGTTTAGCAATTCCCCCAAGTCGCCCAGCTGGTGGCAGATCTGGGTTTCAAATCAGATCTGCCTGACAACACAGCACTGTGCCATTGTTGGGGAGAAGGGTTGGTGGGGAGACAAATCACTCCCCAGGAAAGGCAGGAAAGAACAGAGTAATCTTTTTATATGGCAAGTAGGAAACAAACAATTTATGCTTAAAAAAAAGGAAAATAAGGGAGGAAAAGTGGGTGAGGGGCAGAAGGAATGGAAAGCTAAAGACTTTAAGCTTCAGCTGGTGGACAAGGAACAATCTGTTTTGTTTACTGTATAAGCGTGTGCTTTTAATGAACTATTACTAATACCACTACTAAGAGCAGTTATTGAATACCAGCTGAGGGCCAGGCCCCCGTCTAAACTATTTGCATACCTCACTTCCAAAGTTTACAATTTGCAGTTTAGGTATTATTATCCCCATTTCACAAATAAACAAGGCCCTGAGTGGCCAAGCCACTCCTTCAGATGACTCCAGGAAACAGCACAGTGGGGTTCATCACTCAGTGTGTGCAAGGTCAAAGTCAATACACAGTCACTCCCCTGAAAGAGTATTGCAGAAAAACCTTCCTTGCAACAGAGAGTGAAAAAAATAAGAAAAAGGAAAGCGGAGACAGGAAACTAGTCAGAAACAATATACCAAACCAGAGTAAGGAGATAAACGTCTTAAATGGAGTCACTGAAAATGGAAGGGAGGTGACACAGAGCAAAATGTATTCATGACCTTTTCTTTCATTTACTCCATTTGTGTCATGATCGGCTACCTGAAGTAGAAATCAAGTTAGTAAATATTCCAGTCTCCATTGCCAGCCTTGCCTTTAAGCCTGATTTGAGTCCTGTTATTAGTCCGGGAGCAAACATTGCTTCTAGTATTTACCTGTCCTGTTACCATGCTATCAGGGTTAAAATAGGCATCATCCTCTTAATCTGTTATCTGTATTGAAGGGTAATCATTCGAAAGAATGAAACTAAGCCTCCACATCCAATAAATCACATTATACTTCACATATCAACATTTTAAAAAATCTGACTTAAACACATAATCAGGAAGACACATATGCTAAGCTCTAGTGAGCTCTGCCAAATCCTACATTATTATTAAAGTTCATCGTGATCTCAGAGATCATGCAGTTTTGTAAAATGGAGTATGGTATCAATATTTGTTGGGCTGCTTTCTAGTTAATAATCTGGGAAAAGTAGCACAAATAAAGCAGTAGGAAATATATACTCTATGAATATAGCTTTCAAGCAAAGGCAAAAGCTAACAAACACTTATATTATCTCATTTGACAAAATCAAGAGTTAGACGCTTGAATGATCATATAATGTTTCCAAAAATCCAAAACATTTTTGCACTGAAATCTTAGCTATAGTCCTCTTCATTCAATAGCTAACTGCAATATGTTAAGGGGAAAATCAGTAATGTAACAGGAACATGAATTGAAATTCATAAAGATAAAAGACCATAATTTTCCTGTCTATATCCACAATTAATACACAAAGATTCCCAACAATTTATAATATTAATTTGAAATATTTAATATATTTATGGAAATAAAATTGTGAAAGAAATGGCACTTAAGAGTCTCCCTAAGGCTAAAAACAAATGTGGTCTGCATACTGCATTTATCAGAAAAAGATTTATATGTAAGATAAGGCAAAATAACAGCATAAACAGTCTAATTTGACAGCTCTTACTTACATAATGATCTGTGATTTGTGTTTTTTAATCTGTTGGATTTAATTTTATTTCTATGTGCAAAGACATACATGGATATTAAAGAATTCTGCTCACCTTTACATACTCAGACCTAACCAAATATCACAAAAAATTTAGCAGTAAAGTCCAGTCTCTTAAGGTAGGCTTACCACTAAGCCACTATTCAGTGTAAAGATACAACTACCTTCATAATAGACTGGAAGCTACATTGTGTTTTCTTTCTTTTCATCTAGAGGCTTCCTGCAAACCAGTTATACAAACAGCTTCATTCACCTTTTCTTCCAATTTGAGTGTTTAAGCCATATATCATCACAATCCCACTAGTCCAGCTGCCTGTCATCACAGCGGTTTACTGCAACTCCACCCTTTTCCCCCCTTCAGTTTCAACAGTGCGTTTCTTTTTTTTTTTTCCCTATTAGAGAAAAAAAAATAAGATTAGGAGTTCAAACCCTCAAAGTAGCTCAGTGAACTGTCACAACAATATTATTTAACCCCAGGGAATTTTCTGTTTAATTGCCACTCTGTTCCCCCAAAGGACTACATCTTATTTAGATGGTGTAATGGAAAGCACTGCGTTAAGAAAGAGCAAAAACATAATGGGTTTAAATTTTTAAACATCCAACCTTTTCACAAGTCATTTTTAATCATTTGCACCTGTGCAATCAGCCTGGCAATTAGAGAGGCAAAATCTCCAGGACAGAACCAAGTGGGATGCCCCAATCACAAACCCTCATTGTATCAGGGAGCAAAGAAAAAAGCTATTTTCTCATATGTGACAGGAAGAAAGTTTTACATGTCAGCTCCACCCAGTCTTGGGAATAGGAGCACTCCTAATATTTAAAATCTTCATTTTCTAAAAGTCAGGATTTAAAAATATATATATATCTTACTGTATTTTCAAATATTAAGTTTTTACAGTTTGTAACAATTTTCCAACTGTAGGGCTCAAAAAAAGGGGGGCTGCAGAATAAGCAAAACACTAGAAGGGGGGGAAAAAGCAAGACTTTTAAATCATTCTCCCCAAGGAGAAATCAAAACCATTAACATTACACCACATAACCATTTATTTCATTATGAAAGGCAAACTTAGAACACAAGTGGTAATATTCCGAAATACGATAGAAGTTGTTCCACGTCAATGAACACACAAGTTTGGAAGGCACAAATATGGTCTCTGTCAGTTGTCGTCTATCCTCAGCAAGTTATTTGCCCCATGGGTGAGGCTCACATATGGAAATCTTCCTTAACTGCCAAAGGCTGAATGGGATTCCCTATGAAAAGCATCTGGACCACACCTTGTTTGGTCACATAAGCAGCAGACTGGAGGAAAATGCATCTGTCCAGAGATGACAGGACAGGGCCAAGAATCAAAATATGCCCCTCTACAGTGTAACAGGGAAGGCTCCTTAAAATGGCTATTTATCCAATTGTGTTTTTCTAATCAGTCTTGGCCACTCACTGCCAGATGTTGGTCATTTGGGGGGCTGACTTGTAGGATTTTGTGGTCCAGCAGTTGCCAGCCTTTTATAACCTCGGTGATGTTGTGGAAGCATCCATTTAGTGTATAAATATGTTTTTTGGCATTAAGACACTGCCAAGTGAAATATTAGAGAACTCCCCATCCATTGCAGAAATTTTCCAGTTTCAAGGCATCTGGGATGAAGATTCCAAATTACCTGTAGCAAAATTTCTTCTAGATTTTTTTAATCCTCTTGCTTGTTGAGGAACCTACTGAGGAGCCTGCCAAAGATGACAGCCCCCCCGCTCAGACCGTTCAGATTATTGGTCCTACATTTACCAGTTAGGGCAGGAAGAAGTGTTTCATGGTTCCCCGGGATCCTTCCACTTGTAGCAGGAATGATGAACACCCAAAAAGCAGCAGGACACTCAACTCCTTAGAGATTTAAAAGCCTTCCGGAGGAATAGAGAGGAAAGAGATCACTCCCTCCCCACCTGCCTGCACCCCCTACCTTCTTTCTGCCCTAGTCTTAGAATCAGCGGCCCTTCTGTAATTTCATGGAGTTCCAGAGAGAAGCCTTTACTCCAGAGGGCTCCAGATCTGACCCCAGGAAAGCCCGTTTGGTCATCCTTCTCCCCACCCTTCCAATCTCCACACCCAACCCTTCCCCATGACCCCAGGCCACCTCCTTACCTGATAATGTCGTCGTTGTGTCCCAAGAAGAATTTTTGGCTGTGCTCTCGGGTGTTGTAAACCACCCCAACCCCAGCCACAAAGTAAACCACCTCCTTGCCGGCGGTGTAGTACAGGTTGTTGCGGCACTGGTGACCCCGGTACCCGTACACCCACTCCAGCCGGAGCTGGCAGCTGGGAGCTGTCCGATCCGCCATGATAAGCCGACCCCACTCGCCCCCCGGACCCCCCCGCCGCGCGCGAGTCCGCGGCCCCTGCGCGCCGGGTCTGTCCTCGCCAAGACTCGGGCTGCGGAGGACCTGCAGGGGCTCAGTGTGCAGCGCCGGGCGCTGATTTCCGCGGCGACGCACAGACACAGCCCGGTGCGCCCGCCGCGCCCGCCGCCACCATCATCCGCCGCCGCCGCCAGAGACAAGCCGCCGGTGCGCGGCCGCCAGACCCCGCCGGGCGTCCCGGCTCCCTCTTCCCGGGCAAGGCGTCTTCGCGGGCGCCAGCACCCGCACGCGCACGCTTCACTGCACCTGCGGGCTTCGGCCCCCAGGAGAGGTTCTTCCGGGGGTCACCCCGCCTTTTAGATCAGGGATCTGCATATCCAAACACTGATTACCCAATTCGCTCACTGAAGTTTGCAGTGCATGGGGGCTTCGCAGCAGGCAACGGGATTTATTCTGTGACAGCTTTGATTTGACAGAGAGCCCGGGTAAGCTTTGCCATCACCATCGTTGGATCCGAAACTGACAGTCTATACCCAGGATACAAGAGAGGAAGAAAGAAACAGATTTTTTTGTATAAGTCACCAGACCAAGAAAATGATCCCCAAACTAAACCAAGTTTTTTGTTTGTTGGTTTTTGTCAACTGGTCTCCCTAGATCCCCCAGATCTATCTCCTTAATGATATTAAATATGCCCTAAATGCTTTTGGCGGTTGCTGATACGATTTGAGAGAATACTTTGTTTCCGCATTAAGCCAGGGCGAATATGCAAAGGTCATTTTTTAGATGCTCCCAATTTAAAATTCGTATCTTCCGTGAACCATCTCTTCGCCGGTGGGGGGCGGGGGCATAAAGAACTTAGCATTTCTCACAAATCAGCAACTCCTACAGCAAGCGTCATAAAAGATTTTTTCTGAATTGGAGGAAACGAGACACTAGTGCAGTTGGAGGCAGGGAAGAGCTACCTACTAATGCTCCTGGTCCAAAGGAAATTTAATAATTAACAAGTGGTAAAAATCATGTACCCCTCTTCAGGAAGGTCTGAGCTATCTGCGGGGACCCCTGGGCTCATGGGTTAGCCTCCAGTCCGGCGGCGGGGGGGTGGGCATGGAGCAGAGACGCCCCCCGCCCCCCGCAACGTGCGCACACACATCCCGGTCTTCTGCCGCCGCAGGTCCGAGGGATGCCGGCCCCCAGGGACTGCCCGACCCGCGCGCACTGCCTCCCTGTAGGTGTCCTGCACTCCTTCCTCCCACACCCGATCCAGCCTCGTCCGCAGAGCATCCCAGCTCTCTCCGCTTCTAACCTCTGCTCAAAGCGGACGCCGCCAGCACGTTCCGGATCTCGCACTGAGGAGCGAAATCCTTTGCCTGCCCTCCCTTCCCCGCCTCCCGCACCCGCCTCCCGCACCCGAAGATGGGCTTCGTCACTGGGGCGCCGAGGGAGCCAGGTTCTTCCTCCAGCCGGGGCTCCGGAGGCGGGGCCACAGCGCCGCTTTCGGGAACCTCGGCGGCAGGTTACTAGGCGAGATTACCGCGCTTGGGAACCGCGACGCCCCAGAGCCTAGGGCCGCCCCCTCTCTCTCCCCGCCCAGGGTCCCCCCTTCCCCGATGCATCCCGGGAATTGTAGTCCCTTCGATGTCGGCTGGGTCGGTGACCGCACTGAGCTGGACCACAAGTCCCAGAATTCCAAGCCCAGTGGGGGCGGTGGAGAGGCCGTTACCAGCGTCGGCGGTTGTTGCGGTTCTCCTGCTGTGCAGAGGAAGACGCACCAAGGGCGACCGCCTGTCAGCGCCCTGCGTTCCCTAAGTGACTGAGGCGGCGGCCGGCGTGAGTGTGTATCTGTGAAGAGCAGTGGAGCTGGAGTAGAGACGATCCATGTGACCCACCTCGAGAATTTCTTCTGCACCAGTACCTGAGGGTTACTGTAGCCTGCTGACAGAAGCCCAAGTTTGTTTCCTACTTCAATTTTCCATTTTGGTCAGATGGATTCAAATCTGTTAAAGTGCGGTGCTGCCACATTTAAGAAAAATGTTGAGGGATGTGGTATCACTCTGCCCTGAGAACCAGCGCCTTCCTATGAGCTACCTCCCAAGTTACTTGAGGATAACAAGATTTTGTAAATGGGGAGGTGCACGCACCACGAACAACCAGCCTTGGCCTTCAAGAGCAGATGCCTGTGGCTTTCGTCCTAAAATTGCCCAAAGTGAATTATGAATTCAGAACTCAATTTTCACATTGGGACCACAGCTGACCTGTGGGAAGAGATTTCAAAATCTCAGTGCCTAAAAGACTGTAAAAGGATGATACAAAGGATATTGGGAGCCTGTCCTTCCCTTTCTAAGCCCTCAGTGTAATCGTTTATTAGTTCTTCAACTACCTCAAGCTTTAATATGGCCTTCTGAGTGGTAGGAAAGTCTCCAGAAGAGTAGAAGTGCCAGAATTTGGATGAGCAGTTGCTGCCTGCAGCAGTGAAGAAGATGTGAATTGGTTTCATTGTTATGGTTAAGGGAACAGGAATCTACAAATATGTCAGGTGGTACTGTGCAGATAAGGACACTATCAAACACAAAAATTCCTGAAAAAAGATTTGAGACATAAGCAAAAATATAAATGATCAGAAAGGCCATACCATAAAACAGTGCCAATGAAGTATATGGAGAAATTCAAAAGATGAAGAGATATTTCCAGTTATAATAAGTCAGGAAAGACTTCATGGAGGAAACAGGAAGTACAGGTAGAATTAAGATAAAGATAAATTGAAAGGACATTCTACATGGGTCTATAGAATAAAAGGATAGATGTAGGAAAACAAAGATTTAGAGACACTGAATAGAACTGATGCAAGAGAGAATTCATGTACAATGAAAAAGGGACATAAGCCTGAAAGGTTAGATTGTGGATGGAACTGAACCTAGAGGCTTGCACTATATCCTTTAAATAATGGAGAGTTGTTGGAATTTTTTTTTTCCTTGACAAGGAGAATAAAACCACAGTCTTCAGCAGAAATAAGTTTCACCAGGACCTGCCATTATCAGGTCATTATCCCTATGCAGAGGCAAGGGAATAAATCAAAATACATGGAGCCTGAGATACACCAATGGCTGCATGGAATGAACTGTGGAACTGGACATTTCACAGGATCTCAAAAAAGAGCAAAGGCTTGTCCCCTAGCAGAGGCTATACTGATTCCCAATAGATCTCACCCTTTTCCTTATTCCGCCCTTTCCAATGTCTATATCAGGCTATAGAAAAAGGGACAAAATAATTCACAGCCACCAAACTATAGCTCTAAGAAAAATTCATTCCTAGATAAAGTGAGGATCATGTCAAGAATGTATACACAATGTATACATTGTATCACAATGTATCAGAATGATTTGAAAACAACTGCCCCATCAAGCAACAAGAAAAAGGGGGGCAGAGCCAAAGCAAACCAAAATCCTCAAAGAAAGTTACATTATGTGAGAAAGAATAATGAAGAACCCTATCTGGAAGAAAGTTTATGTCAAAGAAGCAGATTCTCTACCGAAGAAGAATTTAATTACAATATGAATTCAAAATATCAAGAGCTGAAAGATGGATACCAAGAAGAAAATCCAAGCCAAAGAAATAATCCAATGTAAACACAGTTTCAGATCTAATGAATAGATTTGAAACAATGGGGGGGGAAGCCTGGAAATCAAATAACCAGTATGGAAACAACTTTGGAAATTACCACAAGAAATGCAGAGGGAAAAGACAAGTTATTAAAAGAGATAATGCTTGAGAGAGCAAAGCCAATCCGGTATACAGATCATTGGTATTCCTAAATTAGAGAAGCCAACAAATAAAACAGAATAAAGTACTCAGAGGTACTTGAGGTCAACATCTCAATCGAATTATCAAATTTAGTATCACCAGGGTGCCTTGCTCCTAGCTGTTTCAGTGGGTGGAGCATGCAACTCTTAATCTCAGGGTTGTGGGTTTGAGCCCCACATTGGGTAGAGAAGTTAGTTTAAAATAAAACCTTTTAAAAAAAAATTAGTATTACCAGTACCAGAACAAACTGCCTCCTCCACCTCCTGATGTGATGAAATGCTGCACAAAAAGTTTTTGGCCAAACACCTAACCCAAGTCTAATCAAGCCTTACACCTAATTCAGTTTACGGAAAATATGGGCTAGGTGAACAAACAAATTAATTGAAACCATAAGGAAACAGGTAAAGCCAGAAGATAGGATACAATACAACTGGTCTAGCCTCGTTTAAAGAAGTAAACACAAAATAAAATAAAAAGTAAACGCAATGAAACAACAAAAAATACCAAAAAAGTAGGGAGTTATTCTTGATTAAAAGAGACTAAAGAGCCACAAAAGCCAAATACAATGTGATTAGATCTTGGACCCCGGTTTTTTTGTTTTGTGGGGGGGGTTTTTGTAAGTCTACAAAAGACAATGTGGGGAGAACAACAAGGTATTCGAATACAAAGTGAACACTAGAGGATATTAGGGACTTGCTGTTATTCTTTAGAAAAGTCTTATTTTTAGGAAACCTATCCTGAAATATTGAAGAGTAAAATGTTATGCCTGCAACTTCCCTTCAAATGATTCAGGAAATGTGTTATTTATATACATACAAATACACACATGCGCCTATGCATAAAAAGTAGTAAGACAAATTTAGCAATTGCCAAATCTAGGTATTTTTAAAGTTTTTCTGCATTTTGGAAATATTTTATTATAAAAAAAGGGGAAAAAATTTTTTGTACTAAGCAGAAACAAAAAGGGAGGGTGGGTATGGAAATTAAGCTGGCTTCAGCCTTCTGCCCTACAACCTCCAATGCAGAAAAAATGGAACAGTATCTATATACTGATAGAGAAGGAAAAGTGTAACATCAGAATTATACCCAGCTAAATTGTTTAAGTTGTAAAGCCAAAGGTATTCTCAACATTAAAGAAGTTAAGGAAATTGTTTAGCACTTGTGACAATTGTAATGAAGTTTAATGGCAGATGACTAAGAACCCCAAATAAGCCATTTATAAAGGTAGAAGTTTGGTGGTTAGAAGGTAGAAGAACCTGGTGGTTCATCTGGTTGAGTGGATAACTCTTGATTTCAGCTCAGGTCATGATCTCAGAGTCCTGGGATCAAGCCCCTCAACAGGCTCCCTGCTCAGCAAGGAGTCCTCTTTCCCTCTACCCTTCCCCTGCTCATGCTCTCTCTCTCTCTCAAAATCTTAAAAAAAATAAAAAGTAACTTTAAAAAGGTATAAGTTTTGTAGCTATATTGAAACACAAGTTGTGCTTCCAGCACAAGTTTATTGCAGTGGTGACAATGGGACTTGTAACAATTTCTGCTAGGCTTATGGAGTAGACTGGAAATAATAAGATTTTTCAATATTAGAAACAAGGTATAATGTATGTTAGATAATTTGCCAAAATAACAATCAATGTGCTTCCTACAATTTGACTTCTGGGGCCTTAAAGTAAGTTGCTTAAAGAAACTGAATCCCAAAGATAATAGGTGGGGAATTTTTGAAGCATATCCATAATCAAGTGGAGATCAAAGAAGCCCAACCAAAACAATTGTGGACTGACTGACAGTGACAACTGTGGATTGAACAAAGTTCTTTTTAAAAGGGCTGTTTTGAAGGTTATGATTCTGATTTTGGAGGGATGAAGGTGATTGACAATAGAAGGAATCACATGTGAAATTCCCAAATAAAAATTGACTTTAAAAATATTAAGATAAAAATAAGTTTCTCACAAAAAGTCTGGAAGTGTAGCAACTTAAGGAAATGGTCAGTTACCCAGAATCTTCCTATCTTGTTGTTATACTACATTCAGCACAGATCTTCCACACCATGGTTTAAGGTAATAAATGTCAGTGTTTACATTTGCATTCCAGCTAAGCAGGAAGGAGAACAGAAGATGGGCACATCCCCTCTTACAGAAAAAAAGAATATTTTCTGTAATTTTCATACAACACTGCTACTTACATCTCACTGGCCAGAACTTAGAGGTCATCTAGTTGCAAGGGAAGCTAGGCTTATACACTATATTCTTGGGGGGCAGCATGTATATTTAAAATCAGGAGTATTGGGGTGCCTGGGTGGCTTAGTGGGTTAAGCTTCTGCCTTCGGCTCAGGTCCTGAACTCAGGGGCCTGGGATCGAGCCCCACATGGGGCTCTCTGCTCAGCAGGGAACCTGCTTTCCCCTCTTTCTCTGCCTACTTGTGATCTCTCTCTCTCTCTGTCAAATAAAATCTTTTTAAAAAATAAAATCAGGAGTATTTTACTAAAAAGAGGAAAAGTAATGTTGGTTCACCAGAAGTTTCTGCTATCCCACTCATAGGTCCTTTTTGAAAAAACTTTCTGATGATGATATTCAGCCACCCAAGAAGTGAACAAATAATCAGAACTGGAGAAGTCATGGTAAAAAAAAGATGGGAGATGAGCTCTGAATCAATTTAATCATTCTTCAGTTTCACTTAAGTATTTTTTTTGTTAACTCAGGCAAAATTAATTGATACCTTTTTATTTTTAAAAAACTGATCTAATATGATCCCATTCTCATGAAATTATTTCTGTCCATTCAACTACCTGGCCATGAATCTGACTGTATCTGTTTAGAAATATTATAGTTCCCCAAAACCTAACTGGTTATTTCTGGAAAAGTGAGATTTAAGACAATTTTTTTCTTTGTATCTTTTTGATGATTCAAAAATGTTTGAAATGAACACGTACCATTTTTTAGTCAAACAATAAATCATTGCCCTTAAAATATGTGTTGATAATAAATTTTATTGGAATAATATTTGGAGTCATTAGGATATACCTTTGGTTGATCCACCCACACCCTCTTAAGTAGAAAGATCAAGGGCCTGTCAGATCATTGAACAGAGTTAGGACATATGAGTGTAGCTATTTAACCACGATTTTCTCTATGTAGCTATTTAACTACAATTTTCTCTATAAAAGCTAACCATTTTGTTTAGAGCTAGACTTTGCAGCCATGACCTCATTAGCAATGAACTACTAAAAATTGACAATGATATTTTACCAGCTATCAACTAATGGGGTTAAAGTCCACATTATTAACCAAGTAAAATATTTTAAAATAGAACATTAAAAGATGCTCAACATCACGAGCCACCACAAAACTGCAAATCAAAACCACAAGTAGATACCACTTTATACCCGTGGAACGGCTACAATCAAAAAGAAAATTGCAAGCTTCAGAGAGGATGTGAAGAAATTGGAACCCTCATACATTTCAAGTGAGGATGTAAAATGGTGCAGCTGCTTTAGAAAACAATCTGGCAGTTCCTCAAAAAAGTTAAACATGGAGTTGCTGTGTGACCTAGCAATTCCACTTCTAGATATATACCAAGGGATATAACATCTATCCACACAAAAAAAACTTGTACATGAATGTTCATAGCAGCATTACTCATAATAGCCAAAAAGTGGAAGTAATCCAACTGTCAATTGATGAATGAATAAATAAAATATGTTTAACCATATAATGGAATATTATCCTCAATTCAAATTCAAAAAGAATGAAGTACTGACACAAGCTACAACATGGAACCTTAAAAATATTCTAGACAAGGGATACCTGGGTGTCTCAGTCAGTTAAGTATCTGACTCTTGATTTCAGCTCAGGTCATGATCTCAGAGCCATGGGATCGAGCCCCACAGCAGGCTCTGTGCTCAGCAAGGCGTCTGCTTGAGATTCTCTCTCTCTCTCCCTCTTCTTCTCCCCCTCCCCCTGACATACACTCTCTCTCTAAAATAAATAAATAAATCTTTAAAAATATATTCTAGACAAAAGAAGCCAATCACAAAAAAACACATAATGTATATTCCATTTACAGATGGAATGTTCAGAAGAGGCAAATCTATATAAACAGAAAGTAGATTAGTGGCTTTCCAATATATGTGCTGCTGAAGTGAGCATAGATTAGTGGCTTTCTAGAGCAGAGAATGGGTAGGTGAGGGAAATGTGTGTGACTACTACTGAGTATGGGCTTTTGGGGTGGATGATAAAAATGTTCTAAAATTAGATTGTGATTATGTTTGCACAACTCTGAATATACTAAAAAACCACTGAATTGTACACTTTAAATGGGCGATTTTACAGTATGTAAATTTGAATAGAGCTAATAAAAATAAAATCAGTGTTCAACTTATTTTATTTGGTTGTTGCAGGTTGATTTCGTATATGTTATACATAATAATCATTCCCATATAATTCCTTAAATGTCATTCATTTTTAGAGAAGAAATTATTATTCATAGAGGAAAAGATTGATTTTTAAATTAAAGTTCATAGTTTTAATCTATCATCCAGAACCTATCCTATGTTTAATGTTTTTATAGGAATATTAAACATTTTGGGTAAACTACATGTCACATTAGAAGGCACAAAATGCTTAGGGCTAAAGGAAATGGGCAATTATCAATCATTTGTGGAGAAAAGAACTTTTCAGGTTTTTTTCTCCACCTCTTTTCAAACATTTTTAACAAAGGATAAAGAGGGAGGCTCTATTGAACTCTAAAAGACACTATAGCCTAAGATCAAATAAAAAAAAAAGTTTCCATGAATTTTCACTGAAGGTAAAGTTTCTTTATATTCTCTATTCAATAAAGGTAACATGAAAGAACTAGATCAGACAAGTAAGAAAAGGGCTCTTTAATCCATGTTTGAAAAGGACCTATTCTAAAAAGCATTCCCGGATATCCAGAGTCTATCTTTCAAATGTAATTACCTATGATTCTATATAAAGTCTAATTTACAGTCTAATTTAATTGCAGACCAACTTGCAATGTACAAACATCTACAACTTCAGCTCACATTTGATTTTCTTAGTCCAAACATGGTCCCTGGTATAATTCTTCTTTTCTGCTCCTGGTAATAATTCAGCTATAGTGTTCCTTTCTAATAAAGCCCCATTGAAACTCCTGCAAGAGATCCCTAATCTCAAAGAGAAAATAATGAAAAATTAGTCACATAACTAATAACGTATGCTATAGTTTCAGTACATTTTATTTTTTAAAAGATTTTATTTATCTGAGAGAGAGAATGAGAGCACAAGTAGTAGGGAGGGGCAGAGGAAGAGGGAGAAGCAGGCTCCCCACTGAGCAGGGACTCCCCCCGCAGGAGGGAGTCAATTCCAAGACCCTGAGATCATGACCTGAGCCAAGGCAGACACCTAACCAACTGAGCCAGCCAAGCACCCCTTTCTAGTACATCTTAAATGTTTTAGGTCAGTTATAATAGGGGTCACATCTGGCTGTTAGATGTGGATCACTGTATGTGACATCATTACATATTCTTCCTAAGTGGACCCTATAGGCTGGTTAATGTGTCTTCTCTAAAATTTTTGCAGCATTTCCTAGTAAGAACAATGAGAGGTTCCTATAAGATGTTATTTTGTGTTTCAAAACTTTAAAGATGTGTGGCAATCTCAATGGTGGGTAGGATCCCATAATGATAATTTAATACTTATCATTACTAACTAGTAGCAGTAGTAGTAGTACTAGTTTTGTGCTACCTCCAGGTACACTTTCTGGAACACTGTTCAAGCTCACTGAAAGGGAAATTGTAATCATTTGCAAGGCAATAAGAATCATAGGATTCTAGGGCCGGAAAATATCTTAGAGATACCTTAATTTTACGAGTAAAGGAGGCTCAGGTGGTCAACAATGAAGATCTCTAACAACTTTATTGAGTGCTCGTATAGTCCAACTCAGTGCTGCTGTGGGGAGTAATTAATGTTACACAGAAAGCATCGTGAAATAGTGTGAAGGGGAAATCCTTTCCATTCAGAAGATAAGGCTCGCCCAAATTGTAATCCCTACTCCGTATTTAGGACTCTTTTGGCCTTGGGCAATTTACCTAATCTCTCTAGGCCTCAGTTTCCTCATTGGTAAAACGAACATAGTAATACCCACTTCATAGGATTGCTCTAAGGACTGAATGAGTTAAATACATCTAAGGAAACTGGGGCCCCATATGGACTCTCCTTTTCCTTATGGAGCAAAGATTTTGTGGGGCTATGGAGACATGCCTACCTAGAACCCATCACCTCCCCCACCTCTTGCAGGGCCAGACTCCCAAGCATCCAAAACACTGGAATTACCTACGTAAATGGCCCTAGGCCCACCTAGAGGGCTAACTTCTGGACTGCTCTGCTGGAGTGTACTCTCCCAGATCAGAGGCTGACCTGAAGGGACAGCTATTTACGGGGCAGGAGAGCGTGTATCTGAAGCTGGGATGCATGGACTGAGCATCCACAAACTTTTGTGCAAGGCCCCTCATGGACAGAGTAGGAGGTAGGACGAGAAGACAGGCAGCCTGGAGGCAGGGGCCCATTTCTCCTCATGCTGCCACATTCTGGCATGGAACTCAAGGGATTCTAAGAATTCTGCATTTGAATCTGACCTTCCAGGTTGTTATGAAGGCATATTTGACAAGAGGAAAGAACATATTTGATATCTTGCTCAATATCTAATTTTTAAGTGTGTAGACATATGGAAACGACCAATATAGTATTCTTGCCTTGCCCTGACGAGCGCTGGGGGGTAAACCTGGAACCTTGCCCATTGTAAGCATTCAGTACATTCTAACTATTATTGTTGTTGTTGTTGTCGTTGTTGTTATAAGTGACCCCTCTCACTTCTAGCAAAATAAAATCTTTCCTTTCCCCCACTGACCAGAGACAATACATACAGCCTGCCAAATGAACACTGATGTACAAACACTCAGGATAGAGATTTATAAAGGCCTGAACAGAGAGGCAAAAACCACCTTTCAGGCTAGCAAATACAACCAGGAGGTAAGCAAAGCCCTTGGCAATGATCAAGTGCCAGAAATTCTGTGCTAAGCATGAACCCAGCAGCCACACTTGCCCCTGTGAAGAATAACTCCCAGGGAAAGCCTGTACAACAACGAAGCCACACCCCCAGCACAGAGCTGCCCAGGGTAAGCAGCCATAAGACAAGAGGGTGATCAGCAGATTTGAGAGAAGAGGAAAAGAGACCCAAGTAGAGCTGAGCACGGATTATTCTCCTTATTCGCCGTAAAGATGAGCTGGGAGTGGAACAGAAGCCTACTGTTGTCCTGCACCATCTACTTTGATGATAGCAGAGAATGTGGGTCCACACATGCTGAAAAGATCCCTTTGTTAATTTTACAAAGTCCTGAATTTTAAAACATGTTCCAAAGAAGATAGAATTTGATCCATTCCTTACACTTCGCACCTGCATAAATCTCAAATGGATCAAAAATATAAATGTATTGTGTAAGGCTGATGAATCACAGACCTGTACCCCTGAAACAAATAACACATTATATATTAATTTAAAAAAAAGAAAAAATATATAAATGTAAAAAAAATATATTATCAAAGAACTGACTGAAAACATGAGTTAATTCATCTACAACCTGGAGAAACATTTCTAATCATGATGCAAAAATCCAGAACTAAAAAGGGCAAAAACTGATACATTCAATTAAAAAAAAAAATTATGACTTTTTTGCAGGGCAGAGACTATCATAAGAAAGTGAGAAGAAAATTTATTAGCTGGGAAAAATATTTGTAACCAGTATTGCAGAGAAAGGGTAATTATTTCTAATATATGAGCTTCTTTTGATAAAAATAACACTACTAATTCCATGGGAAAATGTGAATAGACAGTTCATATAAGAAATAAAAATGGAAAAAAAAAAAAGAAATAAAAATGGCCCTTGATCATGTGAAAAAAGAATTGCTCAAAATAAGAGAAGTTCAAATTAAAAACTACACAGATTTTAAAACAAGGATGATCAACTGCACAGTCTCAAGGATATCTAAGGACAAAAAGAATAAAATGGACGTGTCCCAGAAAACAGACTCTAAAGTTAAAAACAAAAATTAAAATCTTCTCAGTCATCATATTGGAGCATAATAAATAATGCTCCAGGAATGCAATCAGCAAAATCCAGACTTTGGGCAATTCCTAAGGACAACTTGTTTTTTTTGTTTTGTTTTGTTTTGTTTTAAACCAATTACAAGAAATAAAAATAGGAAGTGGAGGGAAAACTGCTTATTAGAAGATAATTAAAAGACATACCAATCTCATATAGCTTACTTGGACCCTGATTTGAACAAACTATTCGAAAAACAAACACTATGAGATAACCGTAGAAATGTGAGCACTAACTTAATATTTGACGGTTTTTAAGGCATTGTCAATTTTTAGGTGTTATAATGTCAATGTGATTATGCTTTTTAAAAAGAAATCTTATCTTTTAGAGATACACGCCGAAATATATACATATGAAAAGTTCTGAGGTCTGAAAAAAAAATAAAAAGAAAAGTTCTGAGGTCTGAATTTGCCTCATTTGCCAAAAATAATCTGGGGGCGCGAGGTGGGTGGGGCTACATCTGAGGTCAGATTAGCCCTGTGCTGGTTAGTACTGAAGCTGGGTCATAGCTACACGTTGGTTCACTATACTGTTCTCTCTACTTTTTAAAGTTTGAAATTTCCATATGTTCCATATTTCCAGTTTAAAAAAAAAAAACAAAACTGCTTCAAATACTGTTAGGTCCAGGACTCTGGAAAGGACCTGTCCTCTCTGATTGTTATAGCCAAGATTCTAAATGGCACATGAGCAAAGTAGCATTCTCTACAGAACCTTCTTTTGGGCTTATGTCCATTTCTCCTGCACAGTGTTTTGTTACTACGGTCTCATTAAAATGGGCCAAGTAAAATCTTGGTTCATTATTTCCTCCAATGAGAAAAAGGAAATACAGAGTGATGGTTAAGGATTCAGGGTCTGGGTCAGAGGGCTGTACTCGGATCCAGCTCTACCACCTGCATATGAGACCCTGGGCAAGTCATGGAGATAACACTGATTCCCATTTCATAAATATGTTGTGAGGATTCAGTGATTGACATAATGTATGTAAAATGCTGAGAATACCTAGCACATAATAAATGTGCAAAATATTTGTTATTGTTAATGATAGTAAATGTCATCAACATTTAAAATATTTGCCCACAGAAGGTTCCCAGAGATTTTAAAATAAGATTTTAACTTAGTTATTCACATGTCTGTGTGATTGCCTGAATTACTATTGTTGTGTTTATAAACATAAAATTGGTGTCTATTTTCTGAACCAGTTTTATTCTCTTTTTCTTTTCTTTTTTTTTTTTTTTTGAGATTTTCTTTATTTGAGAGAGAAAGAGAGAGAGATAGGGGGAGAGAAAGCATGAGCAGGGGGGAAGGGGCAGAAGGAGAGAAGCAGACTCCCTGAGCCAAACACAGGCTCAGTCCCATGGTCCTGGAATCATGACCTGAGCCAAAGGCAGATGCTTAACCAATGGAGCCACCCAGGCGCCCCTTGGAACCAATTTTCTGATAAAACATTCTGATAAAAGAATGTGTTGGAACTGATGCTACATCAAACTGAAAATTCTCCACAGCCTTAAAAGCATCAATATTGCTTATATGCAAAGACTTCAGAGCTAAATAATATGCCACAAATTCATTAAATTGCTACCACTATAGAACATAGCCAAATAACTTCAAAATTGTTCAGAGAAGACACAATAGTATATCATCAAATGAACAGTAGCACAAAGTCCTCAGTATCTAGTACTTGTGCCCTAGAGTGAGGAATATTAGAGAAACATTTAAAATCAAATGGCTTGACCCCTGAAATCCTGAATTTCTGAAAACATTTTACCAATGAAAGAGAAACTTTAAAACTTACTTTTGTGAACTCCGCTGCTGGTCCCCACAAATACCGACCTCATCTTCCATATTAGCAAGGATGTTTCATTCCTCAGATGAAAGGTGAACAATATGAATAGAAGACGACAGAATGACCAAGCCAGGAGCACATAGGCAGAAACATGACCTGGGGCCTGCCTGCTCTAGTCACTTTCTGCACAAGGCCCTCCGTCTCCAGGTCTTAGTGTGCTCCACTGTGAAATGAAGGGGCTAGTAGACTCAACCACCCATAGGACGCCTTCCACCTCTAAAACGTTATGGCCAATTAATAGCATTCATTTGTTCTTGGCAATACGTATTTCAGGGAAGTCATACAATTAAGCTCCACATTTTTTCTTGACAGCCTACTTCAAAGAGTGGTGAAAACAAGGTAGTATGGAGCTATTCACTCGAAATCTAGTGCTGGGTTAGCTCAGGCCCCAGTCCTGCCTGGGGTCGGGGTCGGGGGCTGGGGGGGAGGATAGAGGAAGGAGGAAGAAGAGATAGGAGGAAGAAGAGATACCTGCGGCCTGACAAACCCCCTCACCCCCTCCGCAACTACTTGGCCCTGATGGCCTTGGTGATCCTGGCGGCACCCCTGCGCAGCTGAAACGCCCACATCATGCGTCGGGTCCAGGCCGCGTTCCTCCTCTTCAGGGACCCCTTTGAGAGCCGGAAGGATTCCATCCGCCACAATCTCTCCTCCAACCCATGCTTCTGCAAGATGCCTAAAGATCCCGCGGAGCCCCAGGCCAAGGGCAACCTCGGGGCCGTGGACGAGAGCCTGATCCTGGCCTAGGCGATGCCACTGCAGAGCATAGCCCTGTGGCGGCGCTGGCAGAGCAGGGACATGCAGGAAGTCTTTGCCCAGGACCTGGTCCCTCCACGCTGCACTGCTGGCCCTAGCGGCCCTCCGGTCCTCAGCCCACTCCCACTGAGGGCTTCAGCATGAAGTGTTTGCTAGGGGACCCCAGCAAGGGGGCACCACGGAGCAGCCCAGGTCTAGCAGGCGCTGGGCACAGTGGGGAGAAGGTGATGCCCACTCCACCCCTGCCCTCTGAGAGCCCTCTCTGGCCCTCTACCCCCTTCCCGGGCCCAGAAGAGCAGAGGGGAGACTTCCTAGGGGGCACCAGCAGGCTCTCACCCCTCTCCCCTGAGCACCCAGCCTGGCCCCACCACTTACTCTGGGACACTGCAAACCCTGGGGGACTGTCACAGAGCCTCACTTTGGAGGCAGCTGCCCACCTCCTACTTGAGGGTCTACCCCCACCCACATCCTGTCCCCAGTGCCTACCGTCAGCCAGCCCAGCCTACTGGAGGGTGGCCCCTGAAACTCATGCCCCCCAGGGGGTGCTGCTCTGGGACCTAGATGCCCTTCCAGGGGGTGCCGCCCTACCAGGGCATCTGTGATGTGTGGCTAAGCTACCCCCAGGATCTAGCTACCTCCACCCCAGGCTGGCTAGTCTCCTGTACAGTCTATGAGGCTCCCAGAGCAGGGGCTGCTTTCCTCTCCTACCTTCCTGGCTTTTGGGGAACCAAGGCCAAGACAACCAAGAGGTGTCTGTGGCCACAGCAACCTTGAAACACCAGGCACCCACGTGCTGAGAATCCATCATGTTTCTCTGACCACCCCACAAAAGGTTGGATTTGGCCCAGGCACTGTCCTGGCTCTGATGGTCAGTCATGCCTCTCCTACCCCCAGAGGCAAGACTGGAAATAGTGAGGACTTTGCTTGCAGGAGCCCCTTCCTGATCCCACTGTCTCTGGCCCTCTCTGTCCATCTATCCTTCCTTCCATCCATCCCTCACCATGTGTCACTTTCCCTCTCTGGCTCCAGGCCTGGGGAGGGAGAACCTAACTGTGGCTCAAACCCTAGGTCCTCCCCTCCCTCATGTGCCTGGGAAAGAGGTAGCACCTTTTTGGGAAAAGGAAATCAAGACCCTGCTTGGTTTGTGTGGTGGTAGTGGGGAAGATAACAGTAAAGGAGTAGACAATAAAAAAAATATTATTATTATTATTAAAAAAATTTTTAAATAAAAAGACTGGGTCAAACTTGGAAATGTACTTAAAATCATGTTGTCAATTATATATCAGTAAAAACGGGGGAAAAACTTAATGGAATTGTATACTTTCAAATGTTAGGTTTTATGGTGTATGAATTACCTCGAAGAAGGAAAAAAAAAAGAAAGAAAGAAAGTATCTTGGGTGGCCCAAAGAGGCTTAAATAGTGATGTGAACCAGAGTATGAACCTTTATAACTGAACAAAGAAAACCTGGATGGCAAATTTAGCTAGACCAATAGTGAGAAGCACCCTTTACCAAGACCGGCTACATAATTTGCATGGTCCAGGACAAAATGAAAATGCAAAATCGTGGTCCAAAATCGTGAAGAATTTTGGGGCACCTGGGTGGCTCAGTGGGTTAAGCATCTACCTTAGGCTCAGGTTATGATCTTGGGGTCCTGACTGGAGGGCTCCCTGCTCAGCGGGAGTCTGCTTTCCTTCTCTCTCTTCCCTCCCCCGCTCCCATGCTCGTGCACTCTCTCTCTCTCAAATAAATAAATAAATAAATAAATAAATAAATAAATAAATAAATGAAATATTTTTTTTAAAAAAATTGAAGAATTTCTAGAAAGTGACAGCAGAGCATTAAACCAAACTCACACCCTTCTGGGCATGGGACCGTGTGTGACTCCACAGGTCACAGGCCCATGAAGCTAGCTGTACTTATGAACTATTAACATTTTCTAGGTGCAGGACAGAATGACTAACAGATAACTGTTTCAATTTTCACCACAAATTTGCAAAAGTAATATTATCATCCCTATTTTGTGGGAGGAAATAAAGGCTTCAAGAGGTTAAAGAATCTATCCAAGTTCTCACAGCCTGTAAATGACAGAGCCAAACTTCATACTGAGGCCTGACTCCAAAGTCATATCTTCACCAGTGGCCTTTAAACTTATTAGCAAAAATGTTTGAGTGAGTACACCAACATATGTGGAAACATAGGAAGATAAATTATACAATATAGTACTGTATTTATAAATCATGTACTTTATGAAGCATATAAAACAAAGACATTTTGAAGATGCTATAAATAGATATTCTAATATTTTCTTCCCATACCTCAACCAATTGCCTTTCACAATTTCCTGTAGTACCCAGGGGTTAAGGCTGCCCTTCATCCAGACAAAATTAGAGTTCATAGTACTCAAGATATTAATTTTCCTCTGAAGTGTGAACATTTTAATAAGATATTCTTAAAGGGTAACACTCAAAAAGGGGGTTGCTCATGATGGAATTTTAGGCCCTGTGAAACGCAAGGGGCATTTACTTTCTTAATCCTGGAGGCTGACTTGCCTTGGAGAAATTGCATTTTGTTTGCTGATAAAACAAGCAGGCTGGGCCTGACCAAGATTTTTGGTGTACTCTAGGTTATCTGCACAGTTGTATAGTGAAGGTGGATTAGGGAACACCCGAAGGAAAACATTCATTTGACAGGTGTTTACTGAGTGCCCGTGACAGGCTAGAAACCTTGCTAGTTGCTAGGGATAGAGTGAGCCTGCCAGCCAAGAGCTAAGTGTGTTCTAAAGGAACAGAGGGGGCTCCATGCCAACAGAAATAACCTTGGAAAGAGATGCAGTTTGTCTTCTTTTCCTTGAGCATAAAGCTTTCGAAAGCAAAGACTATGCTTACAGGTGCATTTTATGAAAAGATAGTTCAATACATTAGAACTTGATGAAAATCACAAATTTTCCTTTAAAATGTTAGCATTGACCTTTTATAAGTCATCTTTCTCTAAACTATAGAGTAGTTTTTAGATCCTCTTGAAATACTGGGATGCCCCAAAGGGCACTACAAAATTTGTTTTTGAATTCTGCTTTTATCTCTTTGTACGGAATCAGTAATAATCTGTAGTTGAATCACGCAGTGCTAAAGATGGACGGCCCAAGATAAAGGAGATTTTTTACAACTCTCTTCCTCCAGATGGCGACAAAGGACCGTGTCTTTGAAACAGGGCTCTAGCTCATAGTCTATGACACCAACTCTGGGCTGTTTAAATTAAATGGAAAACTCAGAATTTATTTCCTTACCAAATTTAAAAGGAAAAAAAGGCAAATAAATGACATCTACAGAACTGTATTTTTCTAATATCCTATTGGTTTAAAGGGTGAATTATTTGGATAGACTGCTTTGTAAAAGTAGCACCAGGAAAAAAAGGATGGGAGTAGAAAGAAGAAAGTTGGAATCGCAGATTATATATTGAGATGGGTATGTCAACAACGGTTCACATTCCCTTCTTTGGTTGCTATGGTAACTTCCAGGTTCATATACTCAGGCTTTGTTTTAATAGAGCTCTGAAATCAGTGGAATGTTAGAGCCACAGTCAGACTGCCTGGTTCAAATCTTATCTCCGCCCTTTACTAAACATGTGACTCTCAAGTGATTTAACATCTCTCTGTGTCTCAGGTTCCTCATCTGTAAAATGGGGATAATGAGTAACTGAGAATAAGCATGTAAAGCACTGAGCACAGTACCCGGCACATACTATGTATTTAATAAATCAGCAGTCATCACCAAACCACTATCATGACCACCCCTACACCGTCTACAAAGACTCATGAAAACGTTTTTTTCCCCATATTTTACAAAGAAGCATACTTCTTGGTATTGGCTAATCCCACATAAGGGGGGGAATACTCTGGGGCTAAACAGTATTATTTGAATATCTGGCTCATTGCTTAAAATATCAAATTGTTCAGTTTTTCATTCTGAAGCAGTCAAATAATTTGATCAATGAATCACTCCATTCTGTTCAATCTCCATTTAGAAGCTTTCTCATTTTTGCTGTAATAAAAAATTACATACATAAATTAGTAAATTTATGCAGAAAACCACATTTTTACCAACCTATTTCTTCTTTTAAGTAGACTTTTGCATAGCCAATCTATGTTTCTATTCTAGCATTTACTCTGTAATTACTAGGAAAAAAGAGAATAAAAATAAGTATCATTTTCCAAATTCTACAACCATCATGAATAAGTTTAACCTACTCATATTTGCAGGAGATGCTTGGCTATATATTGGATATATCCAATATCCAAAAATAAATAAATAATATTCTTGCTTCCAAAAGTATTTAGTATTAGCACTAAAATATCACTAATTTGGGGCGCCTGGGTGGCTCAGTCGTTAAGCGTCTGCCTTCGGCTCAGGTCATGATCCCAGGGTCCTAGGATCGAGCCCCGCATCGGGCTCCCTGCTCGGCGGGAAGCCTCCTTCTCCCGCTACCATTCCCTCTGCTTGTGTTCCCTCTCTCGCTGTGTTTCTGTCAAATAAATAAAATCTTTAAAAATATATATATCGCTAATTTTCTCAGGGCTTAGGCAGTTCTTTCAACATTCATCCTTTCCACTGTCATTAATTTTTTTAATTGTCAAAATAATTTTCCAAATTAACAGCCAATATGCCTGCTCTCAGCTGGTCAAGATTCAGCTGGTCTGTTGATATGGTTGATCTGTTTTGTTTTTCCTTCTAAGCAGTTCAATTTATCTACAAAATCCCAATTGTCTTGCTAGCATTCCTTAGCAAATTAATAATGTATCCTCTGCCCAACATTGTCTTTTAAATTCAAATGCTTTGCTTTTGATAGAATCATTTCTCATTGTTTTTCTACTCACTATCAGTGAGACTCAAGTCCTTTGGTAGCGATGACCGTTGGCTCGTATCATCCATCCACACTCATGTCTCCCTGCTTCGGCCTGATGACAGAACTTGTGGAGAAATATGGAGTCACAGGCAGAGATCCTCTTAAGAACCCTGGGCCAGGAGAGTCAAAAGGACACATCAATAGCATAAAGCTTGTCTCCCATTAGCTGGATAAATTGACACTTTCTAAAAATTATGCTTTTTATGCACTTCTAAAAATTTATGCACTTCTGAAAATTATGCAGTTTACACATTTTACTTTGTAATCAACATTATTTGGCTGCATTCTAAGATTTTTAAGATATTTTTTTTGAAGTCAGAGAAACAGAGTGCCTGGGTGGCTCAGTTGGTTAAGCTGCTGCCTTCAGCTCAGGTCATAATCCGAGGGTCCTGAGATCGAGCCCCACATCAGGCTTCCTGCTCAGGGGAGAGCCTGCTTCTTCTCCTTCTGCCTGTTTCTCTGCCTACTTGTACTCACTCTCACTCTCTCTCTCTAATAATTAAAAACTTTTAAAATAGGGGCGCCTGGGTGACTCAGTGGGTTAAAGGAACAGAGGGGGCTCCATGCCAACAGAAATAACCTTGGAAAGAGATGCAATTTGTCTTCTGCATCTCGGTTGCTCAGGTCATGACCTCAGGGTCCTGGGATCAAGCCCCGCATTGGGTTCTCTGCTCAGCAGGGAGCCTGCTCCCCCCTCTCTCTCTGCCTGTCTCTCTACCTACTTGTGATCTCTCTCTCTCTGTCAAATAAATAAATAAAATCTTTAAAAAAAAAAAACAACTTTTAAGATAAATAAATAAAGTCAGAAAAAACTTGTGTGATCTCTGGTACTATTTCCATGTTTCACTTCCTATTTGTGACCTCATCAGAGGGAAATAAGCCCATCCTTTCTAACAAAATATTAGAGAAAAACATGTTGTGACAGTCTCTTTGGTGTCCCCAGTGAAACATTTCCTGGTATTCATGCTTTTGTATATACAAGTCCTTGACTCTGACCTTGGTCATGTGATTGGCTTTGGCCAATGGGACATTAGAAAGTGCAGTGCAAGTAGAGGTTTAAGAAGTACTTGCACATGGGGGGGGAGTGTCGGGGGGTGTGCTATCCTCTTGGAATGCTTCATCTTAAAGCTAGACCCCCGAAAGTTTACAAGTGGAGGGAAAACACAGAAGCCATTCGGACATTCCACTTCCAACCAAGCTGTTGACAGAATATAACAGTGAAAGTGATCTCGGCCACAAAACACGGGGCAGAAGTTCCTCCCAATGGGGCAAAGTCAACCCACAGAATCATGAGAAGTAACAGGTTATCGTTCAGCTACTGTGTTTGGGGATGGCTTGTTACATAGCAATAGGTAGCTGAAAAACATGTAAGAAATTACCTTCTTAATGACACATGGTGTTTACCTGAGGTTTCCTCTCTGGCAAGCACCACTGTGTACACATTTCATTTTGATAAAGATTCAGCTCTCAATTTATATCCAATATCCAAAAGAATGAGGCCTGACACCCTGCAGTGTGCTTTGGCCTTTGAGCTATTTAAAAACCTGTCACCAATGCAGACCTATCCTCACTGACATCTCCACCAGGAAGTCTGGCTGGCTGGTGCTCTAGACGTCCCAAATCTTATTTCGGAAAACGCTGACAGATTGTTTCACAGAATATTGTCATAAACCATGTCACTGAATACTGAGTTGCCTTCATGGGAGCGGATTTCTACAGATTGGGCTTATCTTTTTAGATTTCTGTGATTCCAACATTTCCTTTTCTGTTAAACTGTGAATTTATTAAAAGTCATTATGAAACCATAGAAAACTTAAAAGAAAAGTTTACCTACAAAAGAAGTCTGAACATTGATGGCAGACTAGTTGAATCCAGTCCAGCATGTCCACACAATGGCGTGCTATGTACCGAGAAAACAATGAGTGAATTCCGTAGTACTGACATGCAAAGTCCTCCCAGATAGAGCAGTAAATGAAAAAAAAAAAAAATCAAGTTTCAGAACAGCATTATGGTATGCCACCCTTTGGGTTAAAAGGGAAGGAACTCTATATTTGTATTTGCACGTATGCGTGATATATTTAAAAATCTAAGAACAGGATGGGAAACTGACACTAGGGGATTAAACACAAGAAAGAAACTTTTCACTATTACATATTTTTATATTTTCTTGTTGTTTTTTTTTTTTTAAACACATGAATGTACTACCTATTCAAAATATAAAGTAAGTTGTTCCAGTTTGGGAAGACATGAACTAAAGTATTAGCAGGGATTGCCTCTGTGAGATAAGATTTCACATATTTTTTTTTGTTTATTGTATTTGCTATTTTTCCACACAAAAAATTTTCATGTAATTTAAAAAGCAATACTTAAAAATTATTAAATAAAAAAAATCCACTGATAGTCCCACCATTCAATCCAAACACAACAATTATTTTTCTAGGCATAAACCTTGTAATCATGAATAAATACAATTGGGGCGTGTGGATGGCTCAGTCATTAAGCATCTACCTTAGGCTGAGGTCATGATCCCAGAGTCCTGGGATGGAGCTCCACAAAGGTCCTGAAATCAAGCCTCACACTGGGCTCCCTGCTCGGTGGGAAGCCTGCTTCTCCCTCTCCCACTCCCCCTGCTTGTGTTCCTCCCTCTCTGTCTCTTTCTGTCAAATAAATAAATAAAATCTTAAAAATCTTAAAAAAAAATTACATACAATTTGGTATCCCTTCTCTGAATATACCAAGGTTTACATAATCCTATGGCTGAATACTTTGACATTTTTTACTGTATCTTTTCATAAATAATGATGCAATAAATGTAAAAAAGTTTTCCATATGTACAAGAGATCCTCAAAAGTAACATTCTGTTTCAAATGGTATAAACATTTTCAAAAGCCTGATATGTACTGTCTAAATGTTTTCCAAAAGGATTGGTGCCAGTAGAAATTTATGAGAACTCCAGGTTCATTAAACTGTCATTAGCATTCATTAACATTTTAAAAATCTTTGCTAATAGTTAAATTTGAAACTCTTTATAACTTGTCTTTACATTTCTTTTTTTTAAGATTTTATTTATTTATTTGACAAGGAGAGAGAGATCACAGGTAGACAGAGAGGCAGGCAGAGAGAGAGGGGGAAACAGGCTGAACAGAGAGCCAGACATGGGGCTAGATCCCAGGACCCTGAGATCATGACCCGAGTCGAAAGCAGAGGCATTAACCCACTGAGCCACCCAGGCGCCCCAGTCTTTTTGCAGCTAATAAAGATGAACATTTTTCTATTTGTGTGCTGATGAGTTTAATTCCTAAAATATTTTTGCAAGTCCTTTGCCCATATTGAGATTTTAGAGGGTTTTCTTTGTTTACAGGTTTTTAAGTATATTTTAATTATTAGCAAGTGTTAGACACCTTGTCTGTCCTATTCATTGGAAATATTTTCCTCTGTTAATCTGCATTTTGTTTTATTTTACTGCATGTAGTGTTTTTGTTTATTCATCCCTATTATATATGCTTTGACATTGCCACCCTTCAGAATTCTAACAATTCACTTCTATTTTCTTCTAATTTGATATACTTTTATTTAATTTTTTAAAAATTTATTTAGAATTAATTTCTGTGTGCAATG
>CM053610.1:60365994-60461327 GCA_028646535.1 Procyon lotor
CCTATATTTCACATTAAAAGTATTTCTCCAGGGTGCTTGGGTGACTCAGTCGTTAAGCATCTGCCTTCAGCCCAGGTGATGATCCCAGGGTCCTGGGATCGAGCCCCGCATCGGGCTTTCTGCTCAGCAGGAGGCCTGCTTCTCCTGCTACCACTCCCTCTGCTTGTGTTCCCTCTCTCACTGTGTTTCTGTCAAATAAATAAAATCTTTAAAAAAAAAAAAGTATTGGTACTTTATGGGTTTTGTTTTGTGAATGGGGTCTCTTTTTGTTTTATTTTTCTAACCGATTTTTCCTTACATGGAGGACTCCTAGTGATTATATATTTACCTTTAATCTCACCCTTTGGGTGGCTCTATTATTATCCTGGAAAACAATTTCCAGTTTGGGTTTTCTGGAATACAAGTTGTTTTGACACTTAAATTGGCCTGAAACTCTGTTAATTCGGGGTGGGGGTGGGGGAGGGGGTGTGTGGTCATTATTGGTACCACAATGGCCAATCAAAGGGGTGATCTGAATACTTCTCATCAATTTTACTGTTTTGTGGACACAGCCTGTTTTAGGGATGTTACCATGGAACCTTGTAAAAATAGAATTGTGAATGTACGCTGATGAATTACAAGTATAAGAACAGTGCCTGATTTAGATGTGAGCCGGGCACTCCTACCTCTCGCTCTGTTATGACACTCGCAGGTGAAGAGAGGTGAGAATCCTAAAATAGAAAGGAAATTGAAGAAATCAGCAGAATGGCTGAATCAGTGGCTGGTTTTAATCACCTGCACAGACGTCTGAGTACGTTCCATATTTAACTGGTTCTACCTTGCTACCTTTGTACAGATGAAGATTCCTAAGAGAATTTGGAGGACATGGAGATCTGTCACTTGGTGCTACTACAAAGGTACCCATATTGCCTTCCTTTCATCTTGGCCAAGAAATGAGGTTGTTCTTTGTCCTCTTCATTGCAATTCTTCTCTAGATACACATGGAAGTGGACTCTGGTTCCCTTTGTCTTATCCCGGGAGCAAACATGGCCAACAGTGCTCTCTGTGGTGGGAAAACCGCCTTGCCCAAGCTCCTGGCAAAAGGACGGGAGCAAGGTATTCTGCTCCAATGAAGAGGACCCACAGGGAGTATAGGGGATAAAAACACTGAGAGGGGGTGCCTGGGTGGCTCAGTCATTAAGCGTCTGCCTTCGGCTTAGGTGATGATCCCAGGGTCCTGGGATCGAGCCCCGCATCGGGCTCCCTGCTCAGCAGGAAGCCTGCTTCTCCTGCTACCATTCCCTCTGCTTGTGTTCCCTCTCTTGCTGTGTTTCTTTCTGTCAAATAAATAATAAAATCTTTAAAACAAAAACAAAAACAAAAAACACTGAGAGAACAGTTACAGGGATGGGGACAGAAAGCTTGGTGTGGACAGATAAATGTCTTACCAGTAAAATAAAGAACTGTGTAATATGTTCTCTGTATTCTGTGTATGCTCCAGCCTTTAAACATCCAATTTTCCTTCAGATAATGGCTGCAACTTCCTTCCTGCTAAAGACCTGGTTGATGAGTTTCCTAACAAATGCATCTCCACCCTCCAGACAACTTAAGGTATAAACACCTGCATTTGTTTAAAACTTCTGCTTCTTCGGGCACCTGGGTGGCTCTGTCGATTAAGCGCTGCCTTTGGCTCAGGTCATGATCCTGGGGTTCTGGGATCGAGCCCCACATCGGGCTTGGTGCTCAGCAGGGAGCCTGCTTTTCCCTCTCCCTCTGCCTGCCTCTCTCCTTACTTGTGATCTCTCTCTCTGTCAAATAGATAAATCTTTATTATTTTTTTAAATATTTTATTTGACACAGAGTGAGAGATCACAAGCAGGCAGAGAGAAGGAAGCAGGCTCCCTCCTGAGCAGAGAAACCGATGCGGGGCTTGATCCCAGGACCCTGAGATCATGACCTGAGCCAAAGGCAGAGGCTTTAACCCACTGAGCCACGCAGGTGTCCCAATAAATAAATCTTTAAAAAAAAAACACCTCTGTTTCTCGGTCAAGATCAGTGAGCAAAAGATCAAGATGAAGTACCAATTTAGCAGAGAATGAATGATAAAGTGTATGTACCTATTAGAAGGAATATTTCCACTGAGCAGTGTCAGTAATATGCTAGGAGTTTCAAAGCACTACAGCTAGTAAAGAGCTAAAACAATGACTTGTGTCCTGAGAAGCTACAGGAGGATGATAGAAAAAGGTCATTATTTTACAATAGCAAATTAAAAGTACCCCAAAGGATATAAAAATACAGATTCAAAGGGGGGCATGCACCCTGATGTTTACAGCAGCATTATCAACAGTAGCCAAACTATGGTAAGAGCCCATATTTTTGGATGCATATGAATGGGTAAAGAAGATGTGGTAGATATATCTATACTGAAATATTACTCTGCTATGAAAAAGAATGAAATCTTGCCATTTGCAGTAATATGGATGGAGCTAGAGTGTATATGCTAAGTGAAATAAGTCAATCGGAGAAAGACAAATATCATATGATTTCACTCACATGTGGAATTTAGGAAACAAAACAGATAAATGTAGAAGAGAAAAAGAGGGGAGAGGGAAACAAACCATAAGAGACTCAACATCAGAGAAGTAACTGTGAGTTGATGGGTGGGGGTTGGGCTAGATGGGTGATGGGCATTAAGGAGAGCACTTGTTGTGATGAGCCCCTGGGTGTTGTATGTAGTGATGAACCACTGAATTTTACTCCTGAAAGCGATAGTGCACTGTATGTCAACTAAGTAAAATTTAAATAAAACATTTTTTAAAAGTAAAGTGGCAATCTCCCTCATAAGATCTGTAATAAATGATCCCTATTCTGAAAACTGGCCTCAGGCTGCGCCGTGGCACTGCTCTCCAAGGAGAAGCCCCCTCAGGCTGACATAGCTTGGCATCTGGAAGACCAGAGGAAACAAATATTCCATTGCTTGTCTTCTTTATCTGTGTGTTCTGACCTAGTGGCTCCCTCCCTTTTTCCTCCCAGATGGCGCTCCCTTTGTGGATTGTTCTGGAATAGAAGCAGGATGCACTCTTATTCTTGGTTATGGGGTGGGTGACATAGGAGTTCAAATGATACCCTGTTCTGGCAAAGCTGTTCACCCTCCAAGCTTGGAGTGAATGCTGACTACTTGCCCTTGGGGATGCATGGGCCTGACCTTCCCTTGCCTTGTTCACCACTGCACCCCAGAGCACGAGACAGTGCATAGCACCACTGGTCACAGTAAACTGTGGCGTGAAGGCAAAGCTTACCTGTATTTTTAGCCTTATATCTGTTCATTCCTATAGCTCCAAGGGACCTCCTATCCTTCAGAATGTTGTTTCAGACCTGGGGTCCACGACAGAGGAAGAAGGGACTGTTTTCTTCTATCTTCCTTTCCTTAGATACCATTGTCTCTGCTGTGAGCTCTGTCAACATTAAGAACATATTTTTTTCCTGGGAAAACTATCTAGGACTGGAGAGTCACTCATTTCCTCAATTTGGTGGAAACCAAGACTGTGTCTTAAGGAACCGCCTCCATTCCTGGGAGATGGCCCAGGTTAGAGTTGCCACAAGGGTCTCAGCTAGAGGGGACCCCTCTAGGTGACAAGGAACCATTAGGAATTGGGAGGGACGTGAGGATATGGAATTTTTCCAATTTTAGACTTTTGTTTATTTGGACTTTGACTAAAGAGGAAGATCATTCGATTTCAAAATACAGTTCCTTTGGACTTTCCCATGCAATTAGGTCTAATCTTTAAACTTTCATTTCTCCCTGAGAATCTGTAAAGGATGAGGAATTTATATTCACATCTGGGGCCCCTTTATAATGTTTGCATTTTATGTGTGAAGTATCTTACTTTTATCATCTGCTGTCATCAAAGAACCTCTGGTGATAGACAATGTGACTGATTTAAATGGGGGCTGGAAACAGAACAGGTGTTCATTTCCAGCTCTGTGTAGAGGAACCTTGGGGCTTACTGTATAGTTGTGACCCATCTCAAAGCCTTCCGCAGGCAACACCTAATCTACCCAGCAGATTTGGGGGGAGGGCTGAACCTTATACAATTTGTAGGGAGGGAGCAGTTTAAGGAAAAAGAAACACAAATGGTGAGTACAAAATTAGGTATAGGGCCAAGGAAGGGAGCTGAACAAAGGAGGGTCATGTAGCATCTGTATCCTTAGCTTTGATAAATCCAGCCTTCTGCCCACCTGTGGTCTGGAGGACATCCAAAGAAACGATGGCCAGTCCACAAGGACAGGAGCAGGACCCTCCGCAGGAGTTGTTGACTTCTCCCAAGATAGATGTACCCCCTGCTGGGCCACACACTTAACGGCTGCTTGCAAAATCATGTAAAATGATGTTATTATTCACAACAGACTCCTTTCATAAGTGTCTGTGGCCTCCACTGTAACCTCACTGCCAAGTTAGAATGTAAGTAAGTCTTAGATTGAATTCCTCTGCCCATGTAAATGTTGGTTAGAAGCAGGCATGAAACAATCCTACAACCTGTTCTGGGATCTCTATGAAGTCCCAGCTCTGTTCTGTGCATGGAAGGTTAACGAGATGCAAATATGACAATATTGTGGGGACAGGGTAGAGTCAGATTCAGGCATAATAATTGTCCACAAAAAGGATTTCAGAGTGGGTCTTTTCCCCTAAGTACAAGGATATTCTCTTATCCTTGAGCAACAGAACAGTAGTAATATCAAAATCAGGGAATTTAACATTGATACATACCTATTATTTAATTCATAGGCTATATTCGAATTTGTTTTGTCATTGTCTTAGTAATGTTCTTTATATCTATTTTTTGTCTTGGTCTGGTATTTTTGTCTTGGTCTGATCACAGGTTGCATGTGGCCATGATGTCTCTCTGCCTCCCCAAAGCTGGGACCGCTCCCCAGCGATTTTTTGCCTTTGTCCACCTTGACATTTTTGAAGAGTAAAGACTGATTAGTTTGTAGACTATTTCTCATTTTAGTTTTGCTTGATATCTCATAATTAAATTAAGGTTATACATTTTTGGCAGGAATGCTACAGAAGTGATGCCGTGCAGCTTATTGGGAAGCAAGTGACATTGGTTTGCCCCAATATTGGGTGATGTTAATTTTGATGGCTTGGTTACAATGGGGCACCCCAAGGTTCTTCACTATAAAGTCACTTCTTCCTCACGTGATTAATAAACAATCACCAGGAAGATACTTTGAGACTATGTAAATACACAGTTTGTCAGGAAGCCCACCCACTATTTTGGTAACATTGATGAGTTCTAATTCAATCATTTGTTTTTATTGTTTGATTTCTATTAAAAGGGAGAACTTTGTTTCAGTATGAACTCATGAAATTGTATTCAATGGGTTGTAATCCACTATCACTAAAATTTTAGGTAACAGTGAAAATGTCTATAATTTCCAGCCCACATCTTGTATACCTGTCATTTGACTGATGACATCCATTTATCTAATTACCAGAGCGACTGTTGCTAATCAGACATTAAGAGAGCTGAAGCACATTTAGTAGCCCAATGACCCCTGGAGTGTATATTCCTGAATTAGGAAAATTGAATACTCACAGAGTGTAGATTAAAGAATATAGTTACATCACAGTGCCTATGCTGAAGAATTTAAATTATACAGGACATCAATCATTAAACCTTAAACTTGAGAGGTCAACAGAATGAAAAGTTGGGTAATGTTAAGAAGAAATGCACCCACCTCTTCCTGGAACTAAATTAGTATGGTTTTTGGTCTCTGTTTGATTCAAGCTCAGGTCAGCCTCTCCCACATTTTTATTTCTTGGAAACCTAGTTTGCCTGTGTGGAGTTCATGCTCACTGCTCCCTGCCAAGCTGTAGGCTTAACAACAATGTTCTGCCCTCACAGGAGGAGACCTGAGATAGTCCAGCATCTTCTGTACTGGGTGGGTACATCTGTCTAATGCTCAGATTCAGTTACAAAGTCCATGTGCCCCAACACAAAACCACTTCTTCCAACCTAGCCTTGACCCCATCACAGAGTTGATGTTTTGGCCTTTCTCTGCATACCTCTTGTCTTATTTCTCCATTGGTTTGGAACACAGTGGGGAAGATGATAAATTTGCTGGCCCCGTCAGAGACCTCAACCTTCTAAGACCCACCCCTTTCATTTCTACATCAAGGCAGTCAAGCAGCTGCTCTGTGTTGATGACTCTCTCAGCTTTTCTTTGTATTTTTCTTCCTTAAGATATTTATTTATTTATCAGAGAGAGAGAGGAGAGAGAGTGAGCACAAGCAGGAGGAGCAGCAGGCAGAGGGAGAAGCAGACTCCCCATCAAGCAGGAAGCCCAGTGTAGGACTCTATCCCAGGACCCCAGGATCATGACCTGAGCCAAAAGCAAATGCTTAACCAACTGAGCCACCCAGGAGTCCTGCATCTCTCAGCTTTTCAACATATTGAAGTATCTTCTAGATTAAGAGAAGAAATCCGAAGCTTGTTTTGACCCTCCTCATGAGAATGCTAGTGCTCCCTGGGGTCTCTGTGTGCTTCTTCCTGCTCTGTCCTCCCAGCTGATATTCCATCCAGCAGCTAGAATCAAGCTGTGGAACCAAACCAAATCACTTCTCTGTTCAAATCCCTCCATGATCCTCCCTCTTCTTCAGCATCAAAGTCAAAGTTCTTACCATGGCCTACGGAAATGAAAACATAGTTTAGGTTGTAAACTGGGTGGATCGTACTAATTACAAACTAATTACATTAGCTTGCTTATGGCCTAACCCCTGTTACCTCTCTACCTCTTCCCCTTCCCCTTGCTCACTCCTTTCCAGCTACTCTGACCTTACTTTGTTGGTCAAACACATCAGGAGCATTTTATCCTCCAGGCCTCTGCCCTAGACATTCCCTCTTCCTAGAACAATTTTCCCAACTTATCTGTGTTACTCATTTCCTTACCTTCTTTGAGATTTTCTCAAATGTCACAGTGATTCCATTGTCAGACCCTCTAAGTTGCAACCCCCTCTCAAATATATACAACTCTTTAATCTCTTTCCAGTATGCATCAGGACTTACTATAACTATATATTCTATTTAATAGTGTGTTAATTTTCTGTGTTTCCCCACTAGAACATAAGATCTCTCAGAATAGAGCATTCACCCAAAGAGAGAATTAGAACTCTGGAATAGGGCGCCTGGGTGGCTCAGTCGTTAAGCGGCTGCCTTCAGCTCGGGTCATGATCCCAGGGTCCTGGGATCGAGCCCCGCATCGGGCTCCCTGCTTGGCAGGAAGCCTGCTACTCCCGCTACCATTCCCTCTGCTTGTGTTCCCTCTCTCGCTGTGTTTCTCTCTGTCAAATAAATAAAATTTAAAAAAAAGAAAAAGAAAAAGAACTCTGGAATATAGAGAGATAATCCAGAATGCCACTATTATGGACTATATGTCCACTATTCCCCACCCTATTCCCTATTCCCATCCCCTATTCTTTAGGGGATCCCTATTCCCCACCCTACACCCCCATTTATATGTATTTGCCCTAATCCCCATATGGCTATATTTGGAGATGAGGCCTCTAAGCAAGTCATTTAAGGGTGAGTTCCTAATCCAATGGGATTAGTGTCCTTACAGGAAAAGACACCAGAAAGCTTCCCACACCTCTGCTTGTTTGCACAAAAAAGTCATGTGAGCACACAGAAAGATGGTGGCTGTCTACAAGTCAGGAAGACAGCCCTCACCAGAAAGCATCTTGATCTGAGACTTCTAGCCTCCAGCACTGTGAGGAAATAAACTTCTATTGTTTAAGCCACTGAGTTTGTGGTATTTTTGTTATAGTAGCCTAAGGAGACTAATACAGCCACATAGATTTTTTTTTAAGACACATATTAAGATGGTAGAAATAAATCCAGTATATGAGTAGTTACAACAAACGTAAAGGGATGAAACTCTCCAATTAAAAAATAGAGTTCACCATGGATGCCTGGCTGGCTCAGTCAGTATAGCATGTGACTCTTGATCTCAGGGTCATGAGTTCAAGCCCCAAGTGAAATGTAGAGATTAATTAAAAAAACAAACAGAGCTCACCAGACTAAATTTTTAAGAATCCAGGTATATGAAATATAGAAAAGATATACCTAAAACATAAAATAATAGACCAGGGGAAAATAATAATTAAGAAATATACAGAATGCAAATTATCAGCCAAATGAGCTTTCTATACTAACCAAATGAAACGGAATATCAGAAAAAGTAAAGTTTAAGACAAAATCATTACTAAACAAAAGCTAAGGGTATATAGTATTTAAAAACTTCAACTCACCAGGAAGGTGTAAAAATTCTAAACTTGTACAGACCTAATCTTAAAGTTTGAAACAACATAAAGCAAAATTGATATGATACTTTCTGACTCCTTTATAAAGCTATCCAACCTTGATACCACAAACATAAAAACATAGGAAATTTATGCCAATCTCACTCACACAGGACTACAAAAATCCTAAATCAAATTTAGTAAAACATATGTGGCAATGTGAAAGCAAACAAAATAATATATCATGCCTAGTTCGAGTTTATCTTAGGAATACAAATTTTGCTAAATAATATTATTATAGATGTAATTCATTTGCCCACAATTTAAAGGAGAAAGAAACATTTAATTATCTCAATAGACAAACAGCTCTGCCTCTAACACCTGCATAGCTTGGGACAAGAGTGCAAATAGAGGCCCACATATCATGTAAATGATACTTAAAAGTTACAAATCAATCTAAGAAACAGATAGTTAAAAATATGCTTTCTCCTAATATCTTGGTAAATATACCTCCATAAGGACATTTTAAGAATATACATAAAGCCTTGGGATTCTTTTTTTTTTTTTTTTTAGATTTATTTATTTACTTGAGAGAGAGAGAGTGTGCACACCAGAGAGTGGGGACCGAGGGAGAAGATACGGGAGAGAAGCAGACTCCTTGCTAATAAGCACGGAAGAGCCAAAGACAGGGCTCCATTCAGGACCGTGAGATCATGACCTGAGCCAAAATCATGAGTTGGATGCATAACTGACTGAGCCACCCAGGGGCCCCAGCCTTGGGGTTCTATGACATCAAGAGCATGCTAAAACACCCAGGATGACTCAATTTAAGAGTTATTCTGCATATCTGGATAGTCTTTTAATGGGCCAACTATGTTTAGATGAGTAATAAAGTTGAAACATATATAACTGATAAGGTATATATTCTATAAAATACATTTTTCTCATCCTTGTTTTAGTATATTACTAATGTTGATGTTTTAGTCAAGATTTTCATATAATTTATTGATATGAATGATCTAAGTCATTGAAAGTAAAATATAATTGTATTGAAAGTATATAGAATTTGAATATATTTTCATCAAAAACATAAATTAAAATAAATGTAAAAATTAAAAATGTAGAATTATTCTTATTACATTTTCTAAGCAAGCTAGTCTCTTTATACCTGGGACCAAAGTGTAATGACATTTGTGAACAGAAGTTTCAAATAAGTGGAACAGGCTCTCCTCCTCAATTTTCAGCATCCTGTGGACTAACCGTAGCTTAGATGATATTGATTAAACATGAACTTAAGTACTAATCAGTCTGAGGTTCCTCATATGTGCTGACTTAGCAGAAGCACCTTTTTTTTAAAAAAAGATTTTATTTATTTAAGGACAGGGGGAAGCACGAGTGGGGGATGGAGGCAGAGGCAGACCGACAAGCAGTCTCCTTGCTAAGCACAGAGCTGGTCATGGGGGTCGATCCTGGGGACCCTGAGATTATGACCTGAGCCAAATCAGATGTTTAACTGACTGAGGCACCCTACCTTTTTTTTTTTAAAGATCCATTTATTTATTTTACAGAGAGAGGGCACATGTAGGGAAAGGCAGAGGGAGAGGGAGAAGGAGAGAAGTAGACCCCCCCCCAAGCATGGAGCCCAAAGCCAGGCTTGATCTCATCATGATCCTGAGATCATGATCTGAGCCCATATCAAGAGTCCCATGCCCAACTGACTGAGCCAACCAGGGACCCCAGCAGATGCACCTTCTTGATTATTCTCACTCCTTCTTCCTTCATGAATGCTTGTCGATTCACAACTTGGTAGGTAAAACAATATAAAAGAATTTAAATTATTACAGAGTTGGAATTTTTCAAATGAAACATTGTCATAGATTGCTAAACACATTCTAATTGTGCTGGGATCTACACGAATACATAAGGATACTAGAAATAATGTCACTTCATAAGAGAAAGCCTTCTGGGAAGAAAAAAAGTGCTTACATTTTAAATGGTTGTGTATTCTCCCATTGCCTCTGAAATTGCACACTCTTATGCAAAATTCAGATATGAGAGAAAAATTATACTAGTGAGTGAGTGGCTGATGGGAAATTATCGACAAGCGCATCACCCAGGAGACCTTCTTGTTAGACTCTTTTGCAGTTGTGACTATCACCATCTTCAGAATTGAAAGCTTTGTCCAAACGCCACCAAGCACCTGCTTGCCACCTCTCCCAGTCCTACTTAGCACCAGCACTCAAATCTGAACACAGGTAGACCTGATCAAATACTATGTCAATAAAAAATTTTAAAAAACCCCAGCATTAACCACTTAGAATTAAAAAATGCCAATGGTAAAGTGTGGTGCTGGTGAAAAACATATATAGTTAAGAAACTAGAAATAGGCCCACAAATTCAAGAAAGAGGATCATAGGGGGGATTAGTGAAATCAATAAGGACTGACTGAAATACAAATTTATTATTAATATGCTTTCATTCATTCTTTCCACAAATGCTTACTGAGTGCCTGCTGCATGTTAAGCTTAGCCATCAGACTCAACACATGGGCCTCAGGTCACCTTGTATTTCTGTAATGAGACAAAAATAATGTTAGCTGTACTTGATGTTTAATTAAATATTAGATGCTCAATAAAAATGAGACATTATAGTTCTAATGCTGGAAAAAGAACAAGTGAAGTTTGTTTACTGGTAGCATTGAGATAACTGGCTAGAAATTGGGAAAAACAATGAAGTTAGAGGCACTCCTTATAAAGGACATAAAAATAAACTTTAGAAGAACTTATTAAAGTGTAAGCATTGTATGAAAAGCACAAAATAAGGGGCACCTAGGTGGCTCAGTCGAGTGTCCAACTCTTGATTTCAGCTCAGGTCAGAATCTCAGGGCTCTGGGCTCAGCGTGGAGTCTGCTAGTCTCTCTCCCTTTGCTGCCCACCTCCCAGTTTCTCTCTCTCAAATAAATAAAATCTTTAAAAAAAGAAAAAAAAAGAAAAGAAAAGCACAAAGTAGCCAGGTTAGTAGATCTGTGAAAGATGAATTTCCTCGGTACTGAAGTAACAAAGTCACAAAGGGAAAAAAGAAAATGGAAGGATCCTTAATATTTAAATGTTCTTAAATTCCATACTAAAACAGAACAGCCAACTGGGGGAAATAGTTTGATTCCCTATGACTGATAAAAATCTGGAGATAGTATTTTGATGTATAACCAAATCATGATGACTTCAATAAATAAGCAGGCTGTAGAGGCTGTGGTGGATATTTGGATTCTTCTGACAACTGTGACAGGACAACAGTTTCTCCGAAGATAGCCGGATACTAATCCCAGAACCTAGGAATACGTTTCATTATACAACAGAGGAATAAAGTTTGCTAATTAACTGACCTTAAAATGAGATGACCCTGGATTATGCAGGCAGGCACAATACAATCACAAGGGTCCTTAAAAGTGGGAGAGAGAATGTGGACATTCAGGGTGCTGTGTTACGAGAAGGATTTGCATCCATTATTACTGGTTTTGGAGATGGTAAGAGAGAGCCACAAGCCAAGGAAAGCAGGCAGGGAAAGGCGAGGAAACAGATTCTAGAGCCTAGAGCCTCCAGAAAGGAATGCAGCCCCACTAACACCTACATTTTAGCCACTGAGACTTGCGTCTGACTTCCAACTTTCAGAACTGTAAGAGAATAAAATTGTGTTGCCTTCAGTCATAAGTTTATGATAACGTGCTGAGGTAGCAAAAGAAAACTAACAGAGCCACCCAGGGGTTTTTAACCCCATTATTTGCAGAACCCTCCTCTACAGAGAATAAGGATGGCTTTTCCCAGCCTCCCTGGTGGTGAGCAATGGAATGCTCCCGCACAACACAACTCGCAACTGGAAGCTGGGGACAGGAAGGAGGGGAGCCTGTGGGGGACCTGGGTCACCAGGGTGACCGTGGGTGCCTGCAGGTCGTTGCCCAGCAGCAAGTTGAAGGAGCCCGTCCTGCAGCAGGATTTGGGGCATCACTCCCAGCCTGGTGCTCTGGCCCCCCTAGAGATTCTGGAATCCTTTTCTGCTAAACCAGCCAGAGGTGGTGTTTGTAGCTTGTGACCCAGAGGCCTCAGTGATCCAGGTGTGAACAAATAATTTACTCAAAAGGAAAAAGAAGTGTCAAACACAGGAAAGCAAGTTTACCCTAGCTGGGAGTCCAAGAAACGCAAAGCAAGCTTGAGATGCTATATTACACTGACGGCAAATAAAAACAATCATTTTTTTGGTGTGTGTGGCAAGACTGTTACCCTTATTTTACAGCTTGTAACTAAGTGGATAGATGGTTTAGAAAGGGGTAATAGAAAATGAAGCAAAACCTGTAAATACATTCTGAGAGATTCGTTAAGAAAATGTGGCAAGGTGTGTGGTAGGATGAAGCTTAATTTTTTGTGTGTTTTTTATGAGAGGAATTATTGATGTGGTCTTGAGCTGTATTGGGTTGTGGATAAAACTTGCATTACGACCCCAGGAGATCTTAGGGAGCAGAGGGACAGAGACCCAATCCCAATTTCCTGAAACATGAAGTTACCAAAGCTTCAGTGTGGCTGAGATCAAGGTTCTGAGCTGGAAAGGGCAATGAATTCCACAAGGGTGGAAAGAGGCCAGCTTCAGAGGTCTGTACCCTGACTGGGGGAAGTCATTATAGGGCAATATGGCCTGTGAAGTGGCCCTACCTGGACTATGTTAATGGCCCTAGAAAAGTGCCTTGGAAAGAATCAGTCAGAGCTGAAATTTTAGGAACACAAGTCTCTTTGATGGCGAGTGATCTGATTGCTAAATGCCTAGAATTGGATGACTGTTTTCATAACTGATGGTGCACTGACCCAATGGAAAATAATATATCATCCCCAAAATAAGAATCACAAAGTGTATCAGGGTGCCTGGGTGGCTCTGTCAGTTGAGCATCTGACTCTTATTTTGGCTGGGATCATAATCTCGGGGTGGAGAGATGGATTCCTTCCTAGGGCTCCATACTCAGAAGGGACTCTGCTTCCTCTCTCGCTCTGCCCCTCCCCCTGCTCATGCACCCCACCCTCCCCCACCCTCTAAAATAAATCAATCTTAAAAAAAAGAACCACAAAGTATACTAACATAACAACATGTGACATAAGTTTAAGCGAAAACACTATAGAGAATAAGTGTGATGTTTAACTGTGTAGAATTTTACACATGTGGGGACGACAGCCAAGGAGTAAGATGGACAGTGGGGAGAGTCAGAAATCAGAGCAACAAGAAATGACTGAAGTCAGAGAACAAAGGGGCCCTGGGGCCAGTCACCAAGCCGGAATGCAAATCCGACCGTTCTCAGCTGGAGTCCATCAGTTCTTAAAGCTTGTCTTCACCTCCTTTGGCTGTGAAGGAGATTTAAGAAACCTGTCCACATAGACTGTGAGCTAATCTTTTTCCTTTCCTTTTTTTTTTTTTTGAAACACCAAACGGGGGCCCAGGGTCTGATGCAGAGCCATGATTTATTTTCCCACTTTTCTGAGGCTACAGAGTACTCAGCTGGTTGGAGAATCCTTCCACCCTTTCCTGCCTCTTTCTTCTCTTCTATCCTTCCAAAGGGTTATTGTGCCCCCATGTCCTCTATCAGACCTTAAATTTGATCCAGAAAGGGCTTAAGCACATGGACAGTCCAGATCTGGGCAGCTACAGACACCTAAGGCTGAATCAGGCATCAACTACCCAACAATGCCAAATGTTGTACTAGGCTCTGAGAACAACCTTACCGCTTGCACACTAAGCTCAAGAGGAACAGGGGTCCTGAGAAGCCCTGAAGAGCCGAGACTTTGAGAATCCAGGCTTGTGTGGCAGTTAAGTGGATTGATGCTAAGACCCTCTTTCCCTCCACTGGCTGGCACTGAGTCCATGACAGTTGTCTCTCAGTCTACAACCTAGGCAAGCGACATCAGCCCCCCAGAGCCGCCCTGCGGCTTCCAAGAGGTAGCTCAAGCGCTTAGCACAAAGTCAGCTCCTGTCGTTAGCAAGACAAAGTCATTCTGTCTGGAGAATGAAGGGTGAAACAGGTGAGACCAGATGTTCAGAGCCTTGTACCTAAATCACTGGCCAGTTTTTTCCAACCAGTTGTTCCGGCACATTCAGATCCAGCTTGCGCTCACTTCTCGGAAAAGATCAGCTCCTTTTTCCTATGGGGTATGTTCACACGCACACGCCCGCTCCCACACACGTGGGCTGGCCATGCCAGATGCCAGTGAGATCCCGGGCAGACCCTTCTTAGAAGCTGAAGGTTACAACACAGCTGGAATGGGATGAGGCAGGGGGACGTGTCAATCGCGACATCAGCCAGACCTCGTCAGACCTCCAGAACACTCTGAAACGCTGTGGTCTGGGTTCTTTACCAGCTCCAGCTTGGCTCACTGTCTTCTGATCCCTGCAGTGACACTTGTGGTCGAGCTGCAACAGTACCTCACCTGCAACAAGCATCTACCTCGAGGGGTCATCGTGAGGTTCCATGAGTTGTCACAGGTGAAGTGCCAAGGGCAGCAGCTGATGCTTAGAAGGTGCTGAGCAAGTGCAGGCTCTCTCTCAGTCCCAGCCATACAGAAATGGCATTCCTCTTGGTTGGGCCCCAAGGGCTATGAAGAGAGCCATGGGGTGGAACACAGGCCCTTTGCGGTCCCGGCTCCCAAGAGTTCGAGATGCAAAGGGGAGCCATGTGGTATATTCCCACAGCTGGGCTGCTTCCCCAAGATGCAACTGTGATAGAGAAATGATGAAAATGCCAAGTGTCGTAATTAAAAAGATAACAGAAGGACCAGTTCATCTTTGCAGACTCTTCTTCTATGGATTTTAAATCCTCTCCTCGCCTAACTGAGGAATGCCAGACATTCCACCTTCTCTCTTTTCTCTTTTCCAGAGACCAGGGAAGGGGTCCCCACTTCCACCAAGCCCTCATGCCCCAGCAAATGGCTTTCCCTGGACCCTGCCTCAGCACCCCCAACTCAGTCACATGAGAGACCCTTGGCCTTTTAAGTCATGAACACTCTAGCTAATCTTACCTCCTGTCAGTGAAGAGGACTTTGTGAGAAACAGTGCTGAGTGATGGAAGCTATTCAAGGAAGGGAGGGCCGCCCTGGAACATTGTGCACCCTCACGGATTGTATCTTGGCCAAATGATGTTTCAATCATTAACTGAGGCATTCAGGACTCCCCAGATACATAATGAGCACCTTTTAGAGAATCGTATTTCAAAAGAAAAAAAATTCAATTCCTTATACAAGTATCTGGTTAATTTATAAATTTGTAGCATCCCATTAGCTGCTTTGTTGCCGTGTCTAAAGCATCCCTCCAGTGACTGCTGGCGAGGGAACCCCACAGATAGTAGCAAGTGGGACCAGACCCATATAGGCCCTTCCTACTCATTAACCAGCATCTGTCCTCTGAAGCCAGGTGTACCCCAAACTCCTCAGAGGGAAAACCCAGCAGCAGTATCGAAATGGGCAGAGTCAGAGGCAACATTGAATACATTCACAAATGTGCTTTAGAACACAAAGAATGGGGAACCTGGGTGACTCAGTAGGTTGGGTGTCTGACTCTGGATTTTGCCTCAGGTCATGGTCCTGGGGTCCTGGGATCAGGCCCCACACTGGGCTCCAAGCTGTGTGTGGAGCCTGCTAAAAATTCTCTCTCTCTCTCTCTCTGTCTAGAATAGAATAGAATAGAATACAAAGAACTTCAAACCTAACTTCAAGAACCACCATTTCTCCTTTTCAGAGAAAATGTGGCCATTTCTCAAACCCCACCCCTTTTGGAGCCAACATTTTCAGGGGGAGAGATGCAGCATTTGAGGACCTGGAAAGAAGGAGGGATCCTATCAATCCCACCACTCTACCTCATCCAAGCCACCCTTTGGATGCTATTTTTTGTCAAGTTTTTCTTAATCATATGTTGTGAAGGACACTGAGAGCCCAACTACCCATGTCCCTTCTCCAATGACCTGTGGTTTGGAGAGACCAGGAAGGCACCCTGGTTGCCTGGGGTGACTTCTCTTGTGGGAGATGTGGTTCAGGGATGGATGCAAAACCTAAATCAATCCATTCAGAGTGAAACTTGGGGCTCTGTTCTGTTTGGGAGGAGAGGGGCCTCTTCCCTCCTCTTGAATGTGAACAAGGACCCTGGAGTGCTGGCAGCTGCCTCCACAAGGAGGGAACCAGCCTGAGACGAAGAGTGAGGCAGGCAGCAGTGTGGGTCTGGGAGAGTACAGATCTATGGACTGGCAGTCCTGATAGATGGAGAACTTGGGCAAAATCAACCTTTCAACCAGCCCTACCTTGGGACAAATTCCCTGGTGTTTACACCATTGTGGATGTGAATTTTCTGTTATGGAACTGTGAAACACTCTAATAAAATCATCTACAGGGAAAAAAAAAATTCAAAGAAGCCTCCTGAGGGCAGCCTAGTGCGAGCGAGAGCCGGAACTGATTTCTGGAGTGCAGGGACCTTCCCCTCATTCCTTCAATATCAAGGTAAGAAGAACCAGGCTCAGAAGAAGCAGACCGTGAGGAGGGTAGCATATTGTAAGCACCCCAAGGGCTGCCCCCAGCGCCGCTGGCACTCAGTAGGAGCTTTGCAAAGGCGACGAGGGAGGAATACTTGGCATTTGGCTGGACGGCGGAGTCATGACTCCAGCTTGTCTGGGCTCAGAGCCCACACTCTTCCCGGGAGGAGCAGAGGCCAAGCAAGCCGGATGAAGTAACCAAATCACATGCGCCCAGGAAAGACAGGGGGAGAGGTGGGACAGCCGGGGAACAGATGGCGGCAGGAAAGGGCCGGCCGAACAGCAGCGACGCTGGTTCAGACGCACGCTCTCTGTGGCCGTGGTGATTAAGACTTCGAGACCTTTCCCTGAGAGGGCGGCCCTGGACAGGAGATGAAAACCTTGAGAGACTGCATCCTTACCAGACCGAAGCTTGAACAGCAAACTGGAAACAATTCGCTGTGACCAGGAGACTAAAATGTGCCTGGGAAGGGAGTCGATTCTCCAGGGAAAATGCAGAGTGAGCTCGGGGGCGAGAAAGCGCGCAGATTCCAGCCCACGCCCGGACTCGGGAATGCAGGATGCCCCCCCCCGCGCAGAAAGCCCCGGCGGGCCGGTGCCAGGGAAAATTCCCTTTCCCTTCAAAGGGTCCGTTTCAGGAACCCCCGCTGCTCTTCCGCCTCCTCCAGCCCCACTCCCAGACACAATGGGTCCCCCCAGCGTGAGACACAGTTAAAAGGACAAGTGAAGGCCAAGTGGAAACTGCCGCAGGCCCACACGACGCTCGTGGCCCTGACGTGGCGGCCCCGCAGGCTGCGCGCCGGGCGGGGGCCGAGAAGCGGGCGGCTCGCGGGGCGGGCGCGGGCCTGTGGGGGCGGGGGGAGGCCTGTGGGCGGAAGGGGGGTGCTGTGGGCGGAGGGGGGGCGGGGCAGCTGGCAAAGCCGGGGGTCGGCTTCCCGCTGTGCGGCTGCCGCGCTCGAGAGAGGACCCGAGGCTTGACGGGGAGCTGACAGCCAGGGCAGCTGGGCCACTAACCCCGTGTGCTCTAAGAACTCCGGGCATTCCTGAGAAGTGTCTTCTAAGCTCCCCTGCAGAGCCAAAAACAAAACAAAACAAAAAACAGCAAAAACGAGGCCCTCACATTGTACCACATACTTGTGCGCACGCGCGCTGCCTCTAATCCAGTCAGCGCGGTTCCCGGGCGGTTCACTCAGGGCAGCGGGTGCGTCCCCGAAACAGCACCAACCAGCAGGAAGGAGAAGCATACGGGTCTCACCTGTCTCGATCCCCACTTGAAACCCACGGGAGAGAGGGGGCCCCTCCAATTCCACTTCCGGAATCCCTTCCTGCAGAAGAAGGCTATCTTTTACAAAAAAGCATTCAAAGCTCCAAACAGGAGGTAACGTTCTTTCTCAGTCAAGCCAGTTGAATTTTTTTTTTTTTTTTTTTAACTTGAAAGACTCTTTTTGCCAGGTAGCCTGTGTTATGCAGGGTCTACATACCTTGAAAAACTCCGGACTCGCATTTATGTCTCCCTTGGAAAATCTCGATTCAGTCCTGAAGGCGACGAGAGAGCACTTCACTTTTAAGTGCTTGACTCAGAGAACTGGCCAAAAAACCAAAAACCAAAAATAAAACGAACAAACAAAAAACGGGAGGCGAGGGTGGCAAGAAGGGGCAACGCACTTAGTTAGCAGAGCCACACACAACAGGGGGCGTGCTGCAGACGTGCAGGGCGTAGGGACACCCGTGTAGGGTGAGCGGCAGCACTAACACAGTGATTTGTAGAAGACTAGTGCAGGTTTAGAGGGAAAGAGCAGAATGAGAATCGTTTGCCCAGACATCATGGATATAAGTCAAACAACCTAACGGGTGAGGGGCGCGGGTGGTACGGCTAGAGCGCGTGCAAAATGTTTTTAAAAATTGTTCTCGACGTTCCTGGGCATTTTTTCCCCCAGAGAGATAAAGATTTATGTCCACACCGAAAGCCCCACATGAATGGTTATCATAGCTCTACTCCCAACTGGAAACTACGCTAATGTCCTTCAGTAAGTGAATGCGCAAACTGTGGTCATCCGCACCGTGGACTACTCACTCGGTGACACAACAGAACGGACGAGTGATACCTTCGACCAGCTGGGACAATCTCAGGAGAATTACGCTGAATGGAAAAAGCAACCGATCCTAGATGGTTGCATCCTGTGTGATGCCAGGCATACATTACTGAAATGACAAAAGTTTCGTGTCACAAGACTGGTGGTTGCTGGGAAGGCGTGGCAATAACAGGCAAGAGGGATCCCACTGCTACGGAAATGTTGAGTCTTGGTCAATGTCAGTACTCTGGCGGTGATACTGTACTCCAGTTCTGAAAAATGTTACCACTGCGGAACACAGTTAAAGGGTACCAAATTATTTTACAGACACATGTGAATCAACCCACAGTTATGACAATGTAAAAAAGTTTGACCAAAAATAAACAAACAAAAAAACCCACCCCAGAACAATCCTAATTGTTTTGGTGGTGGTATTAGTATCCCTATGCTGAGTTTATGTGTTTAATAAAGCATAGAAGTACTACTGGATATTCTAATTGTATGCCCTCTGATCTTTGAGTGCTGATTCTTGATGGAAAAGATTGTGATCTAATATAGGAAATGTTAAGTAAAAAACCCTGCAATCCTGAATTGCTGTATGAATTCATGAATTATTTTTATCTACTATTATGCATAGAAAAAAGGACCAATTCAGTAGCAATGAGCATTTCTAAGATATAAATTATGGTTTTGAAATATCATTTTCCAGTAAAAGAAACCAGGGTTTCTTAGAGACTTCTGATTGCAGGTCTCGGGACAAGATATGTACTGAATGAGCCTGGGACAGCTTGTTGTGCCAGAGAGGGAGGAAAGTATCAATGATTATTAGGGTTCTACCAAAAGGACTCAGAAGCCAACTTGAATGGGCTTCTACCGGCTAAAGATGAGGCATCTTTAAATTTCAAGAAGGGTAACTTCATCATTGGTTAGCATTGGGAAGTGGAAAGTGAAAGGTTTCAGTAGGACTCTCAATGGTGATAAAAGACCTTGAGCTTTGATGGACAGTTTTCTTTTTTTGCTTTAATGGCTTTAGGGGTATGGGTCATGCTTAGAAGTCAGTTTAAACAATGGGAACAACTCAAGCTTTTATCCTACCTTTCCTGCGTGATTCTATCACTAGACCAAGGAAAATATTTAAGTATTCCAACTGAAAAATGAAAATAATATATCCAGGGGTAAGTACCATAGGGCCCTTCATACACAACCAATCCTAACACCCAGTCTGATACACTGTTTCATCCATTGAAGAGGACATGAGCTGGGAGGAGCATCATCACTCCAAGTACCTCCAAGAAATCACCACCCTGAGCTGTCATTGAGGATGCATTCCAACTTCAGTGATGTTCAAGTGAGACAAGTGTCCTTTAACTAATCAATACCCATTTCATGTCCTGATAGTTTTACTGCTTCTCACTTCTCAGATGTACAGAGGACAGTGTTATCATCCATCCTAATCACTAAAAATTAAAGTAAAATAGCACATTATAGCAATAAAAATAAATGTGCACAATCCTCAAAGTACTAGTGTATAGGATTGTTTTTTCAACCCCTATTTACCATGATAGGATTGACAATCATGATGCTCTACGACCTGTAACTTCATCCAGTGAACATGGCTTGTTGGGATTTTCTGATGGCACCTGTTGACAGCCTCTGAAGACCCACAGAAGCCGGTCTTCTGCTGCACCTTTTCTTCCACTGCCCATCATTTCCCCCTCTCAGGTTGCAGGGGATCCTCAGCGAGTGCAGTGAGAGCAAGTACCCCCAAATCCAAGTTGCATTATCGGGATCTGTGAGCCTCTAACTATGTGCAAAATATTCCAGTTCTTTATTGGACGCTGGAATTGCTATTTTCCTTCTGAATGTGTCTGGCCTGCCATCTGGCTGGCTTTGTCCAGAGTAGGCTGGACAAAGTCAATCGTGATTACTTTCCAAGATGTTTTTTCTTAATGAAACATTTTGGTGAGAGGATCATCAGCTGAGATGTCATTCCAATCGTATGGAAGGCAAGGAAGGGCAAAGGCATGTCACACGAAGATAAATGGCCTTGGGTGCATGAGAGAGTCAGGGGTGAGAGATGGCAAGGTCTGTTTCTGGGGTTACAGAAAGCTCCAATGCCAGTCAAATGTGGAGCCCAGGACTGACATCACAGTAGGCATGGGCCTCTGTGGAACAGCTTACTGAAAACAGCATCCTGTGGCTGCTCTGTGTAAGAAAATATCAAATGGTCTGGAGTCAATGTACCCAGATAAAAAAGGGATAAGTATAATATGCATATCTAACCCATGATCATATCCTGGTATCACTGAGTGGGCCACATTGGACCAGTCATCTGTTTTTCGTATGATCTGCATCTAATAGATTTTACGTTAAAAAAATTTAAGTCAGAAAAATACTGCACATGTGAAGGTTACATGAAATTCTTCTCTGTGTCCATAAAGTTTTACTGGAACACAATCATGCCCCTTCCTTCACTTATCATCAGTGGCTACCTCTGTATTCCACAATAAGCAGCTTCCACAGACAGAGTCTATAGCCCACAAAGCCTAAAATATTTGCCGTCTCTGGCCCTTTACAGAAGTTTGCCAACACCTTCCTCAGTGCTCAGGCTCAGCAAGTTCTCTGTTAACTTTTTCTTAAATGAAAGATAAAATCTGGGTGTGTAGCTGCAAAACATCTCATGTTTATTATTCTGTTTGCCATAGTTTTCAAAGCTGGCGCACCACACACACGCCGTTAAGAACACAAAACAGGAACCCGGATGGATGGTCTAATGTTTCCCATTTGCTATTTCTGGCTTTGCAGCTTCCCTACATGGCGTGCTCGAAGGAGAGAAAAGACAACAATTAGCCGCCGTGCTAGATTTAAAAGCATTTAATGACATAGCATATATTTAACAGGGCAAAAGTTGAGAGGTACAGGTCAAACGGACTGAGCGCCAGGCCTGAGCGACCTCCTCCCTGCTCAGGCCCAGCCTCTGGAGTTCATTCCTATCGATGCCATTTTGATTGTGCAGTAAGATGAAAATTTGTCATTACAATCGTTACAGTGACAAAGAAATGCACACTATGTATCAAATAGCAAGGTAATGAAGCAAATTATAACACAGTGTGGCAACGCACGAGCAAGTAACCATTAGAGTAACATTACTTTGTCCAGTAAATGCTTCAATTCCACTTGTACACTTACCAATGATTTAAAGGGTTTATTATACATCTAGTTTTATTATACTTTGTACTAGAATTATCTCAAACATACAATATAATGTATTTCGGCAAAAAAAAAAAATTGAAATTACAGATTATTTAAAACAGTATCAGTTTCTATTCCTTCTCGTATACCGGTATACCGACATTCTGAACTGTCCTTGCAGGTGATGCAGAAAAGCCGCATGTCAGGTGTTAGTAAGTGATGCCAGATACAAACGGTTTGGTCTGTAGATTTAACATGGAGCTGCATTGTGGCTGCAGCGAGAGCCTAATACACGATCTGTTTAATCAAGGTTAGACCCGTCGTGGGCACTTCTAATAGTCGAGACTCAAGATAACCACTGGAAATAAATGGAAGAGAATGGTGTCAGGGAATTGGTACGTTTTGTCTCCGGTGAGCACAGGAAATATTGTTTATAAGCACCGCTGCCTTGCATACCAACAGCACTAGAGGCGGGTTATTTCCAACGCAGCCTCACAAAATTGAGGAACAGTTTAAATATTGAGATCTAATCTATATAATTTCATTTAAAAAAATCTGGTCTTCCCTCTGCACCTCAAACTTTTGTAACTTGGAGATAAAGTGTTTAGGTGTATTTCCCCCCCCACCCCCCAGAAATGCTCTATAAATTAAAAAAAAAAAAAAAAAAAAAAATCAACCACATTGAAGAACATTAGGCACAGAGAGTAATGTGTTGGTTCTGAGCTTGCATGCTGGAGTTTCACTGAAAAGGTAAGAGAAGGGCAGGAGGTGAAGGAAAGGAGTTCATTTCTTTTTGCCAAAAATGCTGAACCGCTTCTCCTTGTCTTTCTCTTTGTCCTTCTCCCGCTTGCCGGGGCTAGACTCGCTGGTGATGGTGACGACGCTGGTGGGCAAGGTCTGTGCCCGGCTGGATGCTGGCGTGCTCTGGGTGCTGGCGGACACCTCGTGTTTATCGGAGGAGATGGCAGAGGAGATGGCCTGGATCCATGTGTTCATTTCCTCCTGGATGAAGGACCACAGGTTAGACTAAGTCAAGAGGGATGGGCTCACTACACCTGCCCAAACATATGCGCCTCCATCAGTCAGAAGGCTTGGGAATAGTACATCTAGCCCACGGGGGCATCTGCTAACTGAGAGGCAAGCAGCTCCCAAATGACTCTTAGCAGAGTGAACATGGTTCAACTCTCACGAGAATTTGGTTTATAGGACCTGAAAGTCACCAATCTAGTATGTGGTCCGGCAAACTTGGAAGAATGAGAAGACTGGTCTCCACTGCTAGGATGCACCCTTTTTCTTTTTTCTACTTTTCTTAAAAAACTGAAGTATACATATTTGACATAAAACCCTGCATGAATTTAGCAGAAGTTGGGTTTTTCGAATCCAAAGCTCTACACACGACATTCTCATCAGCAGACCCTCTCTCCCTGCAAGAAGTACAAACGTGAAACAGTTGCTTGAAGGCAGTAGAGTGCCGCAGGGAGGCCCTGACTGAACTTCAGGATCCACACCCTGTCCTGGGACCTCCTCCCACCCCACTGTGCTCATTCACTGTGATCGGTGGGCAAGCTTTCCTCCATCAACTTCAAGATCCTTGCATTAGCCCTCCTGACACACCAGGGAGACAGTGAGATGCCATTTTGCCTCCCAGTGACATAAGGAGAACTGAAAACCGTCCAGTTAGTGACTGAGGAGACCAGATAACAGAAGCCATGACTAATCATTACTTATATATGGAACACTGTAAAATAAAGCTTATCGTGCCAACAAATACTTGCAAAAGCCCAAGTATTCAAAGAAATAAATCTTGAAAACTTACATCATCTTTGGCTTGGAAGAGGTACTCATTGCCATCATTTAGTCTGTAAGTTGAAGGAAGAAAGTCAGTCACAATTTGACTTAGGAAGAAATAAAACCCTCAAATTCCCAAAACGTATGTGGGACATAAGCATGCCAGGGGAATCCTACCAGAAATGCCCACTGGAGCTTTGCATACATTATCAGCTGTGCCCGGGACCCACAAAGGCCCAGCAATAGCACCCTGAACATCAAGAAGGTATATTATTGGGCCAGTATAATATACACAAAAACTTAATGTTTCAACCCACTGGAAGGATCAAAAATGTCCCAAACATATCAACATCTGGCTTTTCCACCCTGGAACAATGGAATACACATTCTTTTCAAGTCCACATGGAACATTCTCCAGAATAGATCACATATTAGACCATAAAACAAGTCTCAACAAATTTAAAAAGATCAGAGTCATATCATGCATCATTTCTGACTACAATGCTATGACACTAGAAATCAACCACAAGAAAAAATCTAGAAAGAACATAAATACATGGAGATTAAATGACGTGCTACTAAACAACGAATGGGTCAAAGAAGAAATCAAAGAGGAAATCGAAACATCCAGGAAGACAAATGAAAATGAAAATACAAAGTCTAAAAATTTTGAGATGCAGCAAAATATTCCTAGAAGTATACAACCTTCTAAAACTGAATCCGGAAGAAATATAAAATTTAAACAGAGTGATTACCAGCAAAGAAATTGAGTCAGAAATCAAAAAACTTCCAAAAACAGAAGGCCAGAACCAGGTGGCTTCACAGGTAAATCTGACCAACACTTAAAGAAGATTTAAAACCTATTCTTCTCAAACTATTCCAAAAAATAAAAGAGGAAGGAAAGCTTCCAAATTCATTCTATGAAGCCAGCATGATCCTGATACCAAAACTAGATCAAGACACTACAAAAAAAAGAGAACTATAGGACAGTATCTCTGAGGAACACAGATGCAAAAAAAAACCTCAATAAAATATTAGCAAACCAAATCTATAATATATTAAAAAAATCACCATGATCAAGTGAGATTTACTCCTGGGACACAAGGGTTCAGTATTCAAATCAATCGATGTGATACATCACATCAAGAGAAAGGACAAAAACTTTATGATCATTTCAACAGATGCAGAAAACGCTTATGAAAAAGTACAACCATCTGTTCATGAAAAAAATCTCTCAATAAAATAGATTTAGGGGCCCTAGCTGGCTCAGTCAGTAGAATGTGCAACTCCTGAAATCAAGGTCATGAGTCCAGGCCCCTCTTGGGGCCTACTTAAAAAAACAAAACAAACTAACCAAAAAAAAAAAAAAAAAAAAAGTAGGTTTAGAGGGAACATACATCAACACACTAAAGACCGTCTATGAAAACCCCTACAATTAACATCATCCTCAATGGGGAAAAACTGAGAGCTCTTCCCCTAAGGTCAGGAACAAGACAAGGATGTCTACTCTTACCATCTCTATTCAACACAGAACTAGAAGTCCTAGCCACAGCAACCAGATAAAAGACACCCAAACTGATAAGGAAGAAGTAAAACGGTCATAATTTGCAGATGACATGATGCTACACATATAGAAAACACTAAAGGCTCCACCAAAAAATTACTAGAGCTGATATATGAGTTCACTAAGGTTCAAGATACAAAAATCAATACAAAGAAATATGTTGCATTTCTATACATGAAGAATGAAGTAGCAGAAAGAGAAATTGAGAAAACAGTTCCAGAATGCCTGATTGGCTCAGTCACTGGAGCACGGGACTGTTGATCTCGGGGCTGTGGGTTCAAACCCCATGTTGGGGGTGGAGATTACTTAAAAATAATAAACTTTATTTTTTTAAGTTTTTTTTTTTTTTTTTAACATTTTAGTTATTTATTTGAGAGAGAGAGAGAGATCACAAGTAGGTAGAGAGGCAGGCAGAGAGAGGGGGAAGCAGGCTCCCCGCAGAGCAGAGAGCCCGACGTGGGGCTTGATCCCAGGACCCTGGGATCATGACCTGAGCCGAAGGCAGAGGCTTTAACCCACTGAGGCACCCAGGCGCCCCTAAAAATAATATCTTAAAAAAAAAAAAAGTCCCAGGGCGCCTCAGTTCTTTAGGCATCTGCCTTTGGCTCAGGTCAGTTCCCAGAGTCCTGGGATCGAGTCCTGCATGCATCTGGCTCCCTGCTTCTCCCTCTCTCTCTCTGCTTGCCACCCCCCTCCGGCTTGTGCATGCACGCGCTCTCTCTCTCAAATAAATAAAATCTTTTTAAAAAGTCCCATTTACAAAATTACACCAAAAATAATAAAATAGCTAGAAATAAACTTAACCAAGGAGGTAAAAGACTCTGAAAACTACAAAACATTGAAGAAACTAAAGATGATACAAGCAAATGGAAAGATATTCCATGCTGATGGATTGAGAAAACAAATACTGTTAAAATGTCAATATAATGCAATCCCTATCAAAATACCAACAGCGTTTTTCAAAGAACTAGAACAAACAATCCTAAAATTTGTATGGAACCACAAAAGATTGTTAACAGCCAAAGCAATCTTGAAAAATAACAAGACAATGGGAGATATCACAATTCCAGACTTCAAGTAATATAGAGCTGTAGTAACCAAAACAGTATGGTACAGGCACAAAAGGAGACAAATAGATCAATGGAATAGAACAAAGAATCCAGAAATAAATCCAATTATTGACAATTATATGGTCAACTAAACTCTGATAAGGGAGGCAAGAATATGCAATGGGGGAAAAAGTCTCTTCAAAATTGCTGTTGGGAAAACTGGACAGTAACATGCAAAAGAATGAAACTGGATCACTTTCTCATAGCAAACACAAAAATAAACTCCAAGTGGATTAGGGACCTCTAAATGAAACCAACAAAACCAATGAAACCATAAAAATCCTAGAAGAGAATATGGGCAGTACTCTCTCTGATATTAGCTGTATCAACATATTTCTAGATAGGTCTCCTGAGGCAAGGGGAACAAAGGCAAAAATAAATTATTGGGACTACATCCAAATAAAAAGCTTCTGCACAGCAAAGGAAACAATGAACAAAACTAAAAGACAACCTACTGAATAGGCAAAGACATTTGCAAATGAAATATCCAAGAAGGGGTTTTTATATCCAAAATATATAAGCAAGCGGGATGCCTGAGTGGTACAATCAGTTAAGCATCTGACTCCTGGTTTCAAGCTCAGGTAGTGATCTCAGGGTTGTGAGACTGAGCCCACGTCAGGGTCCATGCTCAGCATGGAGTCTCTCCCTCTCCCTCTACCCCTCCTGCTCATGCTCTCTTGCTCTCTTAAATAAATAAACCTTTAAAAAAAAAAAAAAGAAAGAAAGAAAAAGAACTTCTACAACTCAACACTAAGAAACCCAAATAATCCAATTAAAAAATGGGCAGAAGACATGGACAGACATTTCTCCAAAGAAGACATGGAGATGGCCACCAGACACATGAAAAGATGCTCAACGGTCACTCGCCATCAGGGAAATACAAATCAAAATTACAATGAGATGTCACCACCACACACCTGTCAGAATAGCTAAAGTCATAAAGACAAGAAACAAGTGTTGGTAAGGATATGAAGAAAAAGGAACCCTTGTGCACTGTTGGTGAGAACGCAAACTGCTGCCAGTTACTGTGGAAAACAGTATGGAGGTTCCTCAAAAAGTTAAAACCAGAACTACCATATGATCCAGTAATTCCACTACGGGGTATTTAAACAAAGAAAAAGAAAACATTAATTCAAAAACATCTATGCACCCCCGTGTTTACTGCAACATTATTTACAACAGCCAAATTATGAAAGCAACCCAAGTGTCCATCAAGAGATGAATACAGAAGATGTGGCATATGTATGTTTGTACATACACACACACACACACACACACACACACACTGAAGTGTTACTCAGCCATAAAAAAAGAACAAAATCTTGGCATCTGCAACAACATGGATGCATCTTCAAAATGCTAAGTGAAGTAAGTCAAAGACAAATACGGTACGGTTTCACTCACATGTGGAATTTAAGAAACAAATGAAGACAGAGAAAAGAGAGATGAAAAAATAGACTCTTAACTATTTTTTGTGATGAGTGCCTGGGTGAAATAGGTGAGGGGGATTAAGAGGACGCTTATGATGATGAGCACTGAGACACGTAGAGAATCGTAGAATCACTAGACCGTACACTGGAAACTAATAAAATACTCTATGTTAGTTATACTGCAATTTAACAAAGTATGAGTCCTTGTGAAATTCTACTACAGAGCTTGTATCCCCCATGTTTACAATTACCAGAATTTTTAAATAGACATACAGAAAAGGTCTCCTAGATTTCTCTTCTTACATGGTACGGAGTGAAAGAAACTGTCCCTCAGGGCTGTCCCTAGGACGCTGGAGAGTCACTGGCTTGGAGGGCTCACTCATTCACTTCACTTCGGTACAGAGGAAGGGGTGTTCCTGGCGGGGAGGAGGGTTCAGTGCCCTCTGCCAAAACCCTGACCCTCTGAAGCTGCATGGAGGGAGAAAAAAGGAGGGAGGCAGCCGGGGAGCCAGGCTGTCTGCACCTTGTTTCATGAAATGTAAGGGGTTCCAAGTCCTGAAGAGCCTGCCTCCAAGTGCTCCTTGAAAGCGCTCAAGAAGTCACCCCCTTTGAAGCCTTCATTTGTAGTCCATGGCCTAGTCCAGCTGACAGGACACAGATGTCTAATTGAAGACCAAAGCTTTTCAGGTCGCAAAGCAACAGATCAAATTAGTATTAAACTAATTAACATTCTAACCACGGACATGTTTACTTTCTACATTTTTCAAGATGAAATGGCTTTTCCGCCCATTTCCAAGTATAAGAACTTCTGAGCCTGGACCCACTCTGTGGGGAGGTGTATGTGTTCTACAAGCTGGAGACATGTGGAAGGAGGTGGTTCCAGAAGCAGCTGGAACATCCACTGGGCAAGCCAGGGGAGCAGAGACCTGGGTCTCACACACGCACTTCCCGTTTATCTCCATCCAGCTCCAGGACGACTCACTTGACCCAGCTCCAGATAACTTGCGGACAGAGAATAGCATCTCCTGGGTCTGGATAAGCTGCAAAAATGGGCAAACTATTTTTCTATGCTTCCCTCAAGGTGTGCACAGCTCACCTTGTCTTAAGGAAAATTAAGTTCCAGCTTATCAAAACAAAAGTTCATTTTCTTCAAGGCTGAGCTGCACCACTAACCATAGGGAGGCTGGTGACGGGCCACACAATCCCTAAAGATCCAAACTGAGACGCGGGACAAACTACACAAGCTTCACTGATGATTTTTTTTAAATGGCAGAGAGGAGGAATGGAATGATCGCCGTACCTGCCTGGGAAAACCAACCCCGAGAGTGAGAATACACCTACTGTATTGTCTACAGCAACCAAGAAACAAGGCCCCTCTCACCTCAGCTTGAACACATGTTTCTTCTTCTTGTAATCAAGGGCCACTTCACAGACGGCTTCTTTCAAACTCACAGGGACCTCGCTGTGGTAGGGGATTCCGGAGGCAGCTGTCTTTGCATCTTTGTAGAAACCCATTTCTTGGTTATTTATGACACAATAAACATTGTGCCAGGACCTGAGCAGTAAAGAAAGGAACATGAGGGTTCTAGACCACACGGCCATAGAGAATGAAGAATGTGATTAATAGGCAAACAATCCATATACCACGTGGTGTGATCCCTTGTTAAGATTAAAAGCCTTTCCTAAATTGTGCTAAAACCAAACAAGAGAACAAAATTCCTGCATGGACTGCTGGGATGGTGTCCCAAGTTCCTACAGTGGCAGGGGACTGAGGGCTACTTCTCTGAGTTTGGGGAAAAACATGGCATTCTCTTCTGTCACATAAAGCTACTCTTGGCTCTGACGAGAAAGATTTTTGTTGGTGCTGGTACTCTTTGTTGTAGATCCCTCTTGTGTTAATGCTGTACAGGGCAGACTCATCTGAAACATGCCTTTCCTGTAACAATTAGCTCTTTCACCTCACTTTTAATCCTGATGGGGCTCAGCAACCTGACAAGAAGGCAGATCCAGGGCCATTAGCACTGGTCGTACCTTGGGATGAATCAGAAAACAAGATAGCCTTTCCCCCAGAATATGGCAAACTGTCATGATATACTGATTTTACCAGAAGACACTGTACTGTCATCTACCTATATTAACATAAACATTTATGCTGTACTCAATGTGGGTGGTAGCTCTGAGATGGGGATCTCCTGGCCTAATGTACAACTGTACATGGTGGCCCCAGGCAGAACGGTTTACTGGTTAAGCATACTGGCTTTGGAATCAGATATGAATTTTATCCAGGTTTTGCCATATATACCAGGTTTCTAAAGAGTGAGCTTTTTTAACCACACAGAGCCTCTGTCTCACTTATAGAGATAATAAAACTAGGGCTCATTGGGAGATAGTGAATATAAACATGGATATGGAGATAAGGTTGGGGAAATGAATGTTTAAAAAAAAAAAAAAAAACCCCACAAGGAAGAACACTTCATTTTAGAGAAATTCTCCAACCTCCACCTAGCACGTTTCTTCTCAGGAAGAATTACTAAGGCCCCTTTTTGCTATTCCCACCCACGCTTAATGGAACCTTTTTTCTCCCAGTGAATCAAAAGCAGTCTCCTCCCACTCTCCAGTGTCAGTCCCAAGAAAAAAGTGATGCCCAGGAAGCTTAGAACAAATGGACTTCCCAAGCACACTCTCCCTGGGCTTTTCAAGTGGTGAGCAGGGGCCTTGACCTTGACCGGGTTGACTTCCCATCTCACTGCCTCAGCCTTTGCTGCTCTCACCTGCTTGAGGCTTTCTTATTGTGAGCCTCCCACTCGTGCTTCCGATTCAGGAAGCCTTCCATCTGGGCCGAAGGCATCTCCTGGGTTCTGGCTGGCAAGGTGGCGGCACTCTGGGCCGGGAGGGCAGTCTTGGCTTTGCGGTCCGAGGTGGGGGAGGGGATGGGGCTGGACTCCTTTGAGCTCGTTCTCTGCTCTGCAGCGCCGTTGACCATTTCGCTTGTGTCCCCCGTTTCCGCCATCTAGGGACAGTGGAGAGGCCATTCAGCGGACCCCATGAGCCACGGGGGTGGCCACATACGCTCTGACTCGCACACGTGGCTGTGTATAAATGCCTGGCACAGATCGAGGCAGTACAGTAAAACCGTTGCAACATCCCACAAAGCCAGCTGGACACCGAGGACATTAGAAGGTGGGAAGGGATTAATTAATGCCCGCCCGCTTACGGGGAAATGAGAAAAGCGAAATGCCAGGATGAGTTTTACTGCACTCTATTCCTCGGATCAATCCATTTTTCTCTAATGTAACTCAGATCGTTTCCTCTTGGGGTTACTTTAAAAACAAAAGGACGACAGTAACAATCACACATATTAAATAGGAGAGAGTGGACGTTATACAGCAGCCACCTCACAACCAAGGACGCCACCAGGAGAGCCGGAAGTTCAAGCGAAAGGGCATTCACAAACAGATGGATAGACAACTCTATCAGAACGACACAGCATTCCCCCAGAGTAAGGCAAGGAAAAGGCCTCCGGTTTCTGAAAATGCTCTCTGGCTCTCCTCCCCCACCCCTCAACACATCGTCATCAACACATGCAGAAATTAGGACGACAATCATGCATTTCACATCTACCATCCCAGTTAGACTTTGGAACTTAAGAGCTGGAAGGAAATGAGGCAAGTCCACAAACATCAATTTAACCACATCTGCCGGAGTTGTATCGTGAGTGGGTTGTAGTTTGTGTTAAAGGAGCTGGAAAAGCCAATCACAGTCACTCAACACCACACGGCTATTTACCCCCAAACACAGACAGAACCAGGGCCTTCCCCATCACGTGTTGGTCGATCACGGTGCCTTGCTGCACTGAGACGAGAAAGCCCAGACACAGCCAGGCTTCCCGCGGCTCTGACCGTCAGGCTGGAGACGTCTTCGGGAGCTGTTCCTTCCCAAGCTCATTTATATTGTGACCCTCGGGGCTTTTCGGCTTTGGAAATGCAGTAGGGTCTCGGTTCATTATCGCTTTCAGCCTGTGTACCATCAATTCTGTACCATTAACTGTCGCGCCCCGGCGGATACACCCAGGGCGCGGGATTAGCAAGTTACTAAAGCTGGGTGTGGCTGACGCTTTAGTGGATTACAGACAACCTGGACCCCTCGTACACAGACAAACATGGAGGTGTCAATGGCAACGTTCATTAGATACGTCCCCCACCACTGCTGCCCAGAACCAAAATGACAAGTTAGCAGCAACAACTTCAACAGGAGAAACGGGAGAATGACCACCACTGCTTCAACTCTCAGATATGTCAACTCTCAGGAATGGGATCACTCGTTTAGGCCTTAGCTAAGTGGCGGGGCGGGAATCATGAGTTTCTCTTCCATCTATACTAACTGTCACTGTCAGCATCAGGATTTAGGCTGAGACCAGAGGCTTTGCAAATTTAAGGGTGTTTTTGACTGGAACCTTTACCCACATGGCAATGTGGAAAGTTGATTATTAGGGCAAGAAAGGCACGGGGAAGGGGGGCGGACACGGGATTATCCTGGCCTCGTATGTGACACCCTATAGACATGTGCTTATGAGCAACAGGCTACTTCAGTATTTTTCTTTCACTTTTAAGGAGAGATGCAGGAGGGGAAATAAATGACTGCCAAAAAACAAAACCCTGAGTCCAAAGAAAGTGGGTGGGGATTTTTAAAGTTGACAAATCTGTTCTAGCGTGGAATTTCAGGAAACTTCTGGTGGGAAGGAAGTGTGAGTTTGGTCTGAAAGGCCTGTGCCAGGTGTGAGTCTAGGGAGACACAGGGTTAGTGTGTATAGAAACCAGGTTAAAAAAAAATTAGTGCTGCAGCTGTGGCTTGGAAACTGCTAGTGACAGCAGTGACCTGGAGGGGGCAGCATCTGCTGAGAATGGGCTAACGTTGATAGCACTGGGTCAGACTTCAAGGTGGGTGAAGGCCAGGGAAGCCTCTTCTGGGGGAAATTCTGCAGCAAAAATTTTTTTCTTTAGAGTTAGAAGGAAAGAGAAAACCCCAAACCAGTATGCAGAGATAATTAATGTTTATGCAAATGAATCACTAAACCAAGAAAACAAGGAAAATAAAAGGAACAAAATGATTTTTAATGGACATGTGCTGAAGCATGCCAACAGACAACACACCACTAGAGACAAACATCAAAAGCAAATCATAGTGCTATGATCATACATGTGACGTTCCCCCCAACCCCCACCCCATGTTGCTTCTCTTTAGTGATTAGTCCAGAGTGCTTTAGTGGCTGGGCACACCTGAGATCTTTAAATCAGGAGGTGAACACGAATGCAACGTGACAACTAGTAGCACAAGAAACACCTGATTGGTTTTCTAAGTGCATGAAGCAACACTATTTTCAAGTTCATTAACTTGAGTCTCTGCACCACAACTCAAAAGAATGAAGGCTTTTCTTCTTCCAATCCAATTATAATAAAAAACTTGTTCTGGCAAACTACAATTTAAAAATCTAGATAAAAATAGGCATGACAACAAATGCCAAAAACATCATTGCACTCTTACTGTTGTGCTTATTTTTTTTTTGTCTTCTGAATACAAAAAGCATAAAATTGGGTATCATTCCAGATGATATAAAATTTAAACATATATATATGGGAAACATCACATATATACATATAGATCAATGACACAGAGTCTGGAGCCAGAAACAGGTCAAGGCCCCCTAATGACCAAAGATAAAGCAGTAGTTATTTTTTTTTTCTTTAAAATGAATTTTGGTGTGTTTTAAGGCAGAGACCCAATAATGTTGCACACTACCCCCGGAACATAAGAAGCTTGGCATCTATCTATATACCCATCTACAGTCGCAAGTAGATAGATATGTACATAGAAATGAGGAAAAACAAACAAGATGCTATATGATGTTATCCTGACAAAAGAAAAAAAAGACATGCATCATGAAATGAAAAGACAAATCAGACTTAACTCATGGAAAACACATATCAAAACAGGTTTCTGATTCCACTAACATCTAAATATGGCAAATGAGCAAGTGACTCTCTCACAAGGCGTGGATGTAGTATGGATTTGGTTTTGCTCTGTATCAGTACCAGGAAATCACCTCTTTCATAAGCTTTTATTCCTAAGGAATAGAATTTCTGTTAAAACATTTTCAATCCCTGCTGGTGGTCTGATCAATGCCATCCTAAAAGACTCCTTATTGGAGGACCCCATAAAAAAGTCGTAAGAAAATGAAAAACAAATGAGAAGATCTGTAGGAGACACACAACGGAATTTCTGTCTACACAGACACTACAATTACTTCTGAAGCCGGGCGGTGTCCCACGGCTCAGAGGGGTGGTCCACCAAGTGCACTGTTCAAGTAATTAGGGTGAACCAGAATGGCTTTTGTTCCGTTCGTCTGTTTGAAAGACTGAAAGAGTTTGACACCCTGAAGTCATCAGCTGAGTGGAGAGGCCCGGAAGTCTGGCAGGCAGGCTTCCAGAACCTGCGGAGGACTGCTGCCCCCTGCCCCCTGCCGTGCTGGGGGTCATGGCGGTGCTGCCAGTGACCAAGACAACAGTGGTGGCAGGGTCAGTGGACACCTCGCTCCTGAGGCTGGCTGCATTATTTGCAGCAAGTAAGCTTGCAATTTCTCAAGTCAGGTCTTGGCAGGAAAAAAAAATATGAGAGGCACTCATTTGGAAAAAGTAATAAACAATCCAAGGGTCTCAAAATCATCTCGGATTTTGTGCCTAAAATTAAGAGAGCTTCCCAAGAAGGTCCAACTCCACCCCCCACTTTTTTGTTGTTTTCAGTAGATAAATGCGTCCTTCATGGAATGTGACATGGCTGACTTAAGGTTTAAATCTCAGTACTCCTCCCTTGGACACTAGTCTTCCCGTTCCTATCACACTACGGCAGGTTAAAGGTATCTGTAAAAGGGATATGTGCAGCGCAGTACTGCACCCTGTTAGTATAACTGGATGTGTCATACCTGTCGGATTTTAGTTTTCTTCTTCATTTTGCTGTAATCTCATTTAATTTCAATTACTCATGTAAGGCTTTCGCTGTAAAATCTTAATAAAGTAAAAAGCTCACAATAAATAAACAAAAAATAAGTATGTTGCTTTAAGGCAACTGAGCATTCATCAGTTAAAAGATAAACATGAATTAAAGGCAAACAAATATGAAACCAAGGAAGCCTATGAATTAAGGAAAATTTTAACACTGTGGGTGAAGTGGAAGCCAAAAGTCAAACCAACAGGATTTGGAAAGAGTGGTTCTTGACAAATGGTAGTGAACTTCACAGTCCAGACCACGGCTGGTCACTGGCTGTCCGTCTGCTATTAAAGTTTTTGTAGTTTTGGTAGGTTTGAGAGCGGTAACTAACCCGTGGAGATCCCTGTTCAGTCGGCAAACCATTCTGGGAAACTTGCTCTCCTTTTGAGGTATCCCTGTTAGGTAAAGTAGGGAGGGAGGGCAGAAGAGGGAAGGGGAAGGGGAGGAAGGGGAGAAAAAAAAAAAGAGATAAACAGAGAGGATGAGAGAGAACGACATCACTCAATTTATTACAGATTTTCTCTCAGAAAAACATTTGCAAAAAAAAAAAAAGTGAAAAACATTTGCAACCCCCTTTTACGTAATGTGATTTCTTTTTAGGAACTTCCCATGTGTTCCAAACCAACTCTAGGTCGAGAGTAAGACCACAGGCATGCCCTCTCCCCCCAGGACAGGCAGCCTTCAGGGTTGGCATGGGGCTCTTACCACAGCACAGTAATTTGTTTTTCAGAAATAGACAATAATTTCTGTTCTTTAAGTGAAAAACTTTCAAAAAGCACCACCACATAATCAGTGGCCTGAAATCTAGGTGGTTCACTCCGTCCACTTAGTCACAAGGAAATTCTGTGTGTGTGTGTGTGTGTGTGTGTGTGTGTGTGCGCGCACGCGCACATGCGTGTACAGGGGGCTGTCTATATTCCACTGCTGCCGCCTACACAGCAATATGGCTGCGGACAAGTCTGTGTTCTGAAGTCATCCGGGGGTGACCACACAGATCAAAACACAGAATTAACAAGAAGCGTGTGTGGAGAGGCCTAGCATAGCATAAGCTTAGCAAAGATGCTCCCTGAACCTCATGTGCCACTGAAACTAAGACTCCAGCCATGCAGGCTGCCCAGGACTCACCACTGCTGCTGGGACTCAGTCTCCTCAGAAGCCTTCGTGCTCGGCTCGGGAGAGGGCGGCCGCCTCTTCCTCTCCTCTTCCTCTTGCTGTCTGCGCACTTCCAGTAACTCCAACTGAGGGCAAACACAGTCATGTTCAGCAGAGTCCCAAACTCTGCCTCTTTTAAGGAAAGAGTTCTTGAGGAACCCAGATAGCCCTCCTGCCTCAGTTTTCTACCCTGGATCACACTGGTCAAGCAGAAGGCCTGACACCCAGCAAGATGGCACGGGATCACAGGAACCGCAGCTATAACCCTGAACTCCAGCAACAGACCTGAGTGACGATGCAGGTCTACTCCTTGGGTTTGTGTACCCCCTGGGAAACTGGGTTTCATTTATTTCTAAAGGAACTATGCAGCACTCGGCTCTGCTTGGGAAAAAGTACCTGAGCTTGAGGGTCCACACTGGACTTCCCATCAAAGTTTAGACAAACACCATTGAGACAAAGTTGCAATAATTCTCAAGGAGGCGTCTTGTGCTGTGGTAGGCATCTGTGTTCAACCCAAACCCAAATAACATAAAAAAAGCCACAGAGTCGTCTAACTTAAAACTAAGCCATTTCACAAGCAGTATGTATGTACTAAAAATATTCCATTTAACACACAAGTTATGCAGATATGTTTTAAATCCCCAGAACTGTAAAAACTGGAAGGAACTCTATTTTGGTACATGCACCATAAAGAATGAGCTTTCTCCCAGAAGTGCAAGGGGCATGGGGAGGAAACACCAGTGAGCAAGCTTTATTTATTTATTTATTTATTTTGAGCAAGCTTTATTCTAAAGCTTTAATTTAATGGTAGCGGAAGAAATGATCAGGAATGGGAGACTTCTCAGTAGTCTAGGATCCAGCTACTACTTGATAGAAATTCTAATTCTGAAAATCTGAATTGAACTGTAAGGCTAAGCTCCCCTATAAACCAAAGCTTCTATGAGATATAAGAGGAAAAGCAGATCAGAAGAGAAAAGCAAACCCTAGTCAATCAATTCCCAGGCAGGCGGCTATTATAAAAGTGATCACAAATCTAGGTACACAGGGGGAGCAGCAGCCCTGGACAGTCTCCCCAGGTTCTGTACCAAGAGAACAGCCAATTTCTGGCAGGTCCTCACTGCTTCTACAATCAGAGCAATAATAGGAACTGTCCAGTCCAGGAGGTAAACGGGAAGAAGCGGCCCAGGAGAACCAAAGGCCAACACCTCCAGCACCCAGCGGCCACTTACTGTTGTCAGCCTCTCCAAGGCGGAGAACCTCTCGTCCCAGGTGGCTGCAGACTTCTCAAAAGCCTCGTGGCGCTTGATGAGCTTCTCCACCTCGTCCACACTCTGGCCTATTTCTCGGCTGGATAGATAGGGCTCTTGTCCGAGCAGCCAGGCCTCAGCCACACTGGCGTCCCGTGAGAACTGGTGGACCTCCAAAACTGCACAGGGTACGGAGAGTGAGTGTGGGCCAGTGGGGGGCCTGGCAGTCGGGGATGGTGCTGCCCCCCACTGGCAGCTGCCCGCGTGGCCAGTCTACAGCCTAGATCAGCGCTGTCCAGCGTGCAATGTGGGCTACTTATCCTACTTTAACTTCCAGTAGCCACACAGAAAATAAATAGGGGAAATTTTAAAGCAAACAGGTAAAATTAAAAAGTATATCTTAGATAACCCAACAGATCAAGCTATCATTTCCTATTTCAGCAGGTGAGTAATATAAAAAAAAATTAAGACAGAACTTCTTTTCCTTCTGTCTTTGAAATCTGATACACATTTTATACGCATGGCACATCTCAGTGTGGACCAGCCACATTTCACATTCTTAAGAGCCGCATGAGGATAGTGCAGGCCTAGAAGGTATGCTCTACACACTCGGCCCTCCTTCAATGAGATAAGCCTCAGGGCCCTGAAGGAATTCAATCCACCTACAACCAGACTAGCTGATGAAGCAGGCATTCATTCATCAACCGCCCACCTGGGGTGGTGGCTGGAGGTCTTACTCTGGGGGAACTGAGAGGGAGGAAAGGATACGGGGAGCACTGTACAAAGTGGGGACTGCTGTCTTCATTCTGTTCCTCCTCACTGGAGGAAATACAGCAGGACGTCCCCTGCAGTGAAGGGAGGAGAGGGTGAGAACCTGGCTTTGCACCATGGCCAGCATGAATTTTCACTCCACCTCAAGTGGTGATGCGTGGGGCCACATGCGTGAGAAGTGGACTGCAAGCAGTATCAGTGTCCCCAGGAGCCGCCAGCTGCCTTTCTTCAACAAGGCCACAAGAAGAAGATGCCATCGTGGCAAGAGGGACTCACCCCCTCGTCGTGCGTGCCCATCATACAACCTGGGGCTGAGATCAGAGTGTGGACTCACACAGGTTTTGCTGAAGTGAACGTGCCCTGGGAATTCTCAAAATTTATACACTAAATCCTTACCAAAGAATGGTCAAGAGAAGGATCCTTTTTTCAAAAGAGAGTGCTAGCCCAAAAGGGTGAGGTGCCTTCATTAGGCATTTTACGAACCTTTTAGACAAGGCCCCCGGATTCTGTTTCCAGGGGGCACCCCTGGGGTCCGAGAATGGGGTTCTAGTACAGTAACGGAGCCTAGAGCCCCACACACAGAATGGCAGGGCATAGTAAATAATGCTGGAGCTGGGCTACCTTCAGTGTTCATGCCAATTATTAAATGCTATTCCCCAAACTGCATGTTATAAACTCTGTGGAAGCTCACATATTCCTTTATAAAATAAGATTAAAATTAGAATCTACCTCAGAGGGTCCCCTTGGGGAGTAAATACAGAAAAACATATACAACACTTAGAATAATGCCCAGCTCATTGCACAACCTTCACAGTAGGTAGCTTTTATAAAGTTACCAACCTCCAGTTAAGAGCACCAAGTAGAAGACCTAATCAGGCTGACTCTCTACCTTCTTGACTGAGGTAATGATTCCTCTTAAAGATAAGCAGAGGGGGAGGGGACTTCAAGCTGGACTCTCCCAGAGGGACACCGCATTGTCATTCCATGCTGTTCCTGAAGAACACTCAATCCCGCCTACAACACTGTTGCGTGTGCCACACAGGTGCCACAGGGAAAAACACTCAACAATATTTGGCATGAAATGGTTAACTGAGGCATTAAGAAAGAAGCATTTCGAACTCCAAACATCATTATGTGATAAAATCACATCAAATCACAGCAGGAAACTAAACTTGCATGTGGTCGGTGGACACCCAAAAGGAAAGGAAAGATTAAGGAGGTCCTTACTCAGTCTTAACCATTCCCATCGGTCTTCCCACTTGTCAATCATTTCTTTTCTCTTTTCTGTCAACTGCAGTAACTTTTCCTTGATCTGTAAGAAAAGCAGGACAACAGCGACATCTTAACAGACTGTACCACACATCCTCCTAGCCTTCCCCTTGATGGGCCACTTCACGGAAGAAAAACACATTTTCTGTAGAGACCCCGACTAAACCCGGGTGTGCCTAAGGATTACTCAGTCTATGTATGTACTAGAGAAAAAACGTGGCGATGTGCCTTCCAGAAGGGGCTGAGAGGAAGCCTGGGCTCCACCCAAAGCTGCTGCCATGAGGAGGCCAACCATGCACTGAGCCCCCTCCACATTCTGGGGCTCCAGATGGTGCACACACTCAGGAAGACACGGACGGTGAGAGGGGCAAGGCCGTGACCTTTCAGAGAGAGCATCCTATCCCTTCAAGGGGGCCCCATGCTGACTCATCATTTCTCTCTTTACTATCATCATCCTAAGTGAAGTTAGACAGAAAGGAATGACACCCAGGGTGAGTACTGATCGAGGAGGTGACAAAGGATGGCACTTCAACCTGGGGCCTGCAGAAACAGTCTTCTGTGCCTAGAGCGTTCTGTGTAACTAATCTACACACCCGGGAGAGGAGCAAAGAACTTCAAAATACGTGTAAGCATGCATATATATATTTCTCTGTATATGTGTCTACAAACACACACGCATATACACTGACACAATAAAGTCACCCCGGGGCCCTAAAGCAAAGAGCTGTCCTACCTCCTCAGATGCATAGTGCTTTCTCGCCAGCAGGGATTTCCCAAGTTCAATGCAGGTTGTGAAACTGTCATTACGAGCATCGATTTCAGCTTTGATACCTTGATGATTATTCATTAATAGTTCAACAGATGATACATCCCTAAAATTAGACAAATAATACCTCCTTTAGGAGATCAGGCCTTCCAAATAAACATACAAGTTTCAAAACACGCAATTCATTTGCAAGAAATCATTCAACAGCACCATATGTCTTTCAGGTCTGATTCAGGACCAGCAATGCAAACTAACATTTGGAATAAGACTTCTCTCGTGTGTGTGTGTGTGTGTATGTGCGCGTGCACGCACACACACACACACACACACACACACACACACACACACCTGGGTAATTCAAAATGGTTGCCAGGCAGGTGCCAGAAAAACCATTGGATTTCTGTTCAAACTCCTATACCCTCACGAGTTAGTGCCAAAGGTTCAGGACACCTGTGTCCCAAAGAGCTGCCGATATCCCCTCTTATTCAGGCACGAAGAGGCACACAGAGCCAGAACTAGCTTGGAAATCAAGGACTGTAGAGCTGTGAGAACTTCTCATGAATCAAAACCTAAAGTCCTGAGCTGGGAAATACAATTGCTTTTTTTTTTTTTTTTAAAGATTTTATTTATTTGACAGAGAACACAGAGAGAGAGGGAACACAAGCAGAGGGAATGGTAGCGGGAGTAGCAGAGGGGCTCGATCCCAGAACCCTGGGATCATGACCTGAGCCGAAGGCAGACGCCTAACGACTGAGCCACCCAGGCGCCCCTACAATTGCTTTTTATATATATACAGCAATAAAAGATTTTTTCTCAATTATAGCAAGGACTGGAGCTGGCAGGGGTGAAGTTGGAGGTTGTGTATACTCCTGCCTGTTCATCTCTTAGCTGCTCTTCACTGCCTTGCAGCAAACATGGCCAGAGGGAAGATACAGAATAAATATTAAATAATCGTTTCAAGACACCATTCAAGCAGATGGTGAGGGTAAGAGACACCTTTGGTAATGCATGTGAAAAGGGCCAGAGTGGCTTTTAATCTGACACAGAGAAAGAACTCAATTCCAATGATGAGGGAGAGCTAGTCATGCCCAGGGGGTGTGGCTGCTGGAAGCGGAGGCCCAGAGAAAGGGTAGGAGGGCAAGAGTGAGTGTGGAGCATGGGAGTGGGGGGTAGGAGACAGGGTTCAACAACACTGTGCCTGGCTCCCTGGTAAGTGTGTGCTGCAGACAACAGAAGCGATGGAAGCTGCCCCCAAACCCCTCACCATCCCAGCTCTGGCCTTGAAACTTCTGGGAGAGACCCCTGGTTCTCTCTAAAAGATCCCTCCAAAATCACCTAGGTCAGCAAGCTGAATTTCCTCCCACTCAGGAGGCCAGGAGGGTTACCTGGGCTTCTCCTGGGCTTCGATCTGCCGGATGACATCCTCCATCCACAGCATGAGGTCGCGCACCATGCTGAAGAAGCGGAACTTGTCCCCCGTGTCCACCAGCCGCGCCCTGCGGCCCTCACAGGCGTCCAGTAGGGCCTTCCAGGCTTCTAGGACCTCATTCTCCCGCTTCTGGATGTCATCAGCCTTGTCACCCGCATAGGCTGCCTGGAGACGAGCCGCATCCTCCTGGAGCTGCCTCACCTGCAAAGCCACAGGGGAGACCAGTCAGCTCAGATGGCTGGGCCTCCTCTCCCTCGAGCCACTGCTCCCTCCACGCATACCCCACAAAGCTCACAATTCTATCGGAAAAATCCAAGTTTACTATACATGTACAGAACTGCATTACGCAGTTCAATGCGAGTGAGAAGACAAATGAAATGCTACAGGAATGCAGGCGGGAGACCTTGGTCAGGTGTCCTGGAGGCGGCCTGGGAAAGAAAGATGGTACAGAAAGCACAGGGTACATACGCAGACATAGTCAAATAAACAGCACGCAACCAGCTCCTGCAGGGTACAGAGGTTGTCTGTTTTAAATCATGAACAAGGAACTGCCATGAAGAACTCAGTTTGAAAACAAGTTTCCCATTGCTATGTGATGTTGCTTATGTAAGAGCTCTCATGTGGGCCAGTTCAACTTGAAAAACAAAAATACATCATCTCATGCAGCCCAAAAAACTGACATCTAAGAAGGTAGAATTTTCACTAGCCAAATTTCAATAAAGACTCTGCAGAACAGGAAATGCACAGAGATATTATAATCTGGCACCTATCAGCTGGCAAAAATTCAAGTGTGAGGGTGTATCTACCACTGAGTGGATTGGACTGCTGACAGGACAATGGACTACAGCTCCCGTAGGAGGCATGGGCAGTATGCACCAAAGTTATAAACGGAACTTGTGACTATGATTCCACCTCGGGGAATTTATCCTACACACAGTTATGCACATTTAGGAAACGAAAGAGACATTATTTATCTCAGCAACGTCTGTAAAAGCGGAAGAGTGAAAATAAAGGTCCCTCCGTGAGAATCTGGTTACATTCACGATGGCACGAGCACACACTGGCTCTTCGGTAGGCATGGAAAAGCATGAGGGAGGGCTCTACACGCTCATGCCAAGTGTTCCAGGAGGATGGCGGCTCTGTAGAAGAAAGGGAAGTGCAGACACTGCACCTAATATCCACTTTCTGAGCAGCAACAGGGGAAACACAAGGATCAGCTCTCACCCTTTTCTGGGGCCGAGTGGAAGGGAGATAGGCCTTTATGAGAGAAAGTCGTAACTGTTTATTTTGTATCTTTAGATTTCTGTTAAGTATTAGTAGTGCCATGCTGTGGACCACATCTGCTTAAGAACACACATGTAGGAGAATATACACTCAGCCTTCATTTACTGAGGCTGTGTGACCACAGTCTGCACACAAGTGCCATCCCAGACCACAGGAGCCTGGAGAGGCCTGTGAGGGGTGTCTGCTGACAGACACCAGCTGGGGGTGTGTGCGGGGAGAAGGAGGAAGGATGATGCCTTCAGGGAGCTGGGTATCAACCCCGACCTCACAGAAGGACTTCAGGTGGTGGCACGTAAGGAAAACCAGGTTCTGCAACAGATGCAAAGACGAATCAATGCGGTTTGTTTTCTGTGATGATCTGATTTCCATATCCTCGCTTCTGGAACTCTTCCACGATTGTGGCTCAGGTATAATTCAAAGTACAACAAGCAAGTTCCTAGGAAATTATTTGAAAAACTAATTTCCTATAGGACTAAACAAATCATTCCAAACAAAAACAAAACAAAACCCCAAACAAAAAAACAGGAGCAACGGAAAAACCTTTTCTCGTGCCTCTGGTTGTTTTTAATCTGTTCTCAAAAAAGCCAAAAACAAACAAAAAAGCCCCAGGCAAACAAACACACACAAGGTAAAGGAGGGATAGCAAAAGTGAAAATTCCCCACACAAATGAACGACTGCTCTGAGCAGTCACTGAAGACCACTACTCTGGCTCCCATGCAGAGTGGAGGGTGGGCTGGCACGAGTCTGGGGAAGGACACACCACCGGCTTCTGGGAGCCTGCCCCCAGGGCCTCCGCCTATTCTAATTGTGTTACAAGAAACCTCGGCTGAGTTTGTATCTGCAGGAGAGGCCCGCATACTTGCAAAGCTGTAAATGGCCTTGTCCAGCAGGTACGCTGAGGTGGGGTCTCTCCAGACTCAAGGGAGTGGACTCCTACCCTCCCTCAAGAGGAGATGGGTGCCCTCTCACCAGGTGCAGCAGTTTAATGAAGAAAGTAAGAGAGTGACTCCATCATCTCTGGAGATTCTTCAAGTTCTAAAACGACGTAATTTTACAGGTGCAGGGTAAGACCTACTGTTCGTAAGGTCTGTTCTAGTTCTGTCCTGGAGGCGTCCCCCGAGTTCCTCCAGGCTTCTTTTTATGGAACTGCAGTTATAGAATATTTGCAGAGCTCTCAAGGGAGCACATATTTTGCAAACAACATTTGAATCCTCAAGGCATTAGGGAACAGGAGCTTCAGACAAATGAAACGTGCAGCGATACAGAGCACCAGGCCCCAATTCAAACTGGGGTCTGCCTGTCTCCTGAGGCCTTGCTCCAGGCACAGGTGACTGCGTCATTACGAGCCTCAGGCATTCACATGGGGCCCCAGGACCTTATGTGCAATGAAAGCCGCTGAACATAGAGCTGACGAGCTTGTGAACGGCAAGTTGTCACAGAGCTGGGGAGTCCACCAGCTCCAAAGGAAAGATCGGAAATCCTTAGGATACACAGTGGACCCTACTAAATTCTGCTTCATGCAGACCCTCAGCCACTCCACATACCTATTCTTAAATAGTCCCTCAATATCTTCTACCTCTGTGGTGGAAAAACTGAAGCGACTTAATCGGCATGGAGCCCCAGCTATGATCTATCAGTTTCTGGAAGTGACCAATTATGGACAGGGGAGAAGACAAGGGTGGTAAAGGCAGTCCCCCCAGAGAACCAACTTCAAAGTACAAAGTACTTTGTATAAAGCACAGAAGACTGGTAAGGCCGATGGCACCGGATCGGGGTCAGCCTACAGTCAAAGCTGGACCGCGTGTTTCTATAAATCAAGATCTACCTACCATTCCACAGCCATGCTCCTCTATATCGTATTGTCCAGGGCCGCCTATGCTATAACGACAGAGCTGAGGATTCACAACAGGGACCACGTGTCCCACAAGGCTGAACATATTGACCATCTACACTTCTACGGAAGAAGTTTGCTAATCCCTGCCCTAGGTCACCAACATGCTCCTAACATACGAGAACAAACCTCCTCATGTACCCAGGGCTGCTATCTTTGATAAAACCGGCGTCTTCTCTAGGACCATGAAGTTTTGGAGAAAAAGATACAACTGATTTCTCATCTAAAAGTCGTAAGACCAAGAAACAGCAGAGATTGGGGAGTGAACTAAAGAGTGATTAGACTCCATGTTCTCACTGCGGTGCTGTTATCATTCTGTCAAGCATCTTGTGAAGAAAGTCTTTGTGTCAGCCATTTCAGACTGGGGGAGTGGGGAGACAGGCCTATTACAACATTAGACTCTTGTTTTCCCTCTTCTCGGACATATAACTCAGATTCTGGTGGAGGAATAATAATGTATTATTGTGGAAATGATTCTGGATGAATACGCTCACATAATACAAATTCTTGTGGAGAAGGTCTATAACTTGAGAACATTTGCAAGTGCGTCTGGTTTGTTTTAATCATGGGGCTAGTCAATGATGTCTGTGCATACAGTACTTTAGGGACTGAGTTCTCCCAAATGGGGCATTTTAACAGTGGTGGGGGGGGTGCATTTTAACTGTGTGTGTGTATAATTGGGCAATTCTTGGAGGCATGTTTTGCAGAGCCAAGGAAAGGAGAGAGACCCTCAGAGATGCCCAAAGACACTCCTCTCCCCCCTGGGCAGCTTGCTGACCCACCTGAGTGCCCAGAGCCTGGATGTCGTGCTCGAATGTGGTATGCATTCTCTGTAAGGTCTCCACTGTGTTCTGATCCCTCCCAAGCTCCTCAGGGAGTTTCTTGTGTTTGTCCTGGATGCGCCCAAAGATCTCCTTGGCGTCGTGGTAAAACTTGTGCAGTTCATAGGAGGCGGCGAGAATCTGTGTTCTCGTGTCAATGAGCTCCAGGAGGTCAGCCCAGGCTTCGTTGAGCCCGTCCTTCCACTCAGCGATGGTGGCGGCATCCGAATGCCCAGAGTTGATGAGTTCATCGGCCATGTGATTGACCGTGTCCACGCGCTCCTGCCCAATGTTCCCGGTGTCGCGGGCAAATTCCCGGAATCGTTCTTGTAACATCTGAAATGGGGATGAGAGTTTAAAAAAAAAAAAAAAAAAAAAAAAAATCAGTGAGACTACCGTGAACATTTTGTTTCTTGATCACGTGAACGTCCTTTGGAAACAAAGTGGTATGCATGACTTAACAGGTCTTGGCTCTAAAAACTCAATGAGGCTTCCTTCTTGCTCTCTGTCACAGAGCAAGGCCCTGCCTGACTCCATCTCCTTTCACTACTGGGTTTGAAAAGGGCACAGAGAGGTTAAATAAGCTAAGTCAAAGTTGCCTGGTGAAGAAAAGGCTCAGCTGAAACCAAACCCCACCACCTTGGATGTGAATCCAGGCCGTGAGATGTGCTCGCAGATCCGGAGTCAAGTGGCCACCCCTGCCCAGCCAGCAGTACTTGCCGTGACGTGCTCGTAGTCCTGCCCCAGCTCGTGCGACCCTGCGACCACCTCCCTCTCGGCGATCCACTGCTCCAGGTCGTCCACCTCCCGGTTGAGCTGGAAGAGCCTGTGCCTCTCGTCCAGCTTGCCCCTCCGCTCCTCGGCGAGGTCTTTCAGGCCGGCGTACAGCTTATCCACCTTGGACTGCCGCATGCTGATGCGCTCACTGCAAGAGGGGGAGGGGCGGGGAGGGGCGGCAGGGAGAGCACCTTAAATGCCACACTTTCTTCAGGGAAAAAACAAGGGAGGTGGAAACACTAGGAGGGCATGTTCCATAAGATTTTTCGAAGGAAACTTCCAGCTCACCTATTTAGCTAAAAAATAAAACTCTGGAATTTGACCTTGAGTAATTTTAGAGCCAACATGTAAACAGAACACAATCATTAAGGCTGAAGGCCATCCTGACTGTGATGACGGAGGGAGGGTGGAGAAACCCCAATTCTCTGCACTGCTGGCTCTGGAAGTCAGGATTTCCTTTGACGTTAAAAGTTAATGCAAAACCCAGGAGCCATCTTCCATTCTCCAGAACCAAGCGGCCGAAAGGACAAATGCTACCCACGTCTGGCACACATCTCCACCTTCTCTGGGGTACGTGCTCTTTCCCACCACTCCTGTCAAGTGGGTCCCGGGAGTGCTGCAACCCCTCCTTCCAACTTCTCCCCAGGAGAGTCTTGTAGCAGGAAATCACAGAGACAAGGACTTCTCACTTTCCCAGGAATCCTATCATGAATACACAAAGGACCCCCCACACCAACACAGCTACTGAATGCATCTTCAACTGGCCTTGGTTGATGCACAAAGCCGACTCTTTTCCCGAGTTATAAAAGGCAGTCACAAAGCAAGCCTAAGGTAACTGCCATTAAAGTTAATATGTGAGCGTGGTATAAAGCAGAGAAAACTACACACACACACCCCTCTTCTTTAATCCCAAGGTGCTCGAAGGACTTGATATGTGAGGAACTGGTATTGTCTTGCTCCTAGTATTTTATAGGTCTGTGCATTCTTGTCTACCACCCCTCCTAAAACTAATCCTCACTTAACTAAACTGGATGACTTTCAACCCAAGGGCAGGTTTTGATAACCCGTATCTGTGCAAGTCGATCTGTACTTCTCACTAACAACACCAATCATTTTACAAGAGAGCCTTGGCTCACAGGAGGTATTTAACCCACAAGAGAGATTTCCTAATGTAACAGTTCACCCTTCCTGTTCAGCATAGGCCTGCGGGGTCTACTTTACGGACGCTTCCCGAAGATCTACATCACCGGTTACTTGAGATGGACCCTGCCATTTCCGTTTGCATGGGTCAGAGGAAGAGACCCTCACACTGGGAGGAAGTGAGAGGCCAGTCTCATCGTGAACACTACTCACCTTTCAGGATGGCTGTCAGCCACCAGGGCCCGGCTGGTCTTAGAGAGCTGATGCACGGTCTCCGCATAGTCCTCCACGGCTTGTTCCAGAATCTGGTGCTTCTTTAACATGGAGACAGCGCTCTGCTCATCCTGCAAAGACGAGGAGGGTCACAACCACAGTCGTCCCCTCTGACCCAACACCACCGTCAAGCAGGACCAGCTGACTGCACAATGGGCAGAAGGATCATCGAAAAGAACAAAACCACGAGTGTGATACGGGCCGTGAAACACTGAAGCCTTTCAGGAGGGTCATCGTGGACTGGACCACAGCAGGCCCCGTGTAAGATGAACACGAGGACTGTATGGAATGAGAACCCTCTGAGGTCCAGGCTAAATCCCAGGAAACCAAGTGTACCCTGGCTGGCTGAGGGTCCTCACAGTCTAACACAAACCTAGATGACAGCATCCTGCAACCCTAAAAACTTTTAAAGGGTCTCAAAAGTTTATGTAACTCTATTAACTAAAGAGTAAAAGGACTCTGACAAATATCTACTTAAAAAAAAAAAAGATAAAAAAAAAAAAGATAAAAAAAAAAGGACAAACCCGGTCTTAATGACATTCGGGGAGGGCTCAGACAGGAAGCTTCTGTGTCAGGGGGGAAACAGCTAGACTCCAGTCACCTCAAGGCACCACGGTGTCCCCCGTGACACTTGAAGCCAACGATGAAATGTTTCACAAAGACGCACGCAGCCACCAACAGAACACAAGCTCAGGGTGGGAGTCTGAGGCTCTCTGGGGCAGGGCTGGAAACCTCCCTCACCTTGGCCTTCTCCTCGGACATCATGTACAGCTCCTGCTCGCTCATCCAGGCCTCCGCCTCGGCCGCGTCAAAGTAGTACTGCTGGGCCCTGTGGGCCTCCTCAAGCCGCCTGTGGCGCTTTTCGGTCTCCTCGATGAGGAGGCCCCACAGCTCCTTGAGGTCAGCGAGCCTCCGCCGGATGGCCTCGGCGTTGAGGCTGCTGCTGTCGGTGACAATGTTCTGGCTCCTCTCGAAGATGTCATCGATGCGAGGCTGGTGTCCCTGGATCTCTTTCTGGAGGGTCTGTGGGAGTGGGAGAAACCGGCCTCGCTCACATTCTCTGCCCTGTCATCCGGAGCAATTATTCATCAGACCGAGCTAGCCCAAGCGGAAATGCTTACCTGGTTTTTCTTTATTAACAGCTGCACAGTCTGGAGGTTGTGGCCATGATCCGTGGAAGTTGCCAAAGGCATCCTCTCTCCAACCCACAACTGGAAAGAATTGTAAATTGAGGTGGTCAGGACTGCTCAAAAAGAACAAACATTTGATGTAAACAAATGCAACAGAGGATCAGCAGGGCTGCCAGCCCGAGAGAGAAGGTGTGTGCGATCCCGGTGGGAAGGGCTGCCCGAGGAGCCCGACCTTCTCCCCCAGTACAAGGCGAGGGCTAGTCTTTCAGACCCTACTTCATCCTCACTGCTGGACTCGCCGTGGAGTCCTTGCCCTTAATTTATTTTTTCAACTACTATTCTAGGGGCATTAAAACCCTAGAACATCTTTAGAAAAAAAAATCAAAGAAAACAATGGAGTTGCATTCCGTGGAATACATAAAAGCATGGGCTTCAAGAGTCCAGCTCACCAACGCCACGCAAAGTGAATCTCGTGAAGAAGTGAACACACGGCTGAAGGCGGCACAAGTGAGGCGGCTTATGGAAAGGCCTCTCGTGTGGTGAAGGTCTACTTACAATCTCGTCCTCCACATCCCTGTTGAACTGATGGATCTCTTTGGAGGCCAGCAGGTTATGCTTTCTCTCGTTCAAGGGCTCCAGCAGTTCCATGAACTTCGTCTGCACAGTGAGGCGCTTGCTGTCCACCTCGTCGGTGCTCTTCCCCTCCTGACTCAGGGCCTGGGCCTGGCTCTGGAGCTCCTCGATCTCCTTTTTCCGCACCTCCATTTGGTTCTCCAGCATCTGAGGGCAGAAAACAGCAAGTGTGTCACACCAGAGACATAGGGGACACACAGTCCTATAAAATGTTTTGGGCACTGGCCAAAACGGAAGACTGAGTATAAATTTCTATGATGGAGACTCTAAGAAAGGATTCTTAACTACCAATTAATCCCTTTCCAGGACTTTTTTTTTTTTAAGAAGTAGGCTCCATGCTCAGCGCGGTACCCAGCACAGGGCTTGAACTCCCGACCCTGAGATCAAGACCTGAGCTGAGATCAAGAGCCGGATGCTTAACCGACTGAGCCACCCAGGCATCTCAGGCATCTCCTTTTCCAGGATTTTTAAACTAGGAACAACATTCAGGTTCAGGAACTTAGAAGGCAAGTAACAAGAGAAATCAGAATTAATTACAGGGAAAGGATAGTCTTCATCTGCTTGTTCAGAAAACGTAACAATGTTGGAAACCCACATTACTATAGGCGGGGGGGTAACAGCTTAAGGTTCCAGTTCTTTTAGGCAAAGAAAATTCTGTTTCCACCTTCTCTCAATTTCTTCAATTAGAAGCCTGATTATTTTTTTAAATACCAGCTAAGAGGTGAAAACATGCTAATTGCTTATTCACAGGAGGAGAATAAGTGAAAGTGAAAGCGAAAGTGGGGGGGAGGAGAGGGGTTCCTTATTCAGGAAACATCACATTGGGAATAGCACATCACACATAGAGAAATAGGGGGTCCCCTCTAGGAATAAATGGACTCCTTTCTTAGGTAGGGAAGTAAACAGCCACGAGAACGGACTCCTTAATGCATAGTAACGTAGTCAAGTAACTGTATCACCTAGCAAAAGGGTGGGTATCACTTGGAAGAAAAAGGCCTCAGCACTCGGCAAAGACGCTTCCACTGTTCTAAGCCTAAATGTGGGGCCGGGGAGCCGGCCACACATCGCAAACCCAGCCAGGGAAGCCACTGGAAGATTCTGCCACCAAGCTGCTTTCTCAATTTTGCAGAAGCAGTTTTCTTGAAATTTGAGGTAAATTCATTTGCCTTTAGAATACACTCTCATGATGGCCCCAAAATAAGTAAATTTCTTTTATCTCAAAAGTATCCTGACCAACTAAGACAGCTAACATGTACCCACTACACGTTACACAGCGAAGTATGCGAACCGGATTACTTTCCCTCGTGTAAACGGCAGAAATGAATGAAATGCCTATTTACTCAGCTGTTAATGGTATCCGTCAACTAAAATGACAATAAAAAAAAGTATTCCCATGGACAGACACCCAATACTTCTAATACTGGGTCTCTCCAGTTGATTCTAGCAATGCCCCATGATGCTGTCAGGACAAACAACCCCTTCACACAGAAGACAGGGGGCTGAGAACATGGTGGGCAAATTAAGACAATGAAGAGGACGTGAAGAAAAAGAAAGAGGCCCAAGTATGTGGCCGCCTCGTCCACTTGCCTGTTGCTTTTTGAGCAGGATGTTGACGCTGGTCAGGTCTTTGCCATAGTCGTCGGACTGAATCTGACTCTCCAGGCCGTGCAGCCATTTGTCCAGATCTGCACAGCTCTGGGTAAAAAGTTCAGCCTTGTTGGCATCGAAGAGCCGCTGGGCCTTGGTCTGGGTGGTGGATTCAAGGACTTCCCACATGTTATGCAAACCAGTGAGTTTCTCCTTCACCACAGCTTCCGTCTCGGGCTTTTCTGAAATGAGCTGCATTCCTTCCTGGAAAACATAAATGGATACAGTTTGCTAGGGAACAAAGGTCACTGTGAAAAACCACCTTAGGGTATTTAATCTGTCGCTACCTATTCATTCAACCTACAGAGCCTTTCCACGTAAGGTGACCGCGGACTAAAATGGACAAGGGCCTAGTCTATGTACATGAAACATGGCTTTCAAGAGCCCACCAAGAAGTGACTGTGGCATGATGAAACAGTTTCATCTGGGGCAGCAGGGAAGTGCTCACGACGTCAGATATCACCCTCTCCACTCCGCCCTCTAAGCCCCTGACAGGTTACTGTAACCATGAAGAGTCTGAAACAAGGGGCGCCTGGGTGGCTTGGTCAGTTAAGCATCTGCCTTCAGCTCCCATGGTCCCGGGACTGAGTCCTGCATTGGGTTCCCCGCTCAGTGGGGAGTCTCCTTCTCCCTCTCCCTCTGTCACTCCCCCTGCTTGTGCTCTCTCTCAAATAAATAAAATCTTAAAAAAGTCTGAAACAATATACAAAGTCTGAGAAAGAGAAGAGGGGAGGTGGGGAACTTCACTTTCAGGTTCAGTTATGCTGCACAGAATCTCCCTGTGCCGAAGTAACACATTTTAAGTTATTATAGTGCCTGGTCACCCCTCCCCTCCCCCAAAATTGAGAAAACTTAAAATAACGTAATATTTCTAAATTCTGTGCAAATCACCTGTCTCTCACAGTCCAGGACATGTGACAGGATCAAGACAGTGCAGACTCTGTCCAGGGGGCTGGCAGCCCATCCCCCGCAGCAGGTGAGAAACAAAATGGAAACCGAACAACTAGTACTCACTAAAAGACAAACCAAACCTTCTGCGCCACACCTGGTTGGGTTTCTGTTTTTCTCCCTACTACCGGGTCAAAGTCAGGAATCCTTAAGTGGGAGAGGGACTGCTCCTGGCTGTATAACACTTCTGCATGGGATCAGAGGGGACTCAAAAATGCAAGAGACTGTGCTAGAGAGAGGAGCTCACTTCCATCAGGGTCACTTTCATGCCCTGGCCACACCACAGAAACGGGAGCCTCACCAAACATTTTAGTTCCTCACCTTCTCAATTTTGTCAAGCCATTCTTTGTTGGATGCGAGTTCTGCCATAAACGCTTGATGTTTTAACCATTTACTGTGTAGATTTCTGGCTTCATCATAAGACATGTCCTGGGCGGTGAGCATCTTTTCATTGATCCAGAGAGATAGCTAGGAAAAACAGAAATCAGAATGTTTTCAGAGATTGTGATCACAGACATCAGCCTTTTTTCTGCCTGGAAAGAGTTGTGTTATGTGGTTCGATGCATACGGCACGTTTCCATGTCAACAGATAAGCAAATATTTACTTTACAACTCTGACCCATCGTGACAGGTTATCTCCACTGTATGGGAGATGCACCTGAGTCTTGCTCCCAAGTGTGGATCAAACATTAAATCCAGCAGCACGAAAACTCTCTGAGCCAGCTTTCAAAGTGTTTGGCACACGTGACTCGCCTTCCCCCCAAAGGCTTGTGTTTAAAATTCTGCTCTAACCAGTCCAAGTCACAATCTTCTTTCTCTTCCAAATACTTGTGCCGGCCACACCATATTAATCATGATTAACTGCCTTTTACTCTATTCGGTAATCTTTCACTCTTTTAGTTTTTCTATTATATGTAAAAAAGACCAAACACAAAACCCCCATCTGTTATCTCTCCCTTGCCTTCCCAGCGCACCTATGGGAATGCCACAAAGCATAAAAAACTTGCTCACTGCAGGAGTAAGGCAACAACGATGCCCTCTTTAAGTTTCCTTCAAAGTTTGAGACACCTTTACCTCTTTTTCTATAGCCTCTACTTCCCTAAAGAGCTTTCCATTCAGGCCAAGAACACTCCGCAGGACTTGATTTTGAGACCCAACATGTCTCCTTGGATCTAAACTCCGCAGAGGCTCACAAAGCCCGCCAGCTGCTGACAGATCTGAGAAGGGAGTTCTCTCCTGAGCCCGAGGGTGGGAGTCAGCCCAAGCCCAGGCCCTGGACACACTTCCCTTGCTGGCTCTCCTCCCAATTTGCTCAGCTCCTTACTGCCTATAGTTGGCCATGCCAGGTCCTAATTCCTGCCCCGTACACAGCACTAACCTGGGAAGAGCTTTTTGTTTCTCCCCTAAGAGAAAGACACACAAAGGAATGTAGGACCAGCCCTGAATCAAAGGTCTTCAGAGACCACGTGTGACCTCCTGTGTGACCATGAGAAGCCTACTTTTTACACCAGTCGTCGCCATAACAAATGTTTGGTTTGCACCCCAAACCCTCCATGGTCCAATCTCCAAGGTTTAGAAATGGCACCGAGAACCAAGAGAACCTTCCCTCACAAGACCAACATTTGCAAGGCCATTCACTTACACTCGGGACTGCTGCTGGGAAAGGCTTCCCCATAAATTTGTTTAAACAAAAGAAAGTCTGTTCTTTGAAAATGATGTCAAAGAGGGTGATGCAGGTCACGGGAGCATCTGTGGTTCCGAATATGGGCAAATCCCCAGGCACCATGTCTACCTTTCTCAGCACATTCACCCACCACGCAGGAGGGGGGTAAGGGTGGAAAGCAAAAAGTAGTGAGATCTTTGTTGTCATTCTTTACTGAGGTGACAAAACAGTAAATCTTATACAGTCCCCTTTGTTAGCTAGGACCATAGTTTAGTTACATAACATTAGAGACACTAAATTTCCTACTTCAAAAGAATCACCTTTTTTCTAGTTATCTGGGTAGCTAAAACCTGAATTACTATGGCCATTCATTCAGTCCAAGGGGGAAAGAGGTTAAAAGGAAACCAAATGGTAAAACTTCCCCTGTCTTCCACAGACACACAGATTAAACACAATAGGCGGCATTTATCCAAAGTGCAAAGGACATTCACATATTTTTGCTATTCATAACCACCTACCCAGAGAGATTTAAAAAAAAAAAAAAAAAAAAAAAAAAAAAGAGCTACATAAAAATCAGAGGCTTATAAACAAATCTGCTCTTTGCTGAATACATCATCCTACAGATAAAGCACCACGCACTACAGCGCAATGAAACGGAGCGATGGAACGTGCTAGTTCATCAGCCCTTCATCAGCAGTCTGCAGTCAGAACCACAGTTATTATTCGTGGGCATTTGCAAAGGTCATTTAAGAATATACTCATTCTCTGCAGAAAAAGAACACTGTGCAGATTGGAAAAGGATAAGAAAAATGCTTTGATCACTGAATCAAACTCAGAGCAAAGCAATGGAACTCACTATCCCTTGTGCCACACAAGTCTAGTTATACTGCCCTTCTAAAAAAAAAAAAAAAAACCTTCAGTTTCTGAATGCAGTTTCCCTATGGTGTGAGGGAATAAAACAGAAAAGCAGTAACTTCGAAATCACTTTTCAGGAATTCACATTGAAATATCACTACAAAAACCAAGATGTGCTTTATATCCCCATCTACAACTGTAAACGGGGGGTGGGGTGGGGGGGGGTGGGGCTGCAGTAAATTTCCCCATCCGGGCAGTGGTTATAGGGACTGCAGAGACAACTCGGATTCCCAACTCTGGATAATACCCATAGCCAGCAATGGTACTAAATCTGACCTCTGGGTGCTCTGGAAGTTTCTTGAAGCTTAACAGGTAGATTTTCAAATGCAAAGCTGGTCTATACACAAACTTCACTCTCAGATATCCTGGCTTAAAAGGTACTTTTTAAATTTTTCTTAGAGGAAGAGTGGGGGAGGGAGAAGGAGAGGGAGACTCTTAAGCAGAATCCGTGGCCAGTGTGGAGCCTGACTTGGGACTCAGTTTCATGACCCTGAAATCATGACCTGAGCCAAAATCAAGAGTTGGATGCTTAAAAAGTATATATATTTTAATGAGGCTGACTGACATAGCATTCACAGCCAGAGACTACTACATACCTCCCCTTTGCTCACACTTCCAAACCAAGGGTTTTGGAGCCTCCAAACCTGACCTACGTTCCATCACTCCACAGAAACTCTACATGTTGATGTGGGAGAGATGGCACCCCCCAGCAGATCCTATGGTTGTACTAACTTTTAATGAGGCTCAAGAAAAGAAAGGCTAAACCAGGAAGACTTGGCAGAGCAGTCACAGAGACCTGCACGTCACTCCCAGGACTTACCAGGCCAGCCAAAACCTTTCTACATTTTGTGAGGGGAAATCATGGCAGGACTGAGTCGAGACACGCCCAACAGTCACTGTGCATCGTAAGGACTGAACTCCTTATAACCAAGGGTGCTAATTTGGAACAAGTAGTAACGAAGATTTAACGACCTAGTGAAACAATCTCTGATTCCACTGGGAAGGACCATCATTTTATCCACTTACTTTCCCCATACATTTCTACTTATGTAACTGGGAGTACATAATATGTAATCCACACATATGTAAATGGGAAACAGGAAAACTTCAACTGGGTTTGTCTCAAGGGTTCCTGTTGTCTCCTCACCTCCTGCTCATTTTCTGGCATTCTTTTCCCCAAATCTAGCCTAGCTTTAACCGTACTGAGGTCCATGAATTTCACCTCATTAAACTTGCCTTTTAAGCAAGAGTATGGAATCCTCTTAACTCTATCCTCCCACCAGGATGGCCTGAGGTTAAAAATGAGTCATCGATGATACTACAAAGGAACCATCAGGAGGTCATATAGGGACTTCCAGTGTGTCAAAGGCAAAGCCCAGGCTGGAAAGAACAGCTCCTGGTCCTCCTTCTAGGATTAAAGAGTCACTGGGTATTCACTGTGGAACAGTACGCAACCCTACACAGCTAACTTCAGATCCCATCACTCTCCTCTACATCATGCCTGGGGGACACAAATACCTCTTTAAATGAGCATCCTATCCAAATGGGTTATTAACGCTCGGTGTCACGTGAAGAGGCACTCCAGTCTGCAGCCTGTCTGGCTCCAGGCAAATCCCCCATTGATCTAGATTCATCAGCATGGCACAGGAAGCGGCCAGACCCTAACCTATAGAGTTCAGGGGCTTTCTTTCTGAAGCTTTAGCTGCTGGAGCATAGTGCAAGGTTCACAGTAAGACAGCAGATGAATGAACGGGAAGGATCACTTGTCACACACGATCTAACATGACTGCTATTAGGGCTATAATTCTTCTAACACATAGCCGTGTGTTTGCAGGCAAGGCGCTGTGATGATTTCAGTCACGTTCTTCGCATACAACTCGATCCTGTCCCCACACCCACCAGTGCCCCTCCCCAAAGGTCCGTGCAGCTTCATTTGGATATTCTTCATCCTGTATCTGCTTCCGAGGGGATTTAACCCAATAAACCAGACCCGACGTCTCACTGTTGTTCTCCGGCAGACAGAAAAATGCGATGCGCTCATGAACTCATGAATATGTGAAGGCAGCCAAATGCTTTTTTCCAACTAGCTTGCAGAAGGACTGCATTTTTCTGGCTAACTTTAGTTTTCCAGGTTTGTTTATGCACATATCAGGGGAGGAAGAAATAGTATGAGAACCATCAGATTAATACCACATGTTAAAACTAAGGAGTCTGAAATTAGAATTGCTGTTCTTGGCATGTTAGACACGTATACAAAGAACCTGAAGGGTGGATATTTCAAGGTCTTCAGTGAGTAAGAAACTTAGTCCATATTTTTTAAATCTTTGCTTCTTACCTGGGCAGTCATCCCTGTTCCTCTTAGTTCTTTCCTTCTTACTTACAACATGATATTAAATGCATTTACACATTCTAGGGTATCACAGTCTTTGACAATGGAAATGTTCTAGATCTGCATTGTGCGATATGGCAGCTGCTGATCAGAGTTGGCTACAGAGCACTTAAAATACACCCAGTATGATGGAAGAACTATATTCTGAATTCTATTTAATTTTAACTAATTTAAAATGCAATAGCCACATATGGCTAGGGTCCACCATAATGACAGAATTCTGGACTCTTCTAGATTAGAAGAATCTAGTTACTCTAAGTGATAGCCTGCAGGCTAGAGAACTGACGAGGTGCCACACTGGCTCAGCTAGAAATGAATTTCTGGGGCTCAATTAATCTTATAGTCCCAAGGGCCCTTCTGGCAAATGCTCTCACTCTCCTTAGAAGAAAGGAAGGGAGGGGCTGAGGGGAGACATACCTCCTGACAATCTTGCAGGAATTTCTGAAGATCCCTGTTGTCCTTCAATCTCATCAGAAGCTCGCTGGCTGCCTCACGATTCTTCCTATGTCTGTTATAACAATAATAAAAAATAACTTTCAAAAAAGGAAACACAGAATCTTCAAAGACTGAATCTACAACTCGGTGTCTTTCCTCTGTTTCTATATAGAATAAAAGCAGTTTGTACACTTCTCATTATGTCAAAAAGGCAAGATAAGGAAGAGAATTTAATTTAGCATCCTCCAGATGAGTAAGCCACAGTACGAAGAGATCAAAACACTTGCCCAAACCACAAAACAGGCAGAGGATGGCCTCCAATGAGCCATATAAACCCAGTGCTCCCTTATCTGGTGCTAGTGGAAAAAATCTGAGCATGTGCTGTGCACAAGTCCTCATCTGAGGCACTGCAGGAGAATGTGAAACTCATCGTCAAGAAACTGGGGTGACAGTTTGTGGCTAAGAAAATACAGATAACCATATAACTGGCTTCAAATTAATGTCTCCTAGATAAATATTTCCCACCTGGAGAAAAACTCCCCTCAAACAACAATGAACCAAGAATGAAAATTTTGAGATCTGTGAGATTCTCTACCTACTAGATCCCACTCTTTGTTAATGAATAAAGGTAATCAAGGTTGAATGAAGCTGAAGCACAAAACCTTAAGCAAAAAAAATTCCTAAGAACTGGTAGGAGCTGCTGAGCTTGGGGAGTGAAGAGGGAAATGGGGTGCTGGCTCCCCAGCTCAAATGCAGGACACGCGGCTTCTCTGCACACACCATCACGGTGCCAGAACTCTGCAGCAACCTCCCTTCCTGCGCCCAGTGGCGCAGGTTCTCTGCCAGAGACGGTGAAGACCAGCTACGGGAAGGCCGGGAAGGCCGTGAGAAGGATGACCTTGACACAGTTCTTTGGCACCAGGGAGGAGCTCTGCCACAGGGGGAGCCCAGCAGCACTGCTCTAACATGGCTGCTCCGATATTCCCAAGGAACCTAAGCCAGCCAGCCAAGCCACCTAAGTGAAGGCTATTAACCGGGGCAGACAAAGAGGTTGGGTTTTCATTCTGAGTCTCAAAGCAATTTCTTGCTGCACGTGCCCAGCCAAGGTCTCTCTTGTTAGGCCCCCATGGAGGCATGAGGAAGAACACAACCTCCGATTCTCTCCGATGCCACAAGCAGCTCAGGGAACACTAGCTGCTGACTGACCTTTAGGAACCTTCCTCAGGAGAGCAAGAGCGAGCTTACAGCGATGCTGTGGGCGACACGAGACCTCAGTGAATGCCGGCGAAACAAGCAACCATGGCAAACACAGTGGCCATCACCCACCCGCCTGGGGAACCGAAGGGAAATGCTCTCTGCTCCTATAGGGGGCAAGGAAGCTTGCTACAGTCTCCTGTAGGTGACTATAGGACAACTGGAATAATACGAGTGGAAATAATACCGCCAGGTGTAGGCCAAATACACATAATGACTTCTAATTTTTTTTTTTTTTTTTAGTTGAAAGGGGTTTCATAGCTTCAGGGAAAGGGATGTTAGTATTTTTATATCACTTAGCAAAATGCAAAAATAGAAAAATACTTAGGTGATGTTAAATGACAAGAGTGTATGCAGGATCAATGGTATAAAACCCCAAGGCACAGACTGGAAAGCAGAAACAAAAACATGCCAGGGATAAGAGTAAAGGCTGTAGCTTCTCCCCCACCCATTTTTAATATTTTATTTCTTTTATGACAATAAAAAGTAAAGGCCAAAGCTCCTTTACTTTGATACCCTTTCTCAGATACCAAAAGTTTGAAAAAAATTTAAAGACTATTAGTGACTTTGGTCTAAAGGAATTACCGTCTAAAAACATGGGTGGGGAAGGAATGTCCAAGGTAAGTTTAAGTTCCCAAACCTCAAATTCCAGTCACTATTTGAAAGGGGTTATAAGAAAATAAAGCCCATCTTCAGGAGGAAAGTAATTTGGAGTCAGGCACAAAAATGCAGGAGGTGTTTGCCTTTGGCCAAAGGTCTTGAATAAGGGACCCGGGTCCCTTACACGGTGCCACAGCCCAGCGCTCCGAAGGCGAGGAGGAATCAGAAACTGGCAGCTACAACAGGACACGCACCCTTGAAGCTCATAGCAATGGTGGAAATTAAAATAATTCAAACACGGTCTGAGAAGTCTTACACTTTCTCAGAAAAAAACGGAATCCTCAACGCAGCTTCCATACTCCAGTCTCACATGTGCCCATCAGATTTCTGGCCAGTCTCTCAATTCTAGTGGGACCAGGAAGATGGGGAAAGACCGAATGGTGACTTGGGGCCCTGTGTCCAAATGACAAAGCTCTCCAAGAGGACATGATGATGGCATCTGAGGGGTACGCGCTGCGGAGTGAAAAACAGCTACAGGGGCAGCGTGGCACTCACTGGTCGCTGATTCAGAAAACCCTCAAGAGAAGTGGGTACGGCTTCAATGTTCACCAGCGACAACCAATGGCATTTGAGGAAGGACTTTCAAGCTGGATTGTGGACTTAATTATAGGGAAGGACCTTCTAGAACTTGGCCGTAGTTTCCTACAGTCCTAACGGTGCTCTTTGTTTGGGGCAAGGTTAAATCTGTTGCTTTATTTCCACTTCTCACCTTCTACGCCTACAGTAAGACTCAGAAGCTCCTTCGTCCTCTGAGGCAGATGGTTGGTCTAACTCGGGTTCTTATAAAAAAGCAAAGCACCACAGGTGCCCGAGGGAAACATGGACAACATGAAAGCTTTTTCCCATGTGAGACAGGGTCTGGCTTTATGAAGCCAGATCCTGGTTCCTTGCTCTCCCAGGACTACAGTGAGTCTGGAACTCCCTTCGAGTCAGGAAGCTCACCCATCTGCAACCCCTGGGACAGGCTTGGACAGAAGGCTCCTTTCCACCCAGGCACGAGCACTTTAAAGGTCACTCACACTCCACCCACATCTGTTAAGAGCCAGGGTCTTTGTTCTATTTTTTTTTTTCTTTCCCATTTCAACAGACTCAGTGGTAATCGACAAGATTTCCAGAACGTAAGCACATTGTAATGATTCTGTGTTTTACGAATATAGCTTTACAAGAAGAGCATCACAATGTTTCTGGACAGGGAGTTAGATATGAAGATTCAGACATTTACTTAGCTGTGCCCCCACAGCACCTGGAGCGCATACGTTTGTGTATTTTGATAACAGACAAGTATCCTCTGGGGTGAGTTTCTGATCGTGAGGCCTCTGGGGATATGAAAGTGAAACCAGAATTTAGTGAACATAGCTGAGGAAAACGCAGTCGTCCTGAAGAGCAAAGCCCCCTCCCCCCTCCATCTTTCTTCTGATAATGGATAGTATGTTCCATTTCTTAAGAGAAATCCGAAGGAGGTTCTAAAACCCCAGGAGCCCCGACTCTTGAGTCAAGGGCCAAAGGAAAGTTAAACCATGATTGAGGGCTGCTGAAACACTCTCTCCTATCCGGGAGTCTCCAGTCTTGACAACATCACCTGCTTCCCAAAACCCCTCACAGCTGCAGCGCCAGGGGACGGATAAACACACACGAGAAAGTGCTAAGCGGCCACATGCCTGCCTGGAAGCTTGCGCGTCCCTAACGGCCAAGTCCGCCCTCAGGAAACCAGCTGGGTGCATCCAACACAGAGGAGCGTGATGTATCGTATTTACAGAACAACTCGAGATTTAACATTAGGAAGAAAGGAAGTTCTTTTTCTCTAAGTTAACAATACCTTGCCTCATCTTTGTTTTTCACACTCACTCAAGGGTTTAGTGGGTTTTTTTTTTCTTTTTTGCAGTTGTTTGAAGAGCAACAGATACAAAATGATGATATATGGTATGCCCTATTCCATAGGAGCACCCTTTGAAGAGATGGTTGAGGCTCTGAATCAGTGAAAACAGACTGGGAAGTGCTAAAGCCCAACGCTCAGTCTTGAAGGGGAGGAGTAATTCCCCCTTTCACTCCGTAGCATAAGAAGTTAATATGGTCCAGGGTCCCACGAGACCCTTTTGGGTAAAGTACGCAAGGAAATGTTCTCAGCAAGAAGTTCTTCCTTTTCACGGCACTTGTAAGCCAGAAAAGAAGCCTGTTTCTCAATGACATCAGTTTCACAATGAGCCCTTAAATCCAGCCCAAACTGGACCACAGAAGGCCAGAGACTGACCCAGACAGGCTAAACCAGGATGCAACTGGCCGGACCAGACCCGGCTCTCCTGATGCATCCAAACCTTGATCTGTTCTGACCTCCCACTTTAGTAATAGGCAAGGCAGGGTGACAATGAGGGGTACAAACAGACTGCAATGGCCTTAGTTAGGGAGAAAAATCCTAACTGCAAATAAATGAGTAAACAAAAATAAGAGTACCAAATCTTGGAGATGCCTTGGCAGAAGAAGAAAGGGGCTTCTCTCTCATCATGAAAAAATCCTGTTAGGGCATTATCCAAGCCAATTTTCTGAGAAGGGCCTGACAATGCTCCTTTGTGGCTCTGTCACGAACTCAGGACAAGCAAACCTGGGCATCCCTCCCTACTCCCTCCTGGAAAACTTGAGAGGAGTCTAGTGTGGATGAAGGTGAACGTGGGCTTAGCTGGGGGAGTGTGGCTCTTGGGGTCCGTCATGTGATAGGCTACACACAGCAGCTCTCGCAGGGCACAGCTTAAACCCGGTTGCTAACTGGCATCACGGCTCATATAAAGCTTTGATTAGGTATTGGCTTAGCCTCTCGGGGGTTTCTTTTCTTTGGTGGACACCTCTACATGCCTGACCATGAGAACCACATTTCTGGGCAGCCATGTCCTGCCAAGTGATTTTCTGTGGTAGGGAGATTAAATTTTACCAGCTGTCTGGACCCTGCCCACTGGGAAATTTATACCCACAGACCCAAGGACTTGTGGCTAATGCTTCAGAGGCTTGGGAGTCCCAGGGTGCCAGACTCCCTCAGGAGCCTCGGGGCGCCATACCTGTCATCGATGGAGTCCACCTTCTCCTGGATGCGATCTGAGTTGATGTTCCCATCGCTCACCAGCCTCCGGCCCGTCTCCACAACAGCATTGATCTTTTCCTCATTGGCGTCCATGGTGGTCATGAAGTCCTCTTGTTTTTTGATAGCTGCTTCAGCTCCCTCCAAGGTGGTGGGCATTTCAGTGTGGGCCAAAACATACTCCTTTTTCCAAGAGAAAACCAAAATCACAGCAGGATGAAATACCACGAAATACAACTCATTTTCAGAATAACGGAAGCACTCTTTCCTAGTCCTAAGTTTCCACACAAGATGTACTTCATAACGCTTGCTCCATATACTTAAATAATCTACTGAAGCAGAGAAAACAAAAGGTTAAGGGGGAAAAAAAACCTAGTGGGACCCCATAAGGAATGAAATTTCGTTCAGTGGTTCAATGGCTATATTTTTTCCCAAAGTGCGTGAGGAAACCAAGTAGTGCTTTATCCATCAGCCACCAGGGTCCCCTCATGTGCCCACCACCCAGTGGCAACAAACTCTTCAAACTCGCTCTTTTCAGAGATAAACGACCCTGACGTTGGCCACCATCTTCAGCCATTTTTTTTCCTCTAGTTTCTGCCTCGTGTCATTGGGTGAGGTCTCTGACTCTTTGAGAGCAAGAAAGACAGAAAACCACTTAGTTCCCCCATCAAAAACAAAACAAATAAAAAAACAAAGAGAAAGCCCTCCCTTCACTGTACCTGTCAATTCATCAAACTGGATTACTGCCTTACAGAATATTGCCAACCGAATACTACGAGGACATGCTCTGAACATACGAGAGCTTCGAAAGCAGCTGAAACAGAATGGTACTGTGCAGGGCAAGACGCTCCCGCAGGAACCATCAGCCCCTTCCCCTACTCTGGGATGGGTTTCACTGCCCTGAAGTCAGGGACGTGAGAAGCCTCTCAATTATCCTTCTGCTTCCACACAGGACTGCTCTGGACCAGCAGCCTGGCCAGAAAGTTTCAAAGGGCAAACAGGACCTGTTCTACCAGGAAGGAAGCAAAGGCAAGTGAGGAGCAGTACCTGGTTGTTAAGGAAGGCCTCGGCCTGCTTCGTGTCCCTAAGAAACTGCTGGTAGGCATGTGACTGGGAGAGGAGATTTTGCCTGTTCTCCCACATTTTGTGGAGCTCATTCCACCCAGTGTCCAGGGCCTGCAGCCGCTGCCGCAGAAACATGTACTGGGCGTCGGTCTGTCCCTGGGTGACCATCTCGCCCATGTCCCTCATCTTCTGGTAGTCCTCCTCGTAGTTGTCAATCTCGTTTTTGATGTTCTCGTGCTGCGTGAGGAGCTTCTCGGCCTCGGTCAGGGTGTTGGGCATGTCCTCAGAGGCGATGGCCGTCTGGGTCCGGGAGAGCCAGGACTGGAAGTCGTCCAGGTCCCGCAGGAACTGCTGCAGCTTGCTGGCCTCTCCCAGGGAGGCCTCGCGGTTTTTCAGGGTGGTCTTCATCTCCTCCCACACGTCGCTGATCTCGGCCAGCCGAGACAGGATGGCCTGAGCCTGGTCGGGGTGTTCGGACTCGAGCTTCTCGGCCTCTTTCTGCAGGTCGCTCAGCTTCGCCTCGATGGCCACCAGGTCCCGCTCCATGCCGGTCAGCTTGCGCTGCAGGGCCATGACGCCGGCCAGGTCGTTGCCCAGGTCCTGGGTGGACTCGATGACCTTGGTCTTCTCTCGAATCCAGGATTTGGTTTCATTGCACTCAAGGTGGTAGTTCTGTATGCTCAGGGCAGAGAGAAGGGCGTCCTTCTTCCTGTCCACCAGCTCTCGGAACTGACTCCACCTGTGGGCACGAGGGCACAGAGAGAGCCCCGTCAGAGAGAGGCTGACCACTCATGGCTCCGCAGTGACGTTTACAGTCAAGGTCAAAGCTGTCATTTTTTCTCTCCCTCTCTGCTATGAGAACAAATGCTTTTTGGAAAATCATCTCACTCAGTACATATATACCAAATTCTCAAAACAGCTCAGAGACACGACATAATCTGGAAAAAGCCTAACATGAAGAGGCCCTTGTTCAAGGAGCTCCAGGGTGGACAGCACATCTGTCCCCCAGAGTCAGTTACTGTTCCGTAACTGTGTTTCTGTCACACACTTTCTACTTTGAACTGACCCTAACGAACATTTCCCAAACCCAAAATGCCTGACAGTCACCTTTAGAACCGAGGCCACCACAACCTACTCAAATTTGTTTATTCAACAGAAAGATAACATCAGGACAAAAGTCTAACTTGATAACCTGGACTTCTACTGGCCAATTACGTCTAAAATAATCTCATCTTTTGAGATGAGAAATCATCTCAAAAGGGACAGCAGCAGTGCCACCGTGATGCCGTGGTCTTCCACGCTGGGCACAGGTCTCACACTAACGCCTTAACTTCTGATGTGGGGACAGGCAGGTTCCAGGCTGCCTCGAATGACATCACCCCAAAGGACATTTCTTGCAAAACCAGGGTGTGTTGAAAGGCAGATGCCAACGCTGTGACATCAGGGCCACCTTATCAGTGACCCTGTCTGGGAAATTCCTGATGTCCAGGCTCCACCAGTGACCCCGCCCTCCCTGGTCCAGCACACAGGGAGCCAGCACGGCGCAGGCCGCACGCTCACCTCGTGTTAAGTTTGTCCTGCTGGGCTTTGATTTCCTTCTCACTTGGGTGGCCGCTGTGCATGAGCTGCCGTGCAATCTGGTTCACCACGGCGACCCGGGAAGCCTGGTTGTTCATTTCCGGTTCAAGGCTCTCGAATCTGCAAAGGCAATTGGACAGGGTGCTCACCTCCTGGGTTCCTACCGGCCGGTGCCGAGGGGACGCCGGCAGCCCCGCACCGAAGGCAGCACTCCCACTCACCTGTGCTGGATGACCTCCAGGTCCTCCAGCTTCTCTGGGATCTGCATGTTGTTGAGCCACTGCTCCTTCTCATCGATCCAGAGCTCGCAGGCATCAGCCTCGCTGAACATCTTGTACAAGGCCAAGGTGTCCTGCAGCGCCTGCTTCCTCAGCCGCGTCAGCTCCGCCACCTCCTTGTACCGTTCCTCAATGCCCGACAGCCGGCCCCTCACGTCTGGAGACTCGGCATGCTCCTGGGGCAGGGCGCCGGCCTGCTCGTGCAGCGTGTCGATGGTGGGCCTGTAGTTGGCGATCTCCTCCGCCACGTCCTTGTGTTTCTTGACCAGAGACTGTGTGGAGTACTCGTCGTGGCCCACGTCATTGCTGGAGACGATCTTGAGGATGTCCAGCATCCAAGCGTCGATGTCGTCGGCATCCGCCTGGAACTGGTGCAGGAGCGAGGCCTCCTCCAGGCGCTTCTTGCGAATGGCAGAGAGCTGCTCCAGGTTGGCCCACTGCTCCCGGATGTACAGGATCCTCTCTCGGATCTTCTCTGACCCGAAGTGCTCCTCCGCGATCATGTCTTCCCCTTCTTTGATGGCCTGCTCGAAGTGGCCACTGCGGCCGCTCATCTCATCCTCGAACGCCCGGTGCTTGCTGAGCAGGCGCATGACGCTGGTCAGGTCCTTCCCGTAATCGTCGGAGGACAGGATCTTCTCCTTCTCCCGTATCCAGCCCTCCTCTTCCGCCATCTCCCAGAAGAACTTCCAGAGGCGGCGGGATTCTTCCAGACGGGCCCGGCGCTCAGCCGCCAGCTGGCAGAGTTCTTGGTAACAGAACTCCATGTGGGCCACGCGGTCGCGGATCACCTGAGGGTCGCAGGGCTTATAACCTGTTTGATGCACGGAAGGAATGGGAGAGTCCCACAGTTAAAACACAGTCCCTGCTCGTTTGCGAGTAGTGAGTTATGCCCATTTTCTCACCACTGGACTACCAGCTCCAATCTCCGTGCAGGGCCACATTATACGGCAACGGAGAACCTCCCAGGACCTTGACTGGAGGTGGGTGGCCACTGTGCAAAGCGTTAGTTTTTGACCCAAGGGGAAAGTGATCATTCATGAACCAAAAAAAAGCACATAAATCATAAGTAAAAGGTCAGCTGCATTGAGCTGTTTCTCAAATATAAGGAACACAACCAAATCCTTCCAAAGATCCTTTAAACAAAGATGTACAACCAGAAGCGAGAGCCATGAGATGGAGCAGCTACTCCAGGGGGCTGGTATGCAGTGCGGGTGGTCCAGGCAAAGCCTGACAGCTGAATACCACCCCTCAAACAAACCCAAGCAGTACTTCAGTATTTAATGGAAATACACGTCCATTTCAGAGAAGCCTGACAGAGTCAAATCAAGTATCCAGAAGGCCACCCTACCGCATGTCCTGTACCTGTGACAAACTCACGGGGAACCTACAATGGCGTGGTAATTTCAAAAACCACAATGGCACAGACAAGTTATCCACTTCTACAGGGACGGATCTCCGGTGGTGGGAAAGTAAGGCCTGCTACAGTCCATCCTTACCTTCCCCGTCTGTTGCAAACTTCTGGGCAGAAGCATTGACACCTCTCACCCGCTCTGCCTGGATGCCAATGTCCGCTTCGACCAGGGCGTGCTTCTGTAACAGGTCTTCCACGCCAAGCAAGTGTTTGCCGTAGTCTTGAGAGAGTAATAGCACCTGTGCACCAGAGAAGACAGAGGGCACATCTGTGCAGACCACCTTGACTTCAGTGTCTCGTACCCTCTGGACAAGCTGGGAGCCAGCAATCACGCTGAGCCCTCTCCAGCCCACCGCCCTCCCTGCTTCCCTAGGGGAGCAGAACGGGAAGCAAATTGGAACAAAACCAAAAACAAACCCGAAAGCCTGCACCGGGAGAGACATGATAAACTGAAACTTACACCCCGGAATAAGCCGGTCAAAAATACACTAAGAACAGACCGGAAGAAAAAGGAATGGGGAACCAGTAGGATGTATGAACTGGGGCTCGAAGAAGAAACCGCTGCAGCAACAATATTCCAGAGGGGAAGAGAGAAACACTGCAGTTATTTCAAAGTTAAAAGAAATCTCCCAGAAGCTGTTGACCCCATCTGTGGATGTTTTCCTCAGTTAAAAGCTTACTGGGGTGCTGCAGTGATACCCACCTCGTCAACGGGAGAAGAATGTATCTGAAAACTTATAAACCTCGTCTTTAACCAAGTAAAAACAGGGTCAGGTGGCTTCCTGCTTAGGAGGGTCTGAGCAATCCCTTTGGTTTGAGCTGGAGTCCACTAACACTTTCTTTTCTTCCTCCCATCAGCCCAATTTGGGGGCCTCATCTGACTTCCTCTCCAGATGGAATTTGTACTTCACTCCTACTTCTGAGGGAAGTCTCTGGCCCAAAATCTGAACTTTAACGTACAACATGATTTATAAAATGAAAAGCGCCTCCTTGCTAGACTTTAGGAACATTTCTACTTTGAAAGGTCAACCCAGACCACACTTGAGAACATCAGAAACCTGGGACAGGACGAGGGCAAACCGATGGGATGAGGTCCATCCCTCCCTCTGCCAGGAATGGCTCAAGAGGTCAAACAAAAGACGAGGGCTTATATCCCAGGAAGAGATGCCTTGCAGAGGGGCAAGCTTGGGAACACGGCACGCCGAGATGAAGGGGGCTTCACTGCACCGTCGGCAAACTGCCCTGCTCTGTTCCAGCTACGGGCTGAACGCCTTCCAGCTGGGGGACTGCCTGACGCGGGTGAGCCTCCTACCGCCTGCAGCAGAGGACATGAGCGGGCACGGGGATCTGGCACAGTAGCAGGTCTTTTCCCGGGCAGGAGGAAAGCCTGGAAGTCTATGCTCGGGCTCCCGATTAAGGCAGGGGAAGCACAAACTGGCACTGGCAGCCATTTCCGGCCAGCCCCATCCTACGTGCACACCTATTACCACACTTCACCCTGGCCGTAACCGGGTGAGGGAGGGGTCGGAGCCATCTCAGCTTAAAAATGAAGAGAGGAGGCTCAAGGAGACTACACGGTTGCAGCACTGACAACGTGGACACGGGTTCCCTGGTTCCCGACCGAACTCCGCCCACACTGCCTTCCCCTCTCCTCCCATGTGCCCACATTAGCTTCCTGGGCTCCCCCCAGCGAGAGCCACTACATACAGATCAATGACATGGAAAGCTGGCTCAACTCTCAAGAGCTAAAAACACAGAAAACCATAATTTGATTGATTCCCTATGGGGGAACAGATCTAAATTAAATCTAAACCACTGGAGCAGATCTCTAGCTATGGAACTGGTTTTCAATAAAACTTTTTCACACCTCATATCCCATTTAATTCCCGAACTGTCTTCCCACAGATAATACGCCCCCCTTTGACTTTACAGAGTGGGCAGTTAGGGCGCACTGGATGCTCTGTGCGCAGCTGTGGGGGTGTGGGGGGGAGGAGCAGGCAAGAGAAGTCCCAGTGGATCAGCTCTGGCCTCTTTCACTCAAGTTCTACCTTCATTTCATCCATCCAGTCCATAATGTAGAGCATTTCCTGGAATATCTTTTGCAACCCTAGGTTCATCTCGAGACGCTGCCTCCGGGCCTTGAGCAATTCCAGTAGGTACTCCCATAGCCGGATGACATTGTCTTTCCTTGCCGTGATGCGCTTGATGTCATGGTAGTTCTCCGCCTCGAGCTCCCTGGCCACGGCGACCACAGCCTGCACACGCTCTTCGTATGCGGCAATGTCTGTCTCAATGGCCTCATGCTTTTTCGTGGCGGCCTCGACTGCGGGGAGGTCAAAACCAAAGTTGTCCTACAGAGAAATGGAGGGGAAAAAAACCACACACACACACTATATAAAAGCCATCCAACTAGAACAAAGAGAGAGAGAGAGGTAGAATCTCAACACAATCTATGGTGGTCCTAAAGCCACAATGACTTGAGCCCCGCCAGCCGCTGGTCTCTGCCTTCCTTAGGACACTTAAAACTCCTTGCTAGAGTTCAGATGCCCTCCCCAAAGTCAATCAGCAACTTCTCGTTTCACAGAGGGGTACAAGCTTGTATCCAGCACCTTCTACTTATGTGACTGGAGAAGGTGACAGTTTGTATGAATACAAGGAAAAGGGAAGGTCACTTTTACTTATTTCATGACCAGTCCAACTGCCTTGAAGGATCAGATGGTCAAAGATGAAAGGTAAAAGAAGTCTCTAAAAAATTATATAATGTGAGCAGTTCACACTCACTCACTGGCTCTAAACAAACTCTGCTTGAGCTGCTTCCAAATCTATGAAAAGTTGGATCAACAGAAGACCAAGTACATCAGAAAGGATAAACATCCTCTTCGTGGGAAGGGAGCAAGAGGACGCAAGTTACTTCCAACAGTCGCTACTGATAAGCAGCTGTCCTGTGGCCCTCGGGGATGGTCTACGTTTCTAGATGACCCCAGGAGCAGGTCCCCGAAGGAGGTCTAGGGCAGAACCTGAGACACCAGACGCTGGTTTTCGCTCAGCCAGGTCTCCCTCATAGCTGCCTTGCGGTCGAATCTGCGGGCGAGCTGTTCCAGTTTCTCCTGTCTGATGAGCTCGTTCCGCAGAGCCAGTTCCCGCTCGTGTTCCGCTTTTTCCAGTCTTTCCCAGGCCTACAGAGGCAAAAAAGGAACAGTTCTCTGCAACGTGCAAGGGACTCTCCTTGGCTACTGTCAACAGCGAGTACTTCTCAGTAAGACCTGAGAACTTTGTAAAAGGGACGTCCCGTTTCCACCCGCTGACGCTTAAACCTTGAGAAAAATCGTTTTCTCTCAGTTTAGGCTCATGGGAACACTCTCCTATCTAGATCTGAAAATCTTGTGTTATATTTGGAAAACAAAACAGTGAAGATAAGGAGCAATATAACTAAATTATAAATCTCTTACTTTGAGAGGAGACAAAGTAATTACCTTCAACAGATCTGATCACATAAAAAAAATAAATGATTTCTCAGAAAGAAATCATATTACGAATCTCTTATTCACTCCATCCTGAGCCACTTATTTTTTTTAACATTTATTTAAGTAATCTCTATGGCCAGTGTGGGGCTCAAACTCATGACCCTAAGATAATGAGTTGCACACTCCACCAACTAAGCCAGCCAGGCACCCCCACCCCACTTTTTTTGAGCTACTTGTTTTGAATTCACACATCTGACCATTTTGTTCAAAATCTTCACCAAATGTTCATGGTAAATTAATTTCTACGAAATATACCTTATATTAAAAAAATTCCACTTAAAATAATCTACATGTGTAAAACTAACCACAGTTCTAGATTTTTCAAACTTCTGCCTGGATATGATGCCCACTATGAAATTCTGTAATTACAGACAAAACAGACCGAAATGGAAACTGTTGGACAACCTCTCTGAGAGAAAACAGCCAAAATCCTAAGGCCCAACCTCTAGAGATTCCAGATACATGAAATGAGGTTTCAAGTTCTCCTTCCTGCACCATAAAGATGCTAGAGTCAACTGTCTTGGACAGATAAGAATAACAAGGTAAAGAGAATGAACCAAGACTGGTTTGATAAAATCTGACATTCCCTCCCAAAACTCCAACAGACCAGCCCACCACAAGAATTTGCTTGACCCCCTGCAAAACAAAGTCCCAAGCCACTGCTGTCACTGTTCAGTAGGCCAGGACGGACCCTTTCAGACTGCCCTCTTAGTGATCAAGACCTAGAACCTGAAGTCTACAGAAGGTCAAGGCCCCACACAGAACCAGATGGATCGGCTTTACCTTGTTAATGTCAGAGATGAGCTTGCCCTCGCGGGGCATGTAGACCTTCTGATTGTTGGCCCTCATCTTGCTCTGAATAGTAAAAAGCAGCACTTCCAAGTTCCCCTTCTCAGTAAACCTAAGTACAGGGAGAAAAAAAAAATGTTTTTTTTGTTCCTTCAAGGGCAAAAATTCATTTGCTTTTGGAGAAAAAACGTTTCACACAGTCATACAACTTTAAAAACCATTTATCTCTGGTCTGATTATGTGGAACTCATGTTGGAGAAAACATAGTACATTAGTTTTTGGGTATTACAGACCGCGAAATGCCACCAACTGTGGAATTTTGGTGGGGCTGGTTGGTTGCTGCTGAGATATATTATTTGGGGGAACATAATCCCGCTCTTTTACTAATCACTTCATTCATGGTCCATCCTGGACGGTGGACTTCATTCAGAGAGCATAGCTGAATATATTCAGCAAGAATTACTTCAAACGACTACCTAGTACAGCTTTCAATGGGTTTCAGATAGCAAAGAAAGGAATTCACAACTAAGCTGGGTTACAGAACAAGGAGGAATGACTTTCGAACTCTAAGAAAAGATAAGGTCCATAATCCTTATTTGACAATTACAATTTTTTTAAAAAAGGCAAAAAACCAACTTGGGGGACAGGAAAAACTCATCTGAACAGATAGATATAAAACTATTGCCTGTCTTTGTTCAATATGTTGTAGTTATACACTTTGCTACAGATTTATTAGTAGGCCTGACAATGGGTTACTGTCTCAGGCCCACTGTGAGTCTTATAATCAACTATATATAGTACTCAGCTACTTCCCTAAAACCCAAAGTGTAAGGAATTCTGAAACACATCAGGCGTTAAGAGTTTGGGAAAAGGGACAGGAGACCTGTACCATTTCTTAGGATTCTCACGTATCAGTATCACGATACCGGGGGCACAAACTGCTGGGAAGGGCTTCGCAGAGGGTGTGGTCTGTAATAGGGCTCAGCCACTCAGAGTCAGATGAAGAGGAGAAAGAGAGGTCTCTGGAGAGAAGCCCTCATTAAGAGATGAGGTCCCAGAAGTCAGAAAACAGGGGTCTGAGACTGCCACCATCTCTCTTCCCACACGAGTGGTAACGCATCCGATCTGTGTCTTACTTTGGCGGTTTCTCCACAGTTCGGTAAGTGTTGAAGGCCTGAAGCTGTTGTTGAACCCCAACCAGAGAATTGGCAAATTTGCGATTGTTGAGGATAATGATAGTTTGTTCAATCCACTCCAGAAGGTCAGAGGCAAGTGACTCATACTTTTCAATCATTTTTTCTGTTTCAATAGCATTGTCAAGCACCTGTAAACAAGAGTTTGAAAAACACAACAGTAAGATCGTGTTGCCAAGTGAGGGTTATAACTGTACAGGAGGATATGCACACCTAATGACCGGCCCTGAAACACTTTGAGGCTACTCTGGCCTAAGCATTTTAAACTCCAGGAACTCGTTGCTAACAGGCACTTAGACTGCAACTATTACTTGTGAGCAATGACAGCTTAACTAGAGTGTAACTGGTTCGGTGACCTCCCAACCCCCAGGCGAAGGGTTTAAGATTCTGAATGACTCCTGTTGCCTCAGCTCCAGAACTCCTAGAAGAACAACAAGGGCTTGGTGTTGCTTGGTCCTGCCCCATGAATGCCTGTGAATTTTCCATTCCTGCTGCACTGAGAAGACAGTATCCTCCGGTCTGAGGTATGCTGAAATACATGGCAGGTGAACATTCAGCCAAATGAAAACTAAAAAAGCATAATATAGTGGGGCCTTTTCAACTGGGTAAGTAAGGATTTCACACCCATGGCATCGGCCAACTCATCAGATTCCCAATATCCCGTTCTCTGGTAAGGTTGAGGGGAGGAGTGTCTCTGGGTCCGAGATGCTCCTCAAATCTCTCCCTAAATAGTACAGCTGCTGCTCCTACTTCCTGTCACTCTTAGGGATGAAGAGGCTTCTGCCCACTTCCCTGCCTCTGGGCCGCCCACCACAGACGGCTACCGGCTCAACTGATGAGGGACAGCAAGGGGTTCCGGTGGCGGTACATTAAGAGGTGAACTTTAATCGTGTCTCACAACTTAGAGAATTGGTGTGAACTCACCTTTCCAATTCGTTTTCCTTCAACAGCCAAGGCCTTCATCTTAGAGAAGTAGTGGTAATAGGTCACCACATATGTGATAATGGACTTCTCATCAGGATGGTCCACACTGATATCTGTAACCCAGGTAAGGTTTTGTTCAGTACTCTGCTCACAGTACAACCACCCAGAACAACTGTTTGACACTGAAACAGGCCAGGGTCTTCGATGCTTATATTGGCGAGTTCTGCCATCAGTGCCTGAATTATAAGTCTAACGCGGATGAAACCATCTCATCGACTCTTTTATGATAGTATTCGTAAATGCCTTCTACCAGTGCAACAGGACGTAAGTCTTAAGAGACATGATCCTTCCTCTTCAGGTTCCCAAGCTACCAAGAAGAAAACTTCTGGAGAAAAATGAGGACGACGGTAAGAATTCAGGGAGAATTCTTAGCGATGTGGCTACTTGCCAGGCACAGCAGGCTCATCTCCCTGCCCACGTTCACTCCCAAACTGGGCTGGTGCTTCTTGCTACCTGGTGTTCAGGTGGTCACCAAATCTGAGTCCAGATGATTCTATCTATGGAATCTTTATTGCCACTCATGGCTCAGACTCTCACGGTTGCATAAGCAGACCTGAAGCCAAGAACTTCCTCACTGGCTTTCCCTACCACCCAATTCACTTTACACACTGCCCCTGGTTGATCCTCCAGAAGCACAGCTGTGAACAACACTTTCTCCAAGCTCAAAATTATTCAAAAGTGTCCTACAATCTACAAAAATAAAGTCTAAGCCCCTTCATCCTCTAGAATCTGCCTTAACTTTCCTTCCCTTTCTTCTAACCACTGAGTATTTATCAGGCTTCCTGTAAGAGCCAATCACTGTTCTAACACTTCTCATTCTACAGTCTACTATTTCTTCTCAGACACAATCTGAGCCAAACTGAACTAGTCAACATCCCCCATACACAGTCCACAATTCCCAATACTCTCCTTCACTTTCCTTACAATTTCCCTTTGCCAGGTACTATAATTTGCTTACACATATTTTTCTTTGTTTTACAAGACTACATCCCCAAGGGTAGGAACCTTGTGTCTGGGTAAGCCCTGTGCTGTTCGACCTCTCAGATTCCTGGTGTGTTGTCTCACCATAAAGGGGATGGTCAGTAAAGTATTCACTTAAGGAGGCAAGAAATGTATGAAGATGCCAAGGGTTTGAGGTATGGCAATACTGGGTGACACTTGGGACAGAAATAAAAGAGAATACATAGGATGACTCTTAACTGACAACCGGGTTCTTTTTCAGAATGCACTCACATGTGTGCCTTCTATCTTCCCAGCAGCCCCGTGGGAGGCAGGATTGTTTCTCTTAAAGATGAGAACACTAGGGCACAGGGCTAGAAGGCTCCCTGCCCAGTGTCACCGAGGTAGCCTATGGCAGTGGGGGCCACAACAGCAGCCACTGTTTGTACCCTAGTCCTGTAGCCAATCCTGCTTCTGCTCGGCCCCATCCAAGTATGCCCCAAGGAGAGGGATATGGAGGAAATCCCCCCCACCCCGCAAAAGCCCGTCCTGTATGCAACTTAATAAACATAAAAATGTTGACCTAACTGGGAAAAGGTGAGCAGGCAAAAACCTTGTGGCTTTGTAACCTGTCTGCAACTGTATCTCAGCTGATGTTCTCTGGGCACTGGGGCAACTACCAAGAGCTAAGGACAACTAATAATCAAGATCAAACCCACAGGATAAGTGACAACAGTGGCCTTTTTTTAGGTCCTTGTCTTGTGATCTGGGGAACATATATCCCCTTTTTCATACTGGGAAGTGATTAGGAAGATTGACTAATGAGCAAGTAATTAAAAAAAAAGTTATGTAGCACAAAGCTATGGCTGAGAAAGAATGTCTTCCCATAGTTAAAATAGGAGTTAAGAAGGAAGATTAATCACAGCCCAAGGAATTTCAGTTTTCTGTTTATATTAAGAAATCATTTAATGGGTTAGCGCAAAGATAATTTTATCTCAGCTTCCTGTATAGTGAACGTATCAGTGAATCTAATGCACTGGAAAACAGCAAGCCTGCTTGGCAGCCTCATGACCTCGATCTGCCCTTGGGGAGTAGAACTTCCTGTTCTATATTTATAAGAACTTTAAACTTTCACTCACAGTTTTCTCTCTCTGGTATTTGCTCACAGCTAAGAGCTGTAATCTACAAAGCTCCCGTACTACAAACAAATCCTCTTATATTTCAAATGCTTTTCAGAATAAGAAAAAATACCTATGAGAGCTCTTGCTGAAAGCCTGGAATTAGGACTTGGTTCAGAAAGGGAGCTACAAGCTGAGGGAAAGCCCCACACAGGTCAGCCCCACGTCACCTGCAGTCAGGCTTTGGGGTCCTGCAGCAAGGACTCAAGAGTCCATCCGGGCAGAGCTCAAATGCTTTGCCTCTAGACAGTCAGCCCTAAGAAGGGACTGTGAGTCCCAATCCTTCCTCCACCTACCCGTTTCCATTTCCTGATGCACCTTCCTCACTGAAGCTCTTCTTGCTCAAACCAAACACCGCACAGCCTCCTACAGGCCCCTCAGCCCAGCCCCCTGGTCCTCACCCGTTCATCCCAAGGCTGCCTGCCACCTTGGGATGAATGTCAGTCAACAAGCCTTCACTGACAGCCTATGGCAGGGTCCCTTCATTGAGCACAGCTGCTATGAACTTTCAGTGACTGATGAATAACCTCTAAAAACTTTGACCTATAGGGCCCCAACCCACCTTTCCAGTGGTAGTTCCTATTATCACTTTAAACACCATTCCCAGTGAACTGTTAGTCCCCAAACACATCTTCCTCGTTCCTGGTTCTGCACCTCTGCTCAGGCAAATGCCTCTGCCTAGAAAGCCCTCTCCTTTCCAACATGTTTAAATCATACTTGCCTTTCAAGGCCTTTTCAAATACAATCCTTTGCACAAATCCTCAAGTAATTCCCACACGAAAATTAAGCTCCTCTTGAGTAATTCCCAAAGTATACTGCACAAATAAACTAACAGCAGATTTTCTATTAGCCACTCACTGCCGGAGATGCTGCAAGTCCCACCTTATATCTCTCGAGTCCTTACCTTCCGGATCCAACAGTTTAGTGAGGCCAAGGTGCTGCTCTGCCAGGTTGAAGGCATTCTGTAGATTGTAGTGTGCATTGGATTTCTTTAGCTTGTCAAAATCTATCAGGTCAGGCCTATGCAGAACGAGAGTAGAACAGGACAAAAACCATGGCTTAAGAACACATGTGACCAAAGACACATGAACATTACTCCAGAAGTGGTAGAAACCACCCCTGAGCAGACTAGAACTCTCTAATATTATTTAATCATCAAACAATGAAACCTGATTTTTGAACAAACATTTCAAAGTTTATTAAGAGAACTGAAGATAACGGGCAAACTTGTTTGGGAGAATTTACATATCCTCTCACATTTTCCTCACATGGAATGCAGGAATTCCCACCGTGGTGCAACATCTAAGGCAATGGATATGAGGGTCAAAAGTCACCCAAATCGGGGCAGAAGAATGTCAACATTTTACCCCAAGACTGTTAGTATGATTTCTGAGGAGGTGACTTACCGGTGTTTGTGTATCAGTGCGTTGAAGGCCATGCCGTCCCTCCAGCTCGTGGTGAAATTGTGAATGTTGACGTTCGGGTACCTACAAAGACAAAGCACAACAGAGTTACCAAATAGACTGACAGTTTTGCAAAATGCAGTGTTCATGAAAAAGCTTGTCAGTACTGAAAAAAAATGTGAGGCAATGAGTATCAAAAGGACAATAAAGTCAGAGCAAATACTGCTTCGACTTCAGCTTTCTATTAAAAAAAAAAAACAGGGGCGCCTGGGTGGCTCAGTGGGTTAAAGCCTCTGCCTTCGGCTCAGGTCATGATTTCAGGGTCCTGGGATGGAGCCCCGCATCGGGCTCTCTGCTCAGCAGGGAGCCTGCTTCCCTCTCTCTCTCTGCTGCCTCTCTGCCTACTTGTGATCTCTCTCTCTGTGTCAAATAAATAAATAAAATCTTAAAAAAAAAAAAAACACATCCACACATCCACGTGGCTTTTCTTTCTTGGCAAGTCAATCAGACAAAAGATGTGAACTGAGTCTTAGATTTAAAACACCACAGTTACAAAGGAAAAAGTAAGTGACCACAGCCCAGACACCTCTAAGACCTCTCTGCCTCCAGTGGCTTTCTCCTCTGCCAGCAAAGATACCAGGACCCCACAGTCACTGACATCTGAATTCTGGGGAGAGAGGAAGCAGCTGAGATTACCTGTTCACGAGACAGTCAGCTTTCTTTCTTACATCACTGAATTGAATAAAGTTTTATAAATGAAGGATCTCCCCAAAAATTTCCCTGTTTGAGACCTAACCCTATTCACTCAGCTATTTCACACTGTTTACAGGCTTTGGATCTGCGGTTGATTAAAGCCGATCTCCTTATTAGGCATACCCTCTTTATGAGTTCCATACTTATCATTAATTGATCATGTCCATTACCGCTGTAGCTGTCCTCAAAGTAGTTATAAGGAACTCTCTAGTTAACCGAGTAGATAATCGGTTCTAAATAGTATGAGACCCTACAATTTCAGTAAGTAACAGAACAGATCAGTTCTCTAAAATAGTATTTTCACTAAAATTTCAAAGGAAGAATAAAGGGAAGGAAAACTGAGATGGGTAATAGATAAAGACTACTCTTAAGTTGACTGCACAAAGGTTCCCCAAAGCAGCAAAAATTAAAAGGTGGAGAAAACCCACTTGCTTTTTAAAAGATCACAGATGTGATTCTTAAATATGGTTTCAGGGTTTTAAAATTCAAGATCCACTGCTCTCTGGGGCTGCCTTAATAAAGAGAGGGCAACGGACTGGGAGCTGACAGGTCTGGAGTGTCAATCAGAACTCCTCCCGTGCTGTGCGTGAGCTGAGCTGTCAGCTACTTACTGCTTACGAGTTAACAAGACTTCTCCGTGCAAGGAGGGAGGGGATAGTGGTCAACACCTCAAAGAGATGACCGCACCGGGCTCTTTCTGGGCGTGGTGGCCCAGACCCCCGTGGCAGTTGGTACTCACCCAGCTGTCTTCATCTGGCACCACAACAGCAATGCATCCTTGGCAGACTTCTTCTCTTTGTTGTCTTCTGTTTCTACACTGATATCCTGGATCTAAGATGTACAAACAAGCATTAGATGAAGAGATGGGTCAGCTGCCTGATCACAGCCACAGAACCGATCTACACATCCATGAAGAGTACGCTTCAGGCCACAGCCCAGCTGTGAAGCCAATCTACCATGCCAAAGAAAACTGCTTTCTTCAAGGTTCATCTCACCGAAACACCAACCAGGTTTTCTACTTTGCACAAAGATAAGAAGGAAGTGAAGAGTACTTACCTGCATGACTTTCCAGAACCCCACCCCCTCTTAGGGGTCACTTCTAAGCTCAAAAGAACCCACCTTTCCAACTACAAGTGCTCACTGTAAGCACCCCACACCTCATCAGACCCCAGAAAAATCTTCGGTTCAGTTTTTTATAAGCAAGTATTTTTCACACTAGGGTGCATGTCCCTCACTGATGAGGACAGCCTCACTGATGTTTCTTTTCCTAAAAACTGACCCAAATTCTCAGAGAAAGCATGCCCATGGTAGGCTTCCATGGTCTGTGCTATAGTCCGAATGTCTGTGGCTCCCCCAAACTCTTAGGTTGAAATCCTAACTCCTTAAGGTAATGGCATTAGGGGTTGGGGCCTAGCAGAGTAGGATCCTTATGAACAGGAGTAGTGCCTTATAAAAAGAAAAGGCTTCAGAGAGTTCTGTAGTATCTTCCACCACGTGAGAGCACACTGAGAAGTCTGCCATCCAGAACAGGGCCTTACCAGATCATGCCGGCTTTATCTCAAACTTCGCCTCCAGAACTGTGGGAAATGAATTTCTGTTGTGTGTAAGCGGCCTTGTCTGTGGTGTTTTGTTATAGCCGCTGGAATGGACTACGACAGTCTGCATTCACAAGCCACTCCCAGAGAGCATACAGGCAACATTATACACAGAGCCGGATCTACTGGCACCAATGTCACACTGCCCAGGGTCTAAGACCAGGCTCCACCACCTACTGTGTGTTCCCAGGACAGCTCCTCAGCTTCCCCCCTAGGAACCGCAACAGCAACAGTGGCTGTCTCACAGCGCTCCTGTGCACTTGAACGAAGAAAGAATATGACGCGCTGAGCTCATGACGAGGAACCGTAAATGTTAAGTCTTTGGCTTAGGGGCCACCCTAGCAGTTATGTGATTGTAGACAAATGCTCTAAATACCCTTTTGTCTTTAGATTCTTACCTACAGTACTCTAATGTGCGATGGGGATCAGGGGTAAATGGTGTTGGCCTAGAAGGCCGCCTGCCATCTTTCAGCTCCAGCTAAGTTTCCCTGCCCTGGTCTGTCATGGGTCTTCCCATTTAATCTACAGACATGCCCCAGAATTCTTTTTGGAAAAGAGATAGAAAGAGGATGAAATATATAAATACGAGATTAAAAAATTAGAAACTTTCAACTAGGAAAAACCCCTAGAAATTGAAATAATTATACTTCTAAAAAAATTACCCCCTTTTAACTGTGCTAATAAGTATGTGAAGTATGAGTCTACATAAACTCCAAACTCTATTATTAGGAACATTAGTTCTTGCGCAGAAAGTAAATATAGAAGAATAACCTTATTCAAGGGGTAAGACACAGACTCATCAGGAAAGACAGGTGGAATTCCACACATTAACCCCTGTCGACCTTCTCATGCTTCTGTGTGAAGAGGGGAATCTATTTCAGACTGGGTCATTTAGAAACACAGTCTACCCTTCTGAAAGGATTTACACGGGGAGAGACTTTCCTTCCGGATTCCCACAACAGCCTTTATTCTCTCTTAAAAAGAGAGAGCAGAATAAAACCTAAATGTCATCGTTAGTATTTAATGGATACCTCCTATGCACACACAGGACAGGCCACGTCCTCAGAGCTCTGGACACACGTGCACACTCACACGTGTGCCCTGGGAAGGTAAGACAGGGCTGTATATTTAGGAGCCGGGGGTGGGGGGTGGGGTGGGGGGTGGAGATCTCTAGGGAATGTGGAGAAGCTTCACAGAGGAAGCAGAAAGTGAGCTGGGCCTTGGCCTTGGTGCAGAATCAACACCCATCTGTGGACTGGGTAGGGGGTTAATACAGCTGCTGGATGGAGAAGGCTAGGTCACATAAGACACCAACACTGCAGGTCACGCAGTGACAGCAGTAGCCTATGCTTCTTGTCTTAAAGTAAAGAGAAAGTACATATCAGCATTTACAAGTTCAAGCACAGAAAAAGGCAAGCTGTCAGGAAGCTAATTAGTCAATGACTCAACCCAATTCATGCTGAGAATCCTGGAAAGGGCTGTGTGTGCCAGCTTGCCGACGTGGGCAATGACCCAGTGTGAAAAGAGGCCGCCATCAGGATGCCCTTCCACGCTCTGATTACTACAGGCCGAAGGCAAGAGAAAGAGAACTTTTTACTCTACAAAACTGAGGGGAAGCTCAAGGAGGGTCCTACTAATTCCACCTCCGTTGGCCTAAGAATGAGAGCTATAATTAATGAATTTAATGGTATTCACTCCATTTTTAAATCATTTAGGGAGACAGAAACCTACATAGGAGTTCTGTTTGCAAAATAGAGTCACTGATTGTTGTAATTAACTCCATTCATGATTTCATCTTCAGCGGTGGTTCCCTCTTCAGAACCACTTAACTGGAATCACTGGGGCTGCCACCCAGGGAGTCTGAATTACTCAAAACCTTTCCCCAGGCCTCAGAGGACCAGCCTGGCTTTGGAACCAAACCCATTCAGGGAGAATGAGTGTTTCTTTGGACAGCTTGGTTTCAGCTCCTACCCCCTCCTCCCACACAGGCACCCAGAACACTGGTAAGTCAAACCCATTCCCTGGGGAAAGGAGAAAGAAAATGAATAGTTACAGGCTGATTTCACTTTTACGAAGAATACAAAGAGAGCTAAAATTTGATTTGTTTTTGCCCTTTTCTGGTGAGATTTTTATTTAGCCAGAAAAATCAATCAGACTTTATATCAAAGGCGTGGAACAGGAAGGAAAGGCACAGAGAACAGAGCCACCCAGGAGACAAGACTGTTAGGACATTTGTTTGCAGAGTAACCTGATGCTTTGGTAAGAAGTGTTTCCGGCATTTCAATTGTAATTGAAAAGCACGAGCAGGAAGCACTGCCTGGAGAAAGAGCCAGTAACTGGGCCAGAGGTGCTCCATGGGGCTGAAATTCTGAGCTCTCTCTTAAAGGGTCAGAAGCAAGCACTGCCGCCCGACCGGTTCTGTAATCCTGGATAAGGCTCCTCCCTTTCCTCACTTGGAGGAAGGCATAATGACCTTGAGAATACCTTCTGGCTCAGAGGACTTCTATACCTAAAGCCTTCCCCTCGAGTATAACAAACCTATAAGATTGTCATCAATTCCAACAAGCATAAGGCTTTTGCACATTTCCCCTGAAAACTGCTTCCTCACATCCAAAGGAGAATGAGAAAGTGAAAATGGAGCCCACTCTGTGTCATAATCCTCAGGAGCTTCCCCTAAAGCTACTCCAGGACGCGTGCTACAATCCGGCGAAATACAGTCAGTCCGGTGCCAGCAACCTAGCACCAACCAGTTCCTGAAAGCCGAGGGGCAGACACCAGGCGTTTAGAGTGCTGGGCAGGCTGTAGCCCAGAAAGCCCCTTATCTGACAAGGGAACTTTTTCAGGGGTCGGCAAAACTGCGGGGGATGTGGTAGCTGCCAAGTGCTGACGGGGGCCGAATGGGACACACGGCTCCACACACCTGACTCTGGGATGCCACTTCAACCTGGTCTTGCTGGTCCTTCCGGAAAGGGGAGGCCAGCTCACAGGCACGCTTGTACCCAGGAAGAAGGGAGAACCCTGGGGCCACGTGTCCTTACCTGGAAGCGCAGGATGATGGTCCAGATGAGGCCGAGGGTCAGCCGGTGGTTCCCATCCACGATGTCATGGGAGCCCATGTTCTCAAGGTGGACTCTCTGCTCCTTCAGGAACTGAAGGGCCTTGTCCACATTCTCCAGACAGTGGATGCGCATTCGTCCCTTGGTGGGTTTAGGCTAGAATCAGGGAAGTAGAAGGAAGAAAGAGACCATGTAATGGAGTGGAGACAGGCTGGGAGCTACTGCCCAGAGTTCTCATGGGCCCCTTCAGGCAGCACTCTCCTCCCCATACCAAAACCTTCAAAAACCTGTGCTGTGTGCTCGCTCAGGACAAGGACAGTGTTTACCTAACACCCTTACCAGAGGAAAGTTTACTTAAGGGACAGAGACCCCCCCTCTTTGGAGGTTTGTTCAATGGCAAAGGGACACAGTTTACACGTTGAGTACAGAAGCTGGAGCGGTAGAGAGAAAGGAACCCAGTCTCCCCGAAGGGTTCCAGAGCTGCGGCCGCCACCCACACAGCTTTCTGCAGACGCACGGCACAACACCCCTGACGACCTTCCTGCCTGCTTGAAACACAGAAATCGGTTCGCTACTTGCAGATCTGGGTTATTTCCTAAGGCTGGCTGCAAATGAAAAGGGGACACAGTACCCAATGAGGAGAATTTCCAAGTGGCAGTTTCCTGAGGGTGATGCGGAGGGCTGAGAGAAAGGGTGTGACTCACTGAGAAGGATAAAGGAAAAGACAGTATGAGAGCAGTGCAATTTGAATACCCCAATGTCTCTTCTTTTTACCCTGTTCTATCCAATCCCAGAAGCTCTGAGAAGGTGAACATTTTGAATGAAGCAAAAGATCAAGGCACACACACACACCGGAAATTCTCCATGGGTCTCGGTCATCTACCAGGTCTAGAGCAAGCTCATGCCTCCACTGCCTGGCTCTGGCCTTCCCTCATTTCCCACCACCGCCCCCGCTAGCCCGGGCTGCACCTCGGGCTGACGGCTGCTTCCAGCTGTCCCGGGGCCTTTCCCTCTCATCTCTCTTCGATGACTGCGCATCTGACTAGGGAGAGAGGGGTCCGCTGACATGTGCTGTTTCGAACCCTAAGTGTCTTGGTGCCGAGGCCTACAGAGCAATGAGGACAAGGCCATCCTACTAATTGTAGCACACAGTCCCCACGTGTGCCTCAAAGTGGGCAGCAAAGTCATTTTCTAACTGAGGGTGAGAGGAACAGTGTGGATGGAATCAGGAGGGACTGAGGAGGAGGGGAAAATGGAGTAGATTCGGGGGCTGTCTCTCTCTTCCCAGGCTCCATCAGGTACAACCACTGTTCTTTCAGACTCGATCTTGAAAAACTCAATCCCAAATACATAAGACCTTCCAAGCCTCTATTCTCTCTACAAAATCTCAGTGGAACCTGTTTCTTTCCACATCCATGCGGGTACAAGAAGTGAGTGGGGCAGGGGCAGGATGGTGATGAAAGTCTATTTCTCTGCAGGTTGACAGGCCTAATGCCACATGCAGGGACCCCAGGGGATGCGAATGGCTATGCTGGATGAGCTATATGAATGGATGCTTCACTGCAGACCCAGAATCAACTCACGGCCCTGCAAAGCACCAGCCATTGGAAACACCAAGGCATGAGACCCAGGGAGGAAGAGGGGGGGGAAAAAAAAAAAAAAATATATATATATAGATAGATAGATAGATATAGATATATAGATATCTATCTATATATAGATAGATTGATATATATATCATATATATATTTATATATGATATTATATATATATGTTGTTCCCTATCTTCCCTCTATTGATTATGGTCACTATATATATATATGTATATATATATATATATATACATATATATACATATGTATATATATGTATATATATATATATATATACATATATATACATATGTATATATATGTATATATATATACATATATATATATATATGTATGGGGCGCCTGGGTGGCTCAGTCGTTAAGCATCTGCCTTCGGCGCAGGTCATGATCCCAGGATCCTGGGATAGAGCCCTACATCGGGCTCCCTGTTCAGCAGGAAGCCTGCTTCTCCCACTACCATTCCCTCTGCTTGTGTTCCCTCTCTCACTGTGTTTCTGTCAAATAAATAAAATCTTTGAGAAAAAAAAAATATATATATATATATTTTTAACCTCTTCAGGTAAATGATCAGACTCCTTCGAATGGTTAAAAAACAAACTCGTGAACTTCCAAAAGGCAGAAAGGAAAAAAAAATGGAAAGCTTTCAGGAATCACTCTTTTTTGCAATTCTCCCCCAAATCAATCCAAGACTAGTGGGGGCAGGGGGGAGGAGACGAGGAACTCCCTTTGCCTAAAATTTCCCTACTGTTCACAGCCTTTGATCTTTTTAGTCATTAAACATGAGCAAACCAGTCCTATGCAATATGCTTCTATTGGACAATTCGACATAGAGGACAACAACCGTGCTGCTGAAATGCCTATATTCAAGTTACAATTTCACCACTTTCTAGCAAATCAGAGCCTTCCCAACTGTTTACCCATAAACTGGTTAGAATACCAATAATTATCTCAAAGGGCTGTTGCATAAATGAAATGGCAAACTAATCATTATGGTATTCTCAAACACACTAAATATCTCTCTACCAGCAAAGGGCACCTCAAGTCTTTTCCTCCCAACAATTCTACTTAAAACAAAAAAGGGGGAATTCCCACCTCTCCCTGTGTTTAGATATAATACACCTCTAGAGACACCAGGAAATATTTAGGCTCTAGACAGAACTTTCCCGCTGAGAGCCTGAGAAGCGGACATACTTCAGCTGAAAGGCAAGCCCCAAACCAGGAGCAACTGTGCCTCCAGACAGTGATGATGACAACACCACTCTTCTAATCCTGATACCCTAAATTAAATTCTGGACTGGAATGAAAAGAAAAAGTGGCAGAGAAAAATGTCCTGACGGAAGGGAAAGGATATGAAGATACCCAAACCTCAACACTTGGGGCTCCTACACGTAGTAAGAACTCTGTAGTTCAAAGCCTGTTAGGAAACAAGTCTGAGAAACGATTTACAGACACTTTAAATCTGATTGCCATGGTGTAGCTACGACTTCAAACCGGGCAAAGTGGTGCACAGCAACAGTGAGTACGAGCGCCTCGTCACCCCACTCACTCTGCCGCCTGCACGTTTCCCAAAGCCTTCCGCGCCCTTCATCTCCGCTGAAGCTCCCTCACGGGCAGTGGCCCGTTCCCGCCTTCTACACCAAAAGCGTAAACAAGATACGGTGAGGTTACGGTGAGGTTACGTGACTCGCTGGTGGCACAGAGGAGGAGGAGGAGGAGGAGGAGGAGGAAGAGGGGGAGTGAGAACCAAGACTAAAACTCAAGAATGCCAGCTGCTAGGTTTCCTGTTGGGTTTGCCCTCAGAGACCACTTCTATCCTGCCTAGGGCACAAGAGCTGGGCAAGTCTGGGGAGAAACGATGACAGGAAATTAACTTTAGGGAGTATGAGTGATCTCTCAGAGCTGCACCTTGAAAGGCACTGGTCATTAAAATGGCAAAGCTCCCAGAGCTGAACTTTCTCAGCTGCCCTGAATGCCCTGATCTCTGTGAGGGTGGTTAGTGATGGTTATCACTTTCAGTGCTCACGGTGACGGTAAAGTAACTGGCACTTCACTGAGCAGACGCTGGCTTCGACAGATGGGAGTCAGCCACGCCTCTCGTCCCTCCGTGGCCGGCCCAGACTTGGGAGCTCACGCTCTTCCTGCCACACCAAGAACCAAGAGTGGTGCGCATTTCCACGGGAAAGGAAAACAGCCTCAGTTCCCATCTGGCAGATAGTTTTCATTTTTTTTTTTAAGTGCTATTTTTATATTACAAAACTTCCATCCTCTTAAAAGGAAAAGAGAGATAACAATGGAGAAAACGGAACACAGTGGAACTAGGGGGAGGGGGCGCAGTCCTCAGTAATAAACACTTTCTTGAGGCGACGCCCCAAGAGCTGATTCTGCCAAGAAAAGGAGTGTTCCCTATCTTGCTTCCATTGATTATGGTCACATTTCCACTCTGACTCTGCTGCGTCCCCACCGAAACGTGTGCCTGTCAAGGAGGTCACGACTGATGGGGCAGTCTGAAATGCCAACATGCGGAGGGATGCTCGATCCCAGACCCCCGTGGGGCGCAGAAACGAGTGGTGGTTGGGGTGGCAGCCGCAGAATGGCTCCTCTGAGGAAATGCCCACTTTTATGGATCCTCCTCTCAACCATTTTAACAAGCTTCCCTGCTCTTGCAGGCACTTTTCCCGAGGTCCCTTCTGTCCCCTTCTGATCCCAAATCTTTATCAAGCACAGCTCTTTCCTAGGCCTCACCCCAGACCCATCTATTTTCGGACTTCAAAGAAGGAATAGAAATTACAGAGCGAAAGAACCACCTCTAGCACCTGACAACATGATTCCAATGGCTTATGAGAGCAACTTGTCCAAGCTCTGCCTCGGAGAAGCAGTGTGGCCTCAGGCAAATCTGCCCACCGTGGACCCAGTGCCTTTAGAAAGCAACGAAGGAACTGGATGGTCCCCCGGTTCCACCATTCTGCCTCCACTGCCTGCCCATCCTCCAGTTTGAGTCTCTTCTCCCCAGCAGGGTGCCAGGATCTGCAGAACTACAGAATAATCACAATGACAGGGCTTCTGTCAGAGCTTAAGACGGCAAGGAGAAAACCGATGTTTCCTGGAATGATCTGGCCTCCTTGAATAAAGGAGGAACACACAGGGGAGGATTTCTGGCGGGGTGTTTTGGTAGGCCCCCTGGGAGCTGGGCCACGCTGTTCCGCCCTGGAACCCCCACTCCCTCAGATTTTCTCTATGAGTGTCCCCAGTCACCTTGAAGCCACCTGGAACAAGAGCTCCCCAAGGGTGCTGAGTGGACAGAGCATCAGCCGTGGGAAGTAGGAGACGGTGACTCTGAGACTCTACCTGCCACACACTAGCTGGATGGCCAGGCTGGCCACTTATTCTGACTCTCGGTACCTATGAAATGAAGGGACCTCACTTAGTGGTCACCAAAGTCACTTTCAGCCATAAAATACAATGTATGTGTTAGAGAGTGGGAGGCTTACTAAAGTGCAAGGTGAATTCTAACATGCCCACTTATCCCTCAGTTAAAGAGGAAATGGAGGAAAGACACTAACTAGTCGCCACATACCAATGTGACAGACACTTGCTTATGTCTTTGCTTTTGCCTTTTAATCAAAAATAGTTTGGATCCCCCCCTCCCCCCACACACAAATGGCTCTACTTAATTCAGATGGTAGGATGGGAAGCACTAATTCCAAAATTTCTCCTAATACAATACAGAGCCAAACTCACTTCACACTAAGTCCCCAGTCAAGTTTTGATCTTTAACGAGTATAAACGATTCTTGCCCAATTAAAATTAAATAAGGAGTAGCACACTGTGCTCCATTAGGTCCTGCCTGTTTCCCTCACTGGCTGGGACCTCTCCCAATGAGTATTTCCCTTCAGCAGGGCTCAGCAGGAAAGGAGGGCACCAACCAACAGGAGGGTGGACTGGAGTCCAGGTTCTCTGACTTACTAATGACACTGGCCCTGGGCAAGATCCTGGTCACCTCTGCCTATTTCTTCCAGAAAGCCTAACTGCCCACTTCATTAGACTGTGAGAACTCAGTGAGATTGTGGACTTGACAGTATATACTAAAAAGTAAGACGTGCTCAAGTTATCATCCTCACTCTTTCCAAAAACAACCCCCAATTTAGCTGGGATACTTTCCTAACCCAGTTCCTTCCTGATGCCCACCACCGAATGAGCTCCTCACTTTCCCTCACACCTGACCCTTATCTTCTCCTGCCACCCACACCGGAACCCTCCCTCCTGGATCCTGCTGGAACCCCACCCATTTACCATCCAGAAGGTCTGTTGCCCCTTCTGAACTCTAGGGCTCTGGGACCATTCACTTGGTACTTGATCGTGCATGGTTACCCTATTAATTCACTTTTTGCACTTAAAGTTAGACTGCAATTTAATGGGTGTTCCTCTATGGCTGGTTGTTCAAAACAAAATTCTCCCAAACAAATGATATTACAAACAACAGGTAGATTCTGTGGCCAGTTCACAAAACCCCATTTCAACAATAATACCTGGCGTATGACTCTCCTAACAAAGGCTTTATGTAAAACTCCCCCAGTGCAGTTCAAAATGGGATTTAAAGCTGAACAAATCTCATGGTTAAGTCTATCTTCCCCACCTAGCTCAGCCTGTTTTGGCATTGATGGTGGCAAAGAAAAGAGAAATCCTGTTGCTGATTTCTCTTCTTTGAAGCTGATTAACAGAGAAAGACGACAGAATATCAGGAAAACACCAGGCAAGCAAAAACCAGTGCCACCTACAATTGGAAATGGCAGGAGCTGGGGGAAAGGGGAGAGGTGTTCAGAAAGCCCTGTCTTCTCTGGGTTAGAGGTGAATGCTTAGGGGGAGGGTAGAGCATTCAGAAAACCTTGTCCTCTCTGGGTCAGAGGTGAGTGCCCTTTCTGGCAGGAACAAGGCAGAAAACTGGTGGCCTTAGAACCATTCTTCACTGCTGAGGCCCATGGAAGAAAGAGGCATAGGCAGGCCTCAAACCTGGGCTGTGACCTATGGGCTCCACTTCACCCCAAAGTCCAAGGCTGACGATATTATTCTCAAGGCTCTGGGATTTGGGACCAATGACAAAGTGACTGACACAGGTTCTGTGGTCATAGCTTTGATCTGCTCAGCTGATGCTGAAGTCAAGGGTGGGCCTACATTTTTCAAGGAAATTTTATTTTATTTATATTTTTTTTTAACAACAAGATATTTATTTTCTCACAATTCTGGAGGCTAGAAGTCTGATGTTAAGGTGTTTGCAGGGATGATTTCTTCTAAAGCCTTTCCCTTTGCCTTGTAGATGGCCATATTCTGTTTTCACACCATCTTTCCACTGTGCTTATGTGAGTCCAGATTTCCTCTCTAGCCAGTCATATTGGATTAGGTAAGGCCCACCCACATGACCTCACTTTATCTTAATGACCTTTTTAAAGGCCTTGTATCTCTTAATACAGACACATTCTGAAGTACTAGGGGTTAGGACTTCGACATGTGAATTTTGGCAGAATATAATTCAGGTTTTTTTTTAAACTTTTCTTTTTAGATTTTATTTATTTGGCAGAGAGAGAGAGAGAGAGAGATCACAAGTAGGCAGAGAGGCAGGCGGAGGGGGGGGGAAGCAGGCTCTCCGCTGAGCAGAGAGCCCGATGCGGGGCTCGATCCCAGGACCCTGAGATCATGACCTGAGCAGAAGGCAGAGGCTTTAACCCAATGAGCCAACCAGGCGCCCCTATAATTTAGTTTTTAAGGGAATTTCAAAGCAACACCTTTTTTTTTTTTTTTTCAAAGCAACACCTTTATGAAGAGTTATAGTCCATTTTAATTCCAGAATAAGATACTGGGAAAAATGTGGTTTTTTTTTTAGTCAACAACCCAATCCCACCTAAGTACGAAAAGCTTCCTGGCTGAGCCTCAAAGTTTCCTCATTGCTACACCGACTGAGATACCTAAGGCAAAGACAGGGATCTCCAGACACAGATCCTATCCAAGCTAGAACCACAGAAGGGGATTTCTGCCTTCTGACATTCCCAATACAGCAGTATCAAGTGTCCTGATAACCCAAATGCCTACTTAAAACTTGTTCAAATGTAACCCAAATTCCGCTAAGCCAAAATGTGGATGGGGTTAGGGTGAAATTGTCTACGTTGTTAAGCTAATGTTTCTTTGAACTTTACTCAGTAAAAACCAGACAAATTTCCTCCTCGGTAAGAAGGATTAACTGCCTACGAGAATTTATTAATAAAGTAAACAGATACTCTAATTTTTCAGGCATTCATCTGTTATATACTGCCAAGCTGATGGTAAGGCATGGGGCTAAAATGCCGACTGAGACACAGGTCCAGATGGAAGGCAAGCGTTCATGTCACACAGAGTTTGGGACTACTGGTGCAGAAAGCCCAGAGCTGACCGAATGCTATCTGACCATATGCATTTAGCTGTGGACAAGAATTTACCCAGGCCTGGAAGCTCTAACAGCCTCATTAGTTTCATACTCTGAATATGCAAGGATCCTTTGGGATAAGCCCTTAGGGAGGTCATCTCCTACAGGGATGGTCTCTAACTTGAGTCCCCGCAGCCTCTACTGCCAACAGCAGAGAATAATTAGTGTCCCCTCCAGAAAGTTCCGTGAACCAAATAAACCACAGGGCTAAAAGGCTTGAAAATCTTCAGTCTGAATGAACAAGAGCTTTAGCTCACTCTATCTATGGTATCCTTATTTTTGGAATAAGAACATTAATCGGACTGCCTATAATCAGGGTTGGCTGTGAGGAATGAATAATGAAAAGAAGTTAAGGCACTTGGGGGGGTTCACAAAGTAGTATGCCATTGCTAAATACAATTTCTGGCACTGACTACCTGAGAGGTTGCCCTCCCCACCCCTACTCTCCTAGGTCTGTGGGTGGCTTAAAAAAATATATATTGCTAACAGCAAATAAACAGAGGAGTGGGAGGGATCTGCACGTGACTATAAGAATTATGTTTTGTTAGTTGCTTTCTTTTTCCCTACTAAAGTTTTTGTTACCCTGTTCAGAATAAAGGTAATGGGACTGATCCCATTTGTTATGTGGACGTTATCAAAGACTCAATCTTCTTCGTATTAAAGAATTATGGACCTTCAAAGGTGAATACTTTGCTCCCTACAGTCTGGAAGACTGGACCCTCCTGGAACCAAATTAAGTGTTCAAATTAATTTCTATCCACATGATCTTTAAATGATTTTTTCAGTTATTCTCAAAAACAAGCAAAATAAAATCAAATAATACTAGGCTAAACATTTAAGAAGAAGAAAAAAGAGTTGAGAAGTAGGAGGAAAATTTAATTACAAAAATTAAATTTAATTACAAAAATTAAATTTAGGGGCACTTGGTTGGTTCAGTTGGTAGAGCATGCGACTTGATCTTGGGGTTGTAAGGTTGAGCCCCACATTGGGTGCAGAGGTTACTTAAAAATACATTCTTTAAAAACAAAAAACAAACCAAGAAAACCTAAAAAAATCACATTTAAAGGTGCGTATCATAATAATTTTACCCAATGTTCTCATGGAAGACACACTTCAAAAAGAGAAATCAAAACGCAATAAATGACGGGCCCTTATCCTCTCCACATGAGCCCAAATGCCCCCAATCTCAACCTATCAAAACTACCTTCAGGGCAGCCATCATGGTCTTGGGCAGAAACCTCCTTTATTTTTTGAGTTTGTGTAGCTTGACCCAAAACTCTCCAAGATGAGGTAACAAGACCTGCATGCTTGGGGAACCAAAAGCAGAGACAAAACTCACTAGAGATGAGATGGGGCCTCACCAACTTTTAAAGGACTCTGTTCTTGAACGGAAGGGCCTGGGAGGGAGGAAACTGTGTTTTCACCCAGGCTCAAGAGGTAGTTCTGTTGGTGGGCTCATAACAGGGCAGCCCCTTGCCTGTGGTCAGAGGTGTGTGGGTCAGACTGCATACGGACCCGTGTGGCTGTCAAGTCACAGGGTGGAGCTCAAGTTAAAAATAAGGCTTCTGGCAGCCCTGCCAGCCAGCAGCATCATAGTTTCCCGGTGATGTCACTACAGATGTGGGGCTCGATCCCTGGGCGGCAGCCTTTGGCTCGGTCCCACCACCACCTATGGCAGTATGTATGCTCTGATACAATTTAGCATCTGTTTTCAAACCGACACCAGACAAAACCTGTTGGGTCAGTTACAGGGACTGCCTTAAGGTTCATAAACAAAAGTCACATCCGAGACAGCCGCAGGAGCTCCGGGAAACAGTACGGGGACAGAACTTTCAGTGTAGGCTGGCAATTCCCCTGCCCAAAAAGGCACCATGAATTGATGAGAAGCTCTGTGTTTCCAAGGAGATGACAAAACACCAGCCTCTCCCTCCACTCCCAAAATAAAAAGTATGCAAGGAAGAAGGCAAAAAACACCAGAGACTACTGAATTTAATTCTTGCCACCTTGTAACGACGGCTCAGATTTTCCAGAGAATCTGTAAGGAACAGATTTAAAATTATTCCATGACCTCGTGGGATACAGATTCATCTTGGAGCCAGGGCCCGAGTCTGGCGCTTCAATTTCCAGCACTGGGCCCTGTTTAACAGGGTACACCAGCCAAGATCTTTTAAACCAAGGGTAGTAACCTCACAAATTACCAGAATGAAGCCGCTTAATTAGTTCAAGAACATCACCTAAACTCACAATGGTGTATGGGAACTTTTCTCGACATGCTCATCTCATTTATCAAGATTCTCCTTCTCAAAACCAACAATCATTAACTGTAAAATTCATCAGGAAACACAAGTCCACACTTGATTTTTCAAAAACATCCTCTGACCTATGGTGCAAGTCACTTAATAACAAGTCCCACTTACCAGCCTCTCTCCGGAGAGGACTTCCAGCAGCTTGATGAGCATCCGCCCATCTCGAAGGTCAGTGTACAGGTCTGTGATCCGGCAGGACACTCGGGCCAGGTGGGAATTGACCCACTTGGTGAAGGTCTTCTTCTGCACGGCTTCGCGCTCATCTGTAAGCAGAAGATGTAAATTACCGTCAGTTACAGCATGGTGGTGGCAGCTATGTGCTAGGGGGTTCACAAGACCCCAATGGAAGAACAAGAAAACTAAACTTGGAATGAAACCTCAACTTAGCTCCTCTTAAGCATGATCAACTCTTCAGGAATATAAGAACCATACAACCCTTGAACACATCCCTAGGCGTGCCACCAGCAGAATATCCTTGCTCTCATCCATTTCATTTTCTTTGCTCTCTGCTGAAGAGGCCAGAGGATACAGTGGATCACGGAGGGGTGGGGGGAGGGGGTCCTGTGCAGCCCTGCCCAGTAGCATAATGCTTGGTAAAGTTTCTAACATATATATGCTGCAGCAATGATTATTCCTCCAAAAGATGTGTGTTAGGGAAGTACACAGTATATGGAGGGATGTGGGGTAGAAATGCTAAGGAGACGGCAAGAAATTGCTTCCCTCTTGTACAAAGGATCGGAAAATGGATTCACTCATGACCTTGATTTGTAATGACATTCTTCCCTGCCAAAGTCATGTGCCCCCATGAACAACAGAGAAAATGGCAGGCAATGCAGTTAGATACAAAGAGATCCGGCTGGATACTCCAAGAGCAGGGCCAGGGCCCAAGGTTTGGCCAAAAATGTGCTGAGAAACTGGGTTCAGGGTCCCCTTCCACAAGGTGGGTGGACAGCTATGATCTCTAAACTTCAACCATTCATTGAAAAGACAACTGCTAGTTTATGGTCGAAAGTGCAGTAGTTAAATAAACAAGTCATCCAGGAAACAATATTAAGTTTTCCAAGCCTCAGTGATCTGTCCAATTCAAAGCCTAAAGTTCTGTCCAATTCAAAGCCTAAAACTCCAGACACATCTGCCCAGAACTGACCTTTCACATCCATACAAATAGGCTTCCAAACTTCTTGCCTTTGCAGTGTTCTAAATGCGGGCTGCTGAAATCTTCAACAGGGAAGCACAGAATGTACCCTGTACCCATTCGTACTCACTCACTGTTTTCTACAGAGATACCCTTTGTCAGTTACTCACCCCAATTTTTGTTCTGTAGCATGAATTTGTGCCAAGAGACCCTCCAAGACCTACTCCTTCCAGTGTAAGCCCAAACCTGCCAAGATGTTTATGCATTAATCTACAAAAAAGAGAGCAGTTCCCCCAAAATTTTTTATGTATTTCACCACTACTAAGTGACAACTCAAAAGCAATCTTTGGTTACAGGCGTGTACCTAGTGGGGTGGGGTACTGGGCTCCCAGGTGGGCCAGAGCATCACGGGAGGTCTGCCTGGGAAGCAGACCTGAAGCCTCCAGCAACCCCACCACAGGGAGGGAGCCAGGCGGAACCCACAGCAGGTGAGCCTGGCGGGTGAGGCAGCTGGCCACCTGCTGCGGTGGGCAGCTCCTCCCAGCTCAGCCTTTCCCTAAAGGAACAGTCCGTCCAGCGGAAAAGAGGACCTTTCCTTGGGACAAAGGCCAAACCAAAACAAAGGATCAGAAAGGGCGGGAGTGAGGGAACGAGAAGTAGGCACTAAGGGGCACAGTGCAGATGAAAAAGGAGCTATCCCAATAACATCATGAGAAGTCACAGAGAGAAGATCACATGCATTATTAATCACACAATCATCATGATGGACACAACTTCATGACACTGACACAGGGAGCTGTATTTTTTTGGCTGAAAGTTGGCTGTTTTGTTTTGTTTTTTTAAAGATTTTATTTATTTGACAGAGAGAGAAACACAGCGAGAAAGGGAACACAAGCAGAGGGAATGGTAGCGGGAGAAGCAGGCCTCCTGCCGAGCAGGGAGCCCGATGCGGGGCTCGATCCCAGGACCCTGGGTTCATGACCTGAGCCCAAGGCAGGCGCTTAACCACTGAGCCACCAGGTGCCCTGAAAGTTGGCTGTTTTGAAAGGAGGTCCAGAGTACAATACAAAGATATTAAGCTTCTCCTAAGTAAATTTCACAGATGTCAAGTAACTCTTGGTTCAGAGGTATTTAGGGTCAACTAATTTTTTTTAAATCGTAATACATTTTATGTGCTACAGTGGAGTTGGAAATGTCTTTAATAAAGCCGCTGATGGGTATCAAGGCTGTTATTAAAGGGTTTGGGCTCAAAGTCACTACCACACCCAGCCTATCAAGGGAACAAGATCCAGACGAAAATCTGCTTGGATTATGGTATTTCTAAGTAAACAAGCACAAAAGGTGTTCCTCAGGCAACTGTCACTCCTTTTGGTGAATCTCACATTACAGAAACACTCCTGGCTTCTTTCAGGTTCTGAATTAACAGGTTCCTGGACGAGGGGATTCCAGAGGTTTGCTTCAAAAGACAGTACATGCACTCCCCCCAGCACCTGGT